>CM044964.1:11739913-12055615 GCA_024516035.1 Bactericera cockerelli
GTAGTAAATATAAAGTGAACCGCTCACATTTAAAGGTAGTAAATGGTTTTTTAAAGGTTTTTCTTGTGCTGGTAATGCTGCCATTATACTTGCAGCATTACCAAGCTGTATGATGAGACTTATTCTTTGTATTAGGTATGTTTTGGCCCTCATGTCACCGGTTTTCTCAATAATTTTCCTTCCTATTTCATCGATCCATTTTCTTCCTTCGACACACCATAGACATCCATCGTCTCCACAGCAAGCATTCCTCAACTGGATTCCTCGGAGTTTTATGTTGTAAGATTTTATATGTTTTAAATTTTTACCGAAATTGGTACTCGAAACACGGACCTCTAGGTTACAAGGCCGCCATTTTATCGATCAAGCTAGTGATTTCGGTTGTAGTTTGTCTTCATTTGTATTCGGTATTCTGCCCAGCTGAGGCAAGTTTTCACCTATGTGATCCAAGATCCAAGTCCTGACGGATCCAGCGGACTGAGCAGGTAAGTTTCTGCTTCCCAATAAACCACTTGTTTTTATGATCAACATGTTTGCTTTTGGATCAGACACGATGGAATGATTTCGAATTTCTTGAAATCCAATATTAGAGTCAAACATTTTACAAGCATCAGTTTACAGAGAAACATGACCATTAAGGTACATTTTTTTTTTCCAGTGGAAGTAAATTATAATACTCAAAATGGATTCTGAAACAAGCATCTAGTAGTAGTTAATATCTTGAGCATAGTGAACGGAAGATATAAATTAATGGAAATAATATCTAATGAAAATAATAAAATTAAAAAGAATAAATATGTACAATCATAATAATACAGACCACTGTGTCTGGGACCAGCAGGAGATCTAAAAACAAAACTAACAATATTTTTTTGAAATAATAACATGGAATAAAAATCAAAAAAATAAAAATTACAGAGCATGAAATATTGACCAAGACGAGAAGGAGGAGAGATTTTTTTTTTCAGTCAAGTTTTTTTATTTATTATTATTTTATTTATTTTTATTAGTGGTAGTAGTAGTAGTACTATACTGTCAGACTATGAAAATAAATTGAATGTTATCAAACTATGAAAAGCTGGCAGATTTAAAAGTATTTTTTTTTTTACATAATAATTTTACATTCAAAATACAGTATCAATTTATTGTTGTGATAGACCTTTGTCCGGCCCTACCCAGGCTGGATGAGGCTAATGTGGGTAGCTGAGTACGATTCTCAGCATATGAAGGCGAAACCCCCGTCCTATTCAGGACGTTAAATCAAATAGAATCGTTGGCGTTTGGAATTGTATCCAGACGTAAAAATGTGCCACAACCAACCAACATCAACCATGAGGTTGAACAATTCCAACCCCAAAAGACAAAGTGAAAGAAGAAGAATAGACCTTTCTCGTAAAATAAACGTACATTTAAAAAAGAAAAGATAAAACAGTAAAGAGGATCAATCATAAAATTCAAAATACAGACCAATAATGATTTAAAATAAAAAATGTACAAACGATTTTTCTCAAATCTCCTTTGGCCCATCTATCATTGGATCAGTTAGTATCAGGAGGGGCAAGGTTGATGGTTTTTGGTTCAGCCAAGGGATCAGTATTAATGACTTCTTTGTCAGGATTCAGGAATCAGGCATATCATGGTGGAGATCATAAGCCTTGATAAGGACGGTCAGAAAAGGTGATCCGAAGAAAAGATGATCTAAGGTTTTTGTGTGGTTATTATTTTTGAATTTTTAAATAAATTATACTGGGTTGCTCAGAACAAATTTAATTTTGTCAACCTAACAAAAAAAAAAAGATTTTATTTTCTCTCTCATTGTCAGTATGGTGGTCTTTTTTTGGCATTGGTTATTCTCCTTATCATGGGAATTTGCCATACAGCCAATGTGGTCGTCTTTATATTGATTGATATATTGTATTAAAGACAGTTCGTTAATTATTATTAATGAGGCATGGTGGTATTAATACTTTTTTCCGTTTTGTTGGCAGTAGGTTGTACCTAAAACTAGATGGATATTATTTGAAAGGAAAACAAGACGTTATGAATGTGAAAAGTAGTTTAACTCTGCTAGCAGCACTATAGCTTTCTTCGAGTATATACAATGTTGTTAGCAGCATTTTTACCTGAAGCCTTCAAATAGTTCAAATGTTTTCAAGAATATGTGGCATGGCGGACTTTGATTCAGAAAATTTGTTTTCGCGTGTACTTACTACTCGTGAAGAAAATACGCTTGAACAAAATATCTCAAAAAGGATTTAGGAATCAACTTCCAGCCGATCCTGTATAGAGAACCAAATTATAATATTCATTATGATAAATACATTAATTTTCGAAGCCAATTTTTTATTGCTTAAACAAAACAGATGTATCTCTCACCTTTTCCATAAAAAAAGGTCCCAGTGTCTCTTTTATTCTCAATTTTTTAATATAACGATTAACGAAAAATATTTCAAATATTTCAAGAGGAAATTTGTGGATTGCCTCAAAGTAATTTATCATTTTTATGATGTTCCTTTAGCATATTGGGATTTTTTATTTCAAAGTTTTCGAAAAAGAAATTTACATAAGTGAAAAAAAGTCCTGGGACATGTTGCAGTAACGAATGTGGCTGTGTTTGTGGTAATGAATGTGGTTGAGGTGACAGAGCGCCAAATGTTGGACACTTCACCTCTGATGTTACTTTCTGTTGAGAAAAATGACACTATATAACTTTAGCAATTAAACGGATTTCTGTCCCACAGGAAGAACGTCTCTACAGACACCGACAGTTCAGGCATTCGAGCATTAAATGCCGATACTAATTGTAGGACATCTGAAATCTGTCAGCACATGTTGGTTTGTTGGTCCTACATTTAGGACATCTACCATATCAACAAAAGCTGAATTAATATTAATTTAAAAAACTGTTCGAAAAAGTTCTACCATATTGTTCGAATTGAGATGTGTTAAAAAAGTTTATCAAAAAACAAGATTCGATTTGTTTTATTGCTATATTTTTCCCACGTTAGAATACATTTATCTCTCTCTTTCTTCTGATATTTCTATCTCTCCTCCTCTGTGTAACTCACTCTCGTTTTGTGTGAATGTGAATAAAGCTATGAATTAAAATGATCGATATTATCGATACGAAGATTTAGTATTTTGCTGTAGAGGTCGCCATTTTAAATGTGATCGGTTGCCTGTTGCCTGGCATCGAACCAGACACAGGTTAGATCAATATAAGAGATAGCGGTTGGGAATCCTCTGAACCAATTCTGGTTTTGAGGTTCCTCCTCCTACCTACTTTAAGAACTGTTTTTATCACCTCATCAATATACCAAGTCAATGATCCATAAACAAGAAACCCACCGATTATTCAGTATAATCAGTAGGTATAAACAGAAAAGTGAGAAGTTGTACTAGATGTACAATTGTACATGAATATCAGAACATATCTGGACAGCTGTTTCGAGCTTATTTGCACTCATCAGCAGGTAATAGTTCTGAATATCCATGCCATCATTGCCATCAAGTAATTTCACTCTTTTAATCAGTACAACTGACCTCAGTAGCCAGTAGCTCATACGATAAGGCGGCGCCGGCGGAGGGAGCTAAATTATTAACAAGATTCACACACGAATTCAAATAATTTGTTTGAAGACAATTCGATGGCAGACGGTCGGCTAAAACGATCTAGCTGTATCGGTTGAGACAATCTAGCTACATCGGTTAACAAGATCTAGCTACATCGGCTACTAATATGCTCTAGCTACATTGGTTAAGACGATCTAGCTACATCGGCTATTATGATCTACCTACATCAGCTATTATGATCTAGCTACATCGTTTAAGACGATCTAGCTACATCAGCTATTAATATGATCCAGCTACATCGGCTATTATGATCTAGCTACATCGGCTATTATGATCTAGCTACATCGGCTATTATGATCTAGCTACATCGGTTAAGACGATCTAGCTACATCGGTTATTATGATCTAGCTACATCAGCTATTATGATCTAGCTACATCGGCTATTATGATCTAGCCACATCTGTTATTATTATCTAGCTACATCGGACAATCGGCATGTCCAGGCTCCTGTGTTCACAAAGCATAAATCGAACCATAAACCTATGGATTGAAATGTCAAGTACTGAACCATCAGAACGGATTAGATGACAGAGATATCTTAATCCCAAGATATTAGCAACACCTATCCTTCCTCTACATTCTACAATGTCAACCAAGTACCAAATGATTGACAGAATGTACCGGGTGTGCCAAAATCCGCCACCGGGCACACCGGAGACAGGAAAATGAATTTAGAGATCTCGCGCGATCACTGGAAATTTAACACCGTCTAAATAAAACAACAGCAACATCCAGCGAGGCTAGTACTAGGTGGGTGACCATGAAAATTTGAACAACCGTGTTTGTGAATGGTAATTCCTGTCCTAACCCTTTATGAAAGAGCGATAGATAGAGAGAAGGAAAGATAACGATAGATAGGGAGAGGGAAAGATAGCGATAGATAGAGAGAGAGGGAAAGATAGCGATAGATAGAGAGAGGGAAAGATAGCGATAGATAGAGAGAGGGAAAGATAGCGATAGATAGAGAGAGGGAAAAATAGCGATAGATATAGAGAGAAGGAAAGATAGCGGTAGATAGAGAGAAGGAAAGATAGCGATAGATAGAGAGAGGGTAAGATAGCGATATATAGAGAGAGGGAAAGATAGCGATAGATAGAGAGAGGGTAAGATAACGATAGATAGAGAGAGGGTAAGATAGCGATAGATAGAGAGAGGGTAAGATAGCGATAGATACAGAGAGGAAAAGATAGCGATAGATAGAGAGAGGGAAAGACAGCGATAGATACAGAGAGGGAAAGATAGACATAAAAAAGATAGAGACCTCATAGGGAGCCTATGGATCACTATGAGTGCCATTATAATAATAGTACTCCTGCTTACTGATGCCAAACAATGCAATGATGATGATGATACTATAGGAGCCCCCCAATAGTTTTGCCGGATTATCCGCTCCTCGTTGTGAATTGTTTATGGAATATAAGTCGCTGCAGAGGCAAAACACGCTATGCATATAGCGACATAGCGGATGAAGGAAGTAAAACTATCTACGAGTAGAATACTAGATTATGCATTTAAATTAATCAACACTACCTCAATCCTTTCGTTAAAATACGTACATTAATAATAATTAAATAAATGAAATAATCAAGTGACAATCATTTTCACAAGTACCTACAGGGGAACAACAAGAAAGAGATAACGTAATCTTAATAAAATAAGAATTATTTTTATAATGAAATTGTTTTTTTAAGGAGGGGAAATCGCATGCCAAAAGTTTGGGACTCAAGCATGGACCGCCCTGTATCCATGACTGCCTAGTGCCTACCCTAACTGAAACCCCCTTCTCATCAATGCTAAACTGTTTTGGGACTGTTAAATGTGACAAACGGGTACATGGGTAAACCGGAGAAATGGGTAAATCCCATTGATTTTTTTTTTTTGTTGAAAACTAAACGGGGATGGGATTTAACTATTTATTAAATTGTGATAATTACTAGCCTTGTCTTCTGCAGAACTGCACTTTGAACTCATCTTAAGGTACACCGTTTTGCCTCCAAAAGGACCATTTTATTAGCTTGACAAAGCGTTATAATTTACAACAAATAAATGGGACAATCATCGGACCAAAGAAGAGGCTGTTCTCGAGATATCTTCATTATTTATAAGAAAAAATCTACCAACGCGCAACGGTACCTATTCATATTATTTTTTATATATAAAAAAGAATGATGAAAAAAAAATCCGACAAACAGTGTTGTGAAACCTATTCGAAAGTGTTCGTGAAAATAAAGATGTATTGTTGGATTTATAGGGTGACAAAATATTAAGCTCCTCTATGTGGGATTGTCTCATTGTCAATCTGCTTCAGAAGCTCTTGGTGGAAGATTTCTAATCCGGGGACCGGAGATCGAGAATTCTGTTTATTTATTTATTTTTAAGACACAAAAAAATCTTTTAAAGACACCTCATCCTAACCTGGGGTCTGGAATTTCCACAAAAAAATTTGACTCATACAAATAGCCACTCGTGGTCTCCCAATAAGGTATGAATAGAACCAGACACAATGTCTGGTAAATGAATCAATTCCTCGGATACCTTCTTCTTCAGAAGTTGAAAAGGGGCGTGTCATTAGGTAGCCCTTTACCTCGAGGGCAGGTAGTAACATCTATACTGACTCAGAACGAGTCCATAAAACAAAAAGTGTTAATTAATACATTCAGGGTGTCTGGGAAGAGTTCGAATATGTATGATTTTTTGTATGATTTTATTTGTGGTGAAGCACAAAGCCTCTTCACAATTTTTGTGGGTAGCGCAGCATTACTAAGAGACTCCTTCACATTTCAAATTACTCTATGTATTACATTAATTTCTTTTTAATTTGCTAATACCGCCACTGGTCATTACTCATACAAGTAACTACTCACTTTTCCTCAGAAGTGCAGACAACTAAGAACAGACACTAGGAACAAACAGATGAAGAAGAAAGAGAAAGAAAAGAAGAGGAGAAGGAAGAGGTTATTTTTTGTCTTTATCTTTATGCTCCTTGTTCTTTTTCTCAGAAGTGCAGACAACTAAGAACAGACACAAGGAACAAACAGAGGAAGAAGAAAGAGAAGGAAAAGGCCAGACAGGCCAAGGAGTGATGTATGTTTGGTTGAGCGAGAAATGTTATGATGGCTCCTGAAGATTTATCTTCAGTTGATTGGGATGGCTGCATGTATAATAATTCAGTACCTTGTACTACTCTACATCATTCTTAACGTACCTATACAAACATATACATGGATTGTATTTCTGTTATACGTATATAGTTTTATAACATAACCGAGTAGCTACATCGATAAGGCGGCGGAGTTGTAACCCGCAGGTCGGTGGTTCAAAAATTTAGTAAAGCGAGTTTGAGTGATTTTATTGTGATCAAGATTTTGACTATCAGAAAAATATGAGAACAACTCACTAGGCAAGAACTAGGCTACTCGTAATTCTAATCAACTGGTGGAGTGTTCGATTAAAGGCACTCAACCATCTAATAGCACAGTATAGGGTACAAGAGGGTTCATTATTGAAACAGTATTTTTTACCATACTTTTTTCCCGAGCCACCATACTTTTTTCCCGATGGCTGTTCAGAATATGAGTAGTGAGTACCTTTACCAGAAAAATATAAGAAAAACATTAAAAGTTTAAGTATCTCTCTCTCTCTCTCTCTCTCTCTCTCTCTCTCTCTCTCTCTCTCTCTTCACAGGGAGTAATTTATCAACAAAAAAAATTATACACTCGTAATGTTACACAACAGCCTATAACTCGATGCATTAATTTGACCCGGCCATTTTGAATTTGATTGGGCTATTACAAGCTGTGTTAAGTTTTGGGAATGACTTGTTTCTAACAAATAGTATAGAAAAAAAAGTATGTATAATAAAAAGTATAGAAAAAACTACTTTGAATATATGCCACCTAGGGAGCTGAAAGTCATATTTTTGAATTATTTTAATTGTTATGGTTAAAGAATTGAGTTGATGATCAACGCAATATAGAAAGACTTGAGAAATAGTTCCATTTTTCCAACAACATCGAAAATTGAATTGAATTATTGGGAATGGATCATGAAGTTTTTTTTTTTAGTATTCGTCTATCAAATTTATCGTAACGGTGATTGCTGCCCATAGTCCAGAGATCCTGAGTTCGATTCCCGCCGGTTGGAGCAGACTTTTCACACAAAAAACTGTTCCCTCCGAAAACGTGAAGCTGGTATTTCCGGCCCTACCCAGGCTGGGTGAGGTTAATATGGGTAGACCAGACCAGTCTCAGTAAAAGTCACTCGTGAAAACGGAAAAGTGAGAAGTTCTACCAGAGAAGTTCTACCAAAACGGAAACTAGAGAAGAGGTCCAAGTCCATCCCTGTTTGGTGTAGGGTGCAGGACTCTTAGAACCCAAATTAGGATCACGGGGCTTCCATACGTCAGGCGAGTAATTTGAATATATAATTATATTCAAACCCTGCAAGTACCAATAAAACCCTCATTTGAAGTAATGGATATCCAAACCCTAGGACGTTTTGTACATATTTATGTGCATTTATATAGATGTGTATAAAATAAATACATAATTAGTATGTCATATAATAAATCTAGAGCTTTCAAATTTGTTGGAATAGAAGAGGAAACACGCATGATCTGGATGAAAGCACAATGCTTACGGGAATATTCTTTATATTTTTCACAGCAATAATTACTGTGCAAGGTTTTTTCCACGCGACAAATAATACAATAAGAGAAAAAAAGTGGAGATCAACACTTTTAAATTCCTCACTGAATTTTCCCTTCTATTCGATTGACACCATCAGATTTTTGTAATATTTAGTGTTGAAATTCTAACCACTATGGTAAAATTTGTGCATAAAAAAATAAACTTTATTGGGAAACTGTTGTAAGTTTCCACCAACTGTAATTCTGACGTCTCCACTAAACTGTAGTTCTGACGTCTCCACTAAACTGTAGTTCTGACGTCTCCACTAAACTGTAGTTCTGACGTCTCCACTAAACTGTAGTTCTGACATCTCCACTAAACTGTAGTTCTGACGCCTCCACTAAACTGTAGTTCTGACGCCTCCACTAAACTGTAATTCTAACGTCTCCCCAATCCTTTAAAAAAATATTCCGGGAACCATCAATTAGACCCAGAATATGCAAGCCACAAGTATGAAGGCGAAATAAAATACTGCCAAAATATGCACAAGAGTTTCAGAAAAAAATTGGTTTCTGCAGGTTTTGGACCCTCGCAGCCTATTACAACCCATCAGAAGAAGAAGAAGAAGAATATGGTCAAATTGATTCATTACTTCAATCAATTTTTTTTTTTTTTAATCATAATATGATTATTATATGTGTTAATCACTTCCGTGATATCACAACTGCTCATTGCAAACTTGCTTTTAAATAAATCCACGCTGAATCTGCGACTTGAACCACCGACCTCCAGGTTACAAGTCTGCCGCCTCATCCATCAAGCTACTGAGATCGGTAATCAATATTAATACAAGAAAACTTTAAAAAAAAATCCCACAGATTGATTTCTATTTATATCTCTCATTTTAAACTTAAATAAAAATTTATAAGTACAGATCAAGTAATAATTCAAAGAAATCTGGGAAAAACGTCATTTATAATATTCTTTTTCTCGAACTAATGGTAATTTTCAAATCACTAGAAAATTACTTCTAACACGAAAAATAGTATTAAGTAGGTATACTTCTTATAATAAACGCATTCCGTAAATGATGGCCGTAAAATAATAAAATCTCATTATAAATTGATCAGTGAGAACTGAGAAACCACAGTAGTTCCATAAAACATCCATAACTCCCGAACCAATATGTAATTATTATATTCAAATGAGAAAGACGAATACTACTTAAGTCAAGGGAGAAAAAATATTTAAATTTTTTTTTCGAATCACAGAAAAAATGGACACATTCTGAAGAAGCAAGATGGTAGGTGGAACGAAATTTGAATTCCTCATTTTTAAAACAAATAACACATTAATTCTATTTTGAAGTCACTTGAGTTATTTGTGCCCATTGCGTGAGGAGACTTGGACTGAGACCCCCCTGGGACGACAGTTTTTTTTTTTTTTTTGATGGGGTGGTATGTATTTTTGACCGGCTACATATCACCCGGGTCATAAACGGACGGGCGTAATGTGGTCTGGAATGTTGGGCAACTATTTTTTAATGATGCATGGTCATAGAGGTTGACCGGGGGGTCAAACTTTTTTCGATGATGTTATTTGGAGTGTGATCTTATTTCATAGGAGGGCGGCTAATGTTGGAACTTTTTACTTGACACAATGATGGGTGCGTTTTTATGGAGAAAAAAGAAGATAAATTAAAACAAACTGATAGAATTGATTGATATGAACAAATTATTGATAGATTGATTGATATGAACAAATTGATAGACATATGTACACGATATATTTTTTAAAGAAAATTTTAAAATTGAAAGAAAAATTAGTTGTTACTTGTATGAGTAAGAACCAGTTGCGCATTCCCTGAGTATAAAGAACGATGTAAATTAGTTTGGAAAAGTAAAAGGATGCTCTTAGTAATACTGCGCTACCCACAAAAGTTGTGAAGATGCCTCGTGCTTATCCTCCTCACTATGGTCGATCTCTCATAGAAATAAATCATAGGTAGCAACTTACTTTACTTGACTATGTATTATATTTCCAAAGAAAACGCATGAGCTTTCATAAGAAAATTTAAAATTACACATTGAAGCTTCAAGAAAGTATCAATATTTTTTTTTTTTTTTAAAGGTAGTTTTGCCCCGGAACCGCTTTCGCAATACTTCAGGGCACTTGCCTTTACATCCATGCCATTCCGGAAACGGAAAAACTCTTTCAGAATTTCCTGCTCCGGCCGGGATTCGAACCCTCAACTTCCGGGTCAGCAACCAATACTATTAACCACTCAGCCACGGAGGTCGGCAAGTGTCAATATTAAAATTATTGAAATTTTGAAAATTGAAAATTACATTATTACACATTCAAGATCCAAGTAAGTATTCTGAACGTATAAAATACATAAACTCTTTGTAAAGGGGGATAAAAAAGAAATCGCTGTTGATAAATTTATCAGAGAAAAGCTTTTCTAATGAAGAGCCATGCATCACTGCGCCTACCTTCCTATACACATGCGAAGGAAAATTGAAGAATATGAAGAGAAAAATGAGTTTTCTTTATTTAGAAGCATCATCGAACGTAATAAGTACCTTCATTGCTTTTATGATTTATTTTGTTGTTCATATGGAACGATATTTTGCTGTTATTAAATTGAAAATAATAAAGTTCGGAAGATTGTGGTTGGGGACTTTTAAAAAAAAAAAAAAAATACCACTGGCGTGCTTGGTGGGTTAAAAAGACACAACGGCTCCTTTTTGTGGTCAATTTGTTGTTCATTATTATTAATTAATACTTTACTGGCAAACTACATAATACATACTCCAACACAGGACATGAAATATAATACAACTCAATATGTAGTCACTGTGGCAGAGCGAGTTAGCGCGCTAGGCATTGCACACATGGTGACCTGGGTTCGATTCCCAGCGGGGGAGGATTTTTTCTGCTCTGTACTTGGATGTTCGGGGTCCACTCATCCCTCGTGAGGA
The DNA here is from genome assembly GCA_024516035.1 of Bactericera cockerelli. NCBI lineage: Eukaryota > Metazoa > Arthropoda > Insecta > Hemiptera > Triozidae > Bactericera > Bactericera cockerelli. Next base: position 11,751,159 of record CM044964.1, read on the forward strand.
AAAATGAGTAGTTACTTGTCTGAGTAACGACCAGTGGCGGCATTAACAGAGTAAAAAGAAATTAATGTAATAGAATAATTCGAAATGTAAAGGAGGCTCTTAGTAATGCTGCGCTACCCACAAAAATTGTGTGTGAAGAGGCCTTGTGCTTCACCACAAAGAAATTCGTACAATACAATACAATATAATACGGCTACGTATGAGTTCGGTGCGGAAAATAAAAAAATGTATGAGTTCGGTGCCGCCTAAAAAAGGTCATGTATGAATTCGGTGCCGCCTAAAAAAGGTCATGTATGAATTCGGTGCCCTGGTACTTGCCCTGATGATCAGGTAATTATAGTATTTTTTTCCTTATAGGCATGGCCTTCAATTAATAAACCGAGGCATGGCCTTCATTGTATTTTACCTAACCCTACTATAAAACCAAGGCATGGCCTTCATTGTATTTTACCTAACCCTACTATAAACCCAAGGCATGGCTTTCATTGTATTTTACCTAACCCTACTATAAACCCAAGGCATGGCCTTCATTGTATTTTACCTAACCCTACTATAAACCCAAGGCATGGCCTTCATTGTATTTTACCTAACCCTACTATAAATCCAAGGCATGGCCTTCATTGTATTTTACCTAACCCTACTATAAACCCAAGGCATGACCTTCATTGTATTTTACCTAACCCTACTATTAACCCTAGGCATGGCCTTCAAGGAGGAAATGGACAGCCTTGCTGAATGTAACTGTCTACAACATAATCTACTAACTTAATAACAGCAGGATGACTCTTAACAAGCAACAGAGTACATTATAAAAAAACAATCAATTTATAAGTCATTAGGACCGCACCGAACTCATACATCACCTTTTTTCGGCGGCACCGAATTCATACGTGCGAAAAAGGTGCGGGTAATCTTCGCACCGAACTCACCTATTGCCTATAATACAACTCAATAGAATATGTAGTGAACCAAGGGGCAAGGTTAAAGCCTGTGGCTTTCTCTTCCACCGAATCCACTGTTTCTCTTAATTTTCACTTTATATTTTACATGGTCAGTAGGAACTTATCTAATATAAATAAATGGAGGTGCAACTTTTTTCGAGGATGTAAATCTGCAAATAATATAATTATTTTACTATCATCAACCGACCTCAATAGCTAGGTCGATAAGGCGGCGGATCGTAACTATGGAGATCGGTGGTTCGAATCCGAAGTTCAGCAAAGCGTTTTTGAATTATTGTGATTTCAAATCATGATTAGCACAATTATGATACCTTTTTTAAATGTATGATGATTTTAATGTTTACTACAGATCAAACACCTCGGCCAAGGTGTGAAGAACGCCCTATACGCTAGAGAGAGCGCTAAAGGTAATAGAAAGTAAAAAAACCAAAACATAATAATAACTCTTTATTGACAAGAATAATATTGACAAAGGGCGTGATTATTGCCTGAGGTAATCTCCGCCATCAAACCCATAAGCTGATCCAAGTTCTATAAAAATCAATAAAAACGAACTAAGAAAGCTAGAACTTGAAATGACCCAATTGATGTCAAAGTCTGCTGTTATAACATCAAACTGAGAAGGAAGGGTAGAGGAAAGAGGTATACCAAACTGCTGAAAACGACAGCAAAGTACATGCCGGCCATGCCTCTCATATGGGTTGGGTGGAAGAGATTGCCACAGGCAATAACCCCGCCCTTTAGGTAGGACATTATTTTTATTTTCTTTTTTACTTATTTATTTTGTCATTTGTTTGTTTTTTCTTAATTTTATACTGTTACCATTGTACTCTGTTTTCCTAATAAAGCTTACTATAATAATAATAATGTCGAGTATGAAGAACGTCGAGTTCCACGCTAGTTTATAGAATGAAGCATTTCCAGTGTGCCTAACAGATGTATCATTAGCGTACAAGCGCAGGACATTACAATAACGTACTATAATATCCATAACAGGACCCTCGGATAATTTAATACCACGGTTAATAATCATAATTTAATAAACGTATCAAAAGTAGATACCTGGTCCTTTCTTTAATCTTTTCATAAATTACGATCATCTCATCCTCATACGAGATTCCAAAATCAGGTTTCAAATTCCCCCATTTATAATAAAAAGTAATGATCTTTTTCTTAATCTAGGATTTTTAGTTTTTTTTTCGTTTTTTAAATAGGTAATTTTAATATTTTGTAACTGTCGCTTTGTCATAGAAAATTAAAACAATAATTCATCCTTTCTATGATTTAATTTTTAGAATTAAAAAAGGACAAGCTATTGATTCCCTCATAGCATTAATAGTATTATGCATACATAGTTACTTACCTATACCTAATAACTATGTACATTTAAGTTAAATTTCTTAAAGATAAATTTATTCATCCGATGACATATTTTGATAAAAGTATATTATCTCTTTTTTTTTATCAAAAATGATATGTTTAGAAGAAAATAAGTCTCTTTTGATCAGTAAAAGTGAAAAGTAGGTAGGTATGTATCTATGTGATATTGGTCCCATGTTTGTTAAAGCCAGGTATTTACAATTTTCCAGTAGGTACACATCAAAAATTTTGTTTTTCATCAGATATCAAACTTAGATCAGGACTGTAAAAAATGTGATGACACTCTGAGGGCCACAAAATAAAAAAGTTAAAGTTATCATATTTGTGTTAATCACTTTCGTGATATCACAACTACTCAAACTCGCTTTACTAAATCTACGCTGAAACCGGGACTTGAACCACCGACCTCCAGGTTACAAGTCCGCCGCCTTATCGATCGAGCTACTGAAATCGGTTGAGGGCCACAAAATAGCTACATTTTTAATATAATTCACAATGATAACAACAACGTGCACTGGTAGTCAAGTGGTTAACGCGCTAGTCTGGTAATCGAGGTAGCGTAGGGATACGTTGGTTCAAATCTCACCGAGTGCACGAATTTTTCCTCATTTATTTGGGTTCGTGACCACATAATAATAAGACTTTGAGGATTATTTGGTAAAAAAAATGTTTTGAGCATTAACCTCGCCTGGCGGTTACCTTCCACAAGAAACAAGAAACAAAGAAATCACAATAGAAAAACCAGAAAGTTGTGAAGAATGGGACATAGAAATGCTCGTGTATAAAGTACACTATTGTGTCGTTTAGATCAACATTCTTTCACGTTGGAATTTTCGCCTTTTTGGGACCAAAAATGTACAGTAGCTCTAAAATTAGAACATTAAAATCCCTCTGATAAGAAATCTTACTACCTTTCTCTAACGATTCCAGATATCAAAACTGAGGCAATCCTTGGGTTAAAGTCGGTAAGCTCATTTCTAGAATTCTTTAAGTGAGGCGATGGGTGACTCTTGTTATCTGAAGATCACCGACCTGGGGTACCGAAATGGGACCCGAGACCTTGGTTATTATTTCTATGAATTTTTCTTTGTTATATAGACCTCAGTAGCTTGATCGGTAAGGCGGCGGACTTGTAACCTGGAGGTCGGTATACAAGTCCCAGTTTTAGCGTAGATCTATGAAAGCTATAGTTTGAGTAGTAAGTTGTACCTACTAGTTGTGATATCACGAAAGTGATGAACACAAATATGATAATTTTTCAACTTATCATTTCATTTAAAAAATCAACAATTTTATTCTTGGTTATTATTGAAATGCGTATGTAATGCGGAAGGTCCTGGGTTCGATACTCAGAGCTGACAAAAAATTATACCTTCCGATGCACTCGTGATGACCCAGCACCTAAATGGGAAGTATTGTGTCACTTCTCGTCTATCAGAGGGTAGACACATTACGGGATGGGCAAGATACAAATTTAATGTAGCATAGACCACAAACGTCCTTTCTTTCTAATTATTCTTCCTTCTACTTTGTGTCCCTCTTTTCTTTTAATGATATTATAATATGTAAGGTTGTAAGGTATAGGGTCGAGGCACCCCCTATGGGACAGTAGCGATTGAAATTGAAATATTTCGGTCTGAGGTGCAATGATTTGTGCATTGACTCAATATTTGGATTATTCATATTCTTTCCTTTTAGCAACAACTAATTAGGCGTTGCTGAGACATCATGGAAGAAGGATATGATTTTTTGAAAAAAAAAGTTTGTGTAAAGTATAAATTTCTTAACCTTTTTCTTAAGGATTACTTTTTTTTGTTTTATGTTTTGTGACTTTTGCATAAAGTGTTTTTCAAGTTTTATGTGTGTATAGTGTTCCGAAGAGTGCTAGAAATTCAGTTGTTAACTTCAATTTACCCTAACTTGAGTAGATCTTTGAAAATTTAGATGTCCATTGGGGGGCTCCATGAAATAGCCTTTCCTCCCCTATGGGACAGTTGTCCCATAGGGGGCGAATGTCATTTTTGTGGTGTTTCCCTTATGGGACACCTGGTTTTAATTGATCTCAGATCTTTTCTATTTGTTGTAATGGGTTTATTCTTTTTTCTAGACATAGGTAGAACATTTTCTTACCTATTAAAACATTTAAATAATATTAAATAAGCTATCAAGGGAAGTTGGGAGTGATGACTTCCCAAAAGCAGTTAAAAATAATGTCAAGCACGCATTTTTTTTATTTAATATTTTAATATTAATGTTTCATGCGTTTTCATAATTATTTATATATTTGCAAGAATTTGAAATTTCTTCCAACATGGACAGATTGTTGAAAAGTTGTGTCCGATAGGGGGCTCCATGAAAATTGCTTTTCACCCCCTATAGGACAGTTGTCCCATAGGGGGTGACTTTAATTTTCATGGCTTTCCCCCTATCGGACACCTAATAGTTTTATTTCATCTTAGATCTTTTCTATTTGTTTTTCTGGGTTATTCCTTTATACCAGATATAGATTATTAACTTAGCTAACAATTTTTAAGGCTTAATACATTAGTTACTTTAGTAATTTGGGTACATTATTATTCTTTAAGACTAGGTACCTATCATCATAATATTATATTATGTAAGTGCAAACTTTACAATAGTAGGTATTATTTATTGTATGATGGTTCGAGCCTCCCGCATGCTAATAAGTAGGTGTATTACGCTTTCATTATTTCATAATAACTGTACTTCAGTATAGGTATTATTAATCAATTGCTTTATTTTAAGAATCACTTTTACTTTTCGTTGTCAGGTACATTTTCTACGAAATATCGAGAAATAAATACATATTTCTGATTTTTACTATTCATCTGCTGTTTGTATTGTCTTTATTGTCATTTAGAATCTAGCTGGTAGTTTAAAAGTTCGTATAACGTAAGAAAATGAACTTTCTGGAATAAAAATAGTGTGTCTCATAGGGGGCTCCATGATGTCCCATAGGTGGGGTAAGGTGTCCCATAGTGGGTGAATCGGCACTTTTTTTAGAAGAGTTTATGTCATGAGTTTGACAATTAACTTACAAAAATACAAAAAATACCGTCACTTGCACAAGAGAATTGCCGGTCGATTGGTATAAAAATAACATTTCTAACCCTTAAATTGCATAAGATATGATTTTTTGAAATTCAAAAAAAGCTTAAGCGTCCCATAGGGGGTGCCTCGACCCTACCACAAAAAAATATGTAAGTTATACTAAAAAATGGGTCTATTTTTAAATGCTTTGTCACGTGAAATATTCAAAGCTACATTATACCTAAACAGAAATGAATAAAAATTATAATTTTTCAAGGCTCTTCTAATTTTTTTTTTTTTTTTAATAAAAATTATTACTTTTTAGGCTGTTTCTAGTTGTGATCTTATCAGATCCAAACCAGTTTGGTGACAAAATATTAAAACTCATCTTGTTATCTCTCGCATTCTCGTGCCACCCTCAAATCGTGTTAACTACTTTTTTACGACTTCTGAGATTTCCGAGGATAATAATAAATATAATAATAATTTTATTATTATAATCAGAAATGGATAGGTAAGGATCTACAGAATCTTCATGGTTTAATATTTAGTGCATACAACTAAATACTCGGACATAAAAATGTACCCACTTCATCAGTATATTATCAGTATAAACAGAGAAGTGAGAAGTTGTATTAGATGTACATGAATATCAGAACATACCTGGACAGCTGTTTCGAGCTTATTTGCTCTCATCAGCAGGTATAATAGTTCTGATCATCCATGTCATCAACTAACCTCTCTATTTCAATCAGTATAAATTGTAATTTCTCAAAAAAGTTGAACTAGACAGTTACCTGCCATGTGGTCATAAGTATTAAGGAGCGCGGTAGCGCTCCGACCCGCCAAGTCAATCGAAATAGTTCGCGCGCTACCAAGAGTATACTATACGCGACAGCATAAGTAGCACATTTCGTGTAGTTGTAGGAGAAAAAGTACAAGTGACGGAGGAAATTGAACTACATATACAGATTGGGGCACGATGATAGACAAGCTTTTAAAAAAGAAACATCGAAATCGTTTGAGTTAAGTTGGTCAAAAACACACTGTAAAAACGTCATTTTTTTTCAAAATTTTCTGCTTCTTCTTTGACGTTGACCGCTCTACAGCCAAAACTACTGGACCGATTTTCATGAACGATGGCTCATTTTTTTTCTTCTGGGTGGTAGGTGTGCCTTTTTATGGTTTCATTATCCCAAAAGCTACCATTTGGCCGTTAATTAGGAAAAGGATCATTTTCAGAGCTCAGAATAACATTGGAGTATAGATATTTAATCTAGTTTATTATGTATATACCTATTCATTCACAAACCTTTCAATCCACATGTCCCGATGTGAAATTGTGTAAAGGTATAGTAACCCATAAATAGTCGCCGGTGCTGAGTGAGTTAGCGCGCTAAGCTTACCACGCATGGTGGCCTGTATTCGATCCCCAGCTGGGCAGGAATTTTTCTGCACTTTACTTGGGTGTTTAGGGACCACTCATACCTCGTGAGGAAAAATGAGTAGTTACTGAATAAGTAACGACCAGTGACGGCATTACCAGAGTTAAAATAAATTAATGTAATAGAATTTGAAAAGTAAAGGAGGCTCTTAGTAATGCTGCACTACCCACAAAATTTGTGAAGAGGCCTTGTGCTTGACCACAAATAATTTCATACATACATAGCTATAATAAACCTGTAATGCCCAAGGAGTGAAAAAGACAATACTTTTTTTTTTCTTCTAAAATGTTGGTTATATTAGGTTCAAAAATGTAAAAAAATCTCTAGTACCCAATGTTACATAATGTATGTGTAACATGAATGTCATAAATATTTGGGGACCTTTCTAAGTGGGAAATGTAGAAGTTTCATAGAAAAATTTAAGCGGATAAGCCAAAAACAGGAGCCGCACCCCCAAATAAAGCTAGATAAACTTTTTCTAGCGACAGTAAAGTTGCAATTATTATTATTTGCTACAGAGAAAAAACACTACCTAATACCTATTCCTAATTAGGAATGTTAGGTACATAGGAAGTGAAAGGCTTTTTCCTCCCTATCCAATTCTCTCTAGTAAATATTTCTTTCACTGGCCGCTAAAAATATTATTATACAAAGTAAAATAAATTGAAGCTTTTATCTGTTGCAAACACCACGGGGGTGAATCAACAGTCCAGTTAGCTCAGTGGTTAAGGCAGCACTGGGTAAAGCTGGAGATGCTAGAGGTCCGCGGGTTCGCGCTGAGACATGTGATTTTTTAAACAAAATACTCTTTACTTATTTTAGTTTTACATAATTTACATTAAATTTAGTGAGTTTATGAGGTACTATTAACCTTTTTGTTGTGGGTTGTCTTGTACCTCATTTATAATATAAAATAAAAAATTAACAGTTAAAAAAAATATATATAGAATACATTTATTACTCAACACAATAAGCTTCGTTCTCAGTATTCTTTCAAAGAAATTAATTGTAAAAATACATAGTTATCCTCCCATTTGGGATTTTTACCACATAATAATACATCTTGGGCATACTGGAATAATGGTACTTAAAAGTCCTTATTATTATATCTGACATAAATTAAGGAAATATGTTCAGGGTGTACCCACTATTTGAACCAATTGAGGGGCCCATCTGTGGATAAAATGAATGGCACCACACAGCATCCTTGTAAAAATCTGTGACACAGTGCCAATTTATGAAACGGGATTAATTTTAGAATAACCCGGACTATCACTCTAATCGTTCTTCGACTTGAGGGAGGGTCTCGCTTGTTATCTTACCTTCTTTTAAATATAATTAACCGAACACAGTGAGAACCAACTCACTAAGTGAGGTTATACGCCAGAGCAAAATTAGCACAATTGATGAAGGAACTCGGACTATAAATAAATATAGATTGGGGCACGATAAAGACAAGCTTTGAAAAAAGAACAATCAAAATCGTTTGAGTTAAGTTGGAGAAAACCAAACTTTAAAAACGTCATTTTTTTTCATCATTTTCTGATTCTTCTTTCACGTTGACCGCTCTACAGCCAAAACTACTTGACCGATTTTCACAAACGATGGCAATTTTTTTTTCTCGTGAGTGGTAGGTGTGCTTTTTTATTGTTCTATTATCCTAAAAGGTACATTTGGTCCTTAATTGGGAAAAGGATCATTTTCAGAGCTCAGAAAAAAGTTGGTGTATAGATATTCAGTATCTAGTATATTATCACTCTCCCAGATGAGTCAAAAGTCGCATATCTACTTTTTAGGTGAAAGAATAATTTGGAGAAGGATACTGTGCTTAGGTATGAATATCAAACTAAAATCTTTATCTTCACATTCAAACTGTTTCATTTATCAACACTTGTTCCTTTAAAGTCATTATTTAATATGTTAAATAGTTTTGTATTGAAACAACATGTATCATTCACCCCACACCTATACAGGGCCACTACAAAAAGTTATAAGATCCCCCAAAAAATATCACTTCGTGACATAAAAAAGTCCCGCCAAGTCGTTCCCCAAAAATATTTCAGTTCCCAAATTCATCCCTCCCTCCCTTCCCAAAAAATATATTAGTTATTTGTGACCTCCCCCAAAAAAATTATTGAAATCAATTTATGGCCCCGCCTTTTATTCATTCACCTAAGTGCAACAGTATACTTATTAATAGCCTCCCCTCTCTCTTTCTTCTTATGTCCTCTTTCTTTTGTTCCTTATTGCATGTTGGAATGTTTCCTTTACAAACTCAGAACTTAAGTCTTATTTCCTTGCTCCTTTCACCGACTTGGGCTCTTGGCGGAGTACCACCAAGCAGGTCCGTTCCTTGGGTCGCGGTCGGCTAGACTTCTCATTTCCTGTTCTCCATAAGAATCATTATGTTAAATTATCTCTTTTTAATTCTTTAAAAATAGCACTGTTAGTGGTACTCCGCCAAGAGCCCAAGTCGGTGAAAGGAGCAAGGAAATAAGACTTAAGTTCTGAGTTTGTAAAGGAAACATTCCAACATGCAATAAGGAACAAAAGAAAGAGGACATAAGAAGAAAGAGAGAGGGGAGGCTATTAATAAGTATACTGTTGCACTTAGGTGAATGAATAAAAGGCGGGGCCATAAATTGATTTCAATAATTTTTTTGGGGGAGGTCACAAATAACTAATATATTTTTTGGGAAGGGAGGGAGGGATGAATTTGGGAACTGAAATATTTTTGGGGAACGACTTGGCGGGACTTTTTTATGTCACGAAGTGATATTTTTTGGGGGATCTATGTATATCCGAAGAATTATGAAGAAGAAAACTGCTATTATTAGGATTTGAAGTCAGGGATCTCCGATAAGACATCTTGTTTTCTAGACAAGAACCTTAACCTTGAGTTTAATAAGGTAGATCATGATAAAATTGAAGTTATTTTCACAAAAAATACATATTTTATGGAGAAATAAAATTGAATGAGATTCCTACCTTCAAAAATGTTTCTAATTCGAGGCTGGGTGAGGTTAATTTGGGTAGCTGTTTTGTGAGTATCCAGCGAATCGAGGTTAACAGCTTTTTAAAAACAGCTAAATAAATTTGCAACTTAATTAAGTTTATAAATATGAAGAAAACCAAATCCAGATTCGTAAATTTGTAATGTATGGAATTCCAGAGATCCTTAATCAGCCAGATGTTGCCAGAGTGAGATCTCGGGGAAACGAATTGAAACAATAATGTTGAGAGAGATAATAAAATGAAGTCCTACGTGTGGCAAAATCTCAGACTCACACTTACAGGGTGAGCCAACACATGGGTCAATAAGTCGTTGGACTAAAGGAAGCTGTTTTCGTCATCATTGAAGCGTTGTCTTGGTGAAAGAGTGGGGTTTTCTTTGCCATGTGGGGCCCTTTCTGCTCGAGTGGTATCGAGAAAATTACTAACTTACTCTTCATCTAATCTTATCTAGTCTGTCATCTAGTCTGTCCCGGTAGCTCAGTGGTAAAGGCGGCACTCTGTGAATCTAGAAGTTCCAGAGGTCGTGGGTTCGAAAGCCAGCCGGGTCATGACAAGTTATCCTCCCATTTGGGATTTTTACCATATAATAATACGTCTTGGGCTTACTGCTGGAATAATGGGGCTCTTATAGTCCTTTACGGGCAGTATAAAAAAGGCGATATTATTATTATTATCTTATTATTGTCTTTCATATACAATTATACATAGATACTTCGCCCCGTATTATTTCACTTGATGGTGTTATCGTAGAAATTATCAGATGTGGCGTAACGGTTGTAACTACTGCCCGTGGTTCAGAGATCCCGAGTTTGATGCCCGGTTGGGGCAGAATTTTCATAAAAAAATTATGTTCCCTCCGAACACGTGAGGTTGGCGTTTCCGGCTCTACCATGACTGTTTGAGGTTAATGTGGGTAGCTGGTACGATTCACAGTGAATGAAGGGTAAAACCCCCGTCCTGACTATCTCAAATCAGGACGTTAATACCTAATAGAGTTAATGGATATGAAAGGAGCCTAGACATTGGATCTGGGCGTCCGCATATAATCCTCTCACCTCCGTGATACAGGCCTATGTGCCTATCTCATGCACACGGAATTATTATTATTTCACATTTTTGTCCAAGTCTGTCCCGGTAGCTCAGTGGTAAAGGCGGCACTCTGTGAATCCAGAAGTTCCACAGGTCGTGGGTTCGAAACCCAGCCGGGACATGACAAGTTATCCTCCCATTTGGGATTTTTATCACATAATAATATGTCTTGGGCTTACTGCTGGAATAATGGGACTTTAATAGTCCTTATCGGGCAGTATAAAAAAGGCGATATTATTATTATTATTATTATATTATTATTATTGATGGTGTTAATTTTTTTAATAAACTAATATGTACGAATTTCTTTGTGGTGAAGCACTAGGCCTCTTCACAATTTTTGTGGGTAGCGCAGCATTACTAAGAGCCTCCTTTACATTTCGAATTATTCTATTACATTAATTTCTTTTTACTCTGGTAGTGCCGCCACTGGTCGTTACTCATACAAGTAACTACTCATTTTTCCTCACGAGGTATGAGTGGACCCCGAACATCCAAGTACAGAGCAGAAAAAATCCTCCCCCGCTGGGAATCGAACCCAGGTCACCATGTGTGCAATGCCTAGCGCGCTAACTCGCTCTGCCACAGTGACTACTTTAATAAACTAATATTATGATCCATCCAGTATACAAAAAACAGAGAGGAATGAGTAACTCCTGATAATGAATTTCTTAAAAAGGCAACCTGAATGAACGTTGTTTTTTAACTGTGTAAAATATTGCAGAAGATTCAGAGATGGCTATCTCTCCAGTAATACTGCCCAAGAATGTTAATTGTCTCGACCAACCTGAATTTATTGACTCGCTTTGTGCTGTTGAGAAAAATTAACATCTTCCTTTTGAATATCTGGAGTGTGATATGATGGTGATGGAAACTGCGTCCAAAATATGTTGCAGACTTGTAAGAGGTCACTGGTTCCAGTCCCAAGTATAGCAATCAATTAGTAGGGCGAATCTGAGTAATTAAATTATCACGATTGTGATAAACACAAATACGATAGCTTCATCTTAAATAACAAATTAAAAAAATAAAAATATTTTTTCAGCATTTTTTTACATCTTGATATCAAAACAACGCAAACTTGCATTACTAAATATTTGCTTATCTCGGGACTTGAATCACCGACCTCCAGAATACCGATTGGATTTATTATCGATTGGGCTACTGGTACTGAGGTCCGTTTTTTTAGCAAAATTCGTGACATTACAATCGTCAATTATCATCACAATGTTTGGCACCCGTCTCCAAAGTTTACAACACAGTCTCCAAATTTTGGCGATCAACATCAGAAACACTCCTCTCGACACTACCGCAGTGCAGGCCTGTCCAGGCCTGTGTTCATGAGAGGTCGGGGGTTCATATCCCTTTTATCGGGAAAATATGGTGTAACGGTTGTGACTACTGCCGTGCTTCAGAGATTCTGAATTCTATTCCCGGGTTTGGCAGATATTTTCACATCAAAATCTGTTATCTTCAAATTAAGAAACACGTGAGGCTGTCGTTTCCGACCAACCCAGACCGGAAGAGGTTAAGGTTGGTTGCTGGTATGATTTCCAGCAAAAAGGGGGTAAAACCTCCATTCTGTATAACTCAAAAATACAACGTTCAAACCAAAAATAGGATCTGTGGACATGAAAAGAGCCTAGACATTGGATCTGAGCGTCCAGATAATCCTTCCACCACCGTGATACATGTATCTGGGAGTGTAAGTCAAGCATGTTACCGCTAGACAAAGGCAAGTATTACTAATACCTTTAAAGTAAAGCTCACTTAATGCGTTCAGTTATTGGAGAAACCGACATCCATGGCTCAATGGTTAAGAGCTATAATTACTGACCCGAAGGTTGCTGGATCAAATACCGGCCAGAGTGGAAATTTTTTTATAAAAAAATTTCCGTTCCGGAATGGCCTGGATGTAAAAGTAAAGTGCCCTGAAGTACTGCGAAAACGGTTCGGAGGCACAGTTACCTTTTCAAAAAATATATATTGAAGAAGATAATATGAGTCCCCAAACATACAAGCCTGACATCATCCCTGGACATCACACAAGCTTTACACATTCACAAGCAGAGGAGAGAGGGAGTATTAAGAAAAATCAATTCAAAACATTTTGACTTGCAGAGGGGAGTGAGGGAATAATGAAGATTGAACATTTCAAACTGTCATCGGCAGACTCTTAGATCGATTTTAACACACGAAGACTCAAGAGCAGACAAACTTTGAAACTTGTTTGGGGCTTTCAAGTTGACTCCATCAAAGGTAGTGTGGACTTTTCTCAACTTTGAAATACTTAATAATAATTCAGTTCTAAAACATGTATGTATTTTATTATATTTTATTTCTTAATGAACATTTATTTAAAGAGAGGTCTATGACAATCGAAGTCCTTGCCCCTATGTGTTTTAAAATAAAAGGATGTAAAACAATTCATCCAGAGCAGAAGAATGAGGCATCGTGCATGAGCATGACACACGCCGCATTCCATTTCTGGATGGCTATGCTGATTCGCTGTTAGTTGTTATACCAGCACCTAAATGGGAAGTATTGTGTCACTTTTCGCCCATCAGAGCGGAGGCATACTATGGGATGGGCAGGCTACAACACAGAGCACAAGCGTCTACAATAGCTTCTGCTTCATGGCTACGAAATAAAAAAGGCTGTGAAACACTCATCTTTAAAAAAAAATCTCGGTTCATAGTTGCCAGAGGTTGTCTGAGTTGCCAAATGTTTTCTTAGATCTTGCAGTAACTTTTTTATATCACCGCACAACGGCCCTAGAGCTCAGACAGCAAATGGTAAAAAATGACCGGAGTCAAGTTACCTCACATTTTAGAGTGTGAAGACGGCAGTCAAAACAGTCGTTTTATGACGTCATCAAAAACGACCTTATGCAGAATGGGTAGTATAATATCCCGCTGCAGTTTAAGGGAATTAAATATCCCAAATAGATTGATGTAAGTACTTGTTAGAACAATGTTTTTCCCCTCTATATTTAAATAAATAGTAAATTCCCGCAACTTTAAAGTTCCGTTTGTAATGATTAAGGTCATTAGGTAAGTACTGTAAGTAGATAATAGGTATACATTCCTCTTGTTACATCACTTATCGGCATTATGTGAAGCACTTCCTCAGTAGAAAATGGTGGAAATCATGTTTGTGTGTGTGTGTGTGTTTGACAAAATTTTCACTGTTTTTATCCTTCGCAAATTATAGATCAATAAAAAGGATCTCAATAGAAAAAAGGAAGTTTATATTCTTATAAATGTTTTTAACGGTACTATTTTGTGATTTATCTTTAATTCAACCTTTCGAGAGAATGTAATTTACATTTACCTACCAACGGCCAAAGCCTGAAGGATTTCGTGGCAGGCCTAGACGCAACGCGGCTAGTTTCCCAACTGAAGCACCCCGCTTCAGTTCTTGACCAAAGTTTGTTATCTACTTTCAAAAAAATATGTTATTCGGGAGGCATTAATAATAGCAATATTTCTCAAAAAAATATATTGTATATAAATAAAATGTACATTTTTAAAAGAAAAAGAAAAAAAATTAATGATCATTTTCTGATAAAATCTATACCGTTAACGAGCTTTAACCGATAAAAAGTCAAAATAACATATTGTCCCTTTGACCAGTTATACAGGGTGGGGCAAAAGTCTGGAAACCCCTGAATAACTTTCGAATGGCTTCTTCGGTAAATTTAAAATTTTGTAAGGTAAACCGGGCTAATAAGACCTTCTTTTAGAGTGGAGTTGATTTTTGTTACCGGCCCCCATGTCGGGGCCAGGGGGGCCAACTTCATTTTTTTAAATACGAACCCCCACCTTGCGATACATTTTTGGAAAGGTCTTTAAATAAGAAATACATTGGTATAAATTTTATTTTTTAAATGTTAACTGTTTGCAAATGGCGTCCAACTTTGTGTATGCAGTAAAGTCTGGAAACCCCTGAATATCTTTTGAACGGGCTTTCTCAGTAAATTGAAAACTGTGCACGGTAAGTCGGGGTAATTAGACCTTTCCAAAAATGTATCGCAAGGTGGGGTTTCGTATTAAAAAAAATGAAGTTGGCCTCCCTGGCCCCGACATGGGGGCCGGTAAAAAAAAATCGGTCCCATTCTAATATAAGGTCTAATTACCAAGGATTACCGTACACAATTTTAAATTTACTGAGAAAGCTCTTTTGAAAGATATTCAGGGGTTTCCAGACTTTACTGCATACACAAAGTTGGACGCAATTTGCAAACAGTTAATATTAAAAAAATAAAATTTGCACCAATGTATTTCTTATTTAAAGACCTTTCCAAAAATGTGTCGCAAGGTGGGGGTTCGTATTTAAAAAAATGAAGTTGGCCTCCCTGGCCCCGACATGGGGGCCGGTAACAAAAATCAACTCCACTCTAAAAGAAGGTTTTATTAGCCCGGTTTACCATACAAAATTTTAATTTTACCGAAGAAGTCATTCGAAAGTTATTCAGGGGTTTCCAGACTTTTGCCCCACCCTGTATAACAATGTGTTTCACGTCAACCCTAAAGACTCCTATTGCCTTCAGGAAGCGTCAGTTTGAATTTCAAAAAATAACTTCTAAAGACACAAAATGGCAATTTATATACGCATAGAATTTACTTGCTGATAATTCTAAAAATTTCAAAATTTTAGCAAATCTAGGTAACTATTGAACAGCTCATCCGATTTGGACAAACTAAACTGTTTTTGAAATGCCATATTAAATACAATATTTTTGTTTATGAAATTATTTCTGCCGGTTCAACAGAAGTGTCACTTTTTTATAAAAAAACATTTAACACATGATTTAAGCAGTCGTGTGGCGGTTCTGGCAAAACTGTAAATTTTAAGAAAATAAATCATGGGGCGAGTTTTTCGTGTAATGAGAAAATAAATAAGTTTTCAACCGGTCATTTTGAAAATCTTGTCGCTTTAGTATCCGGCCCCACGTTTTTCGCTATTTTCGGGGGCCGCTTGAATTAACTTTCTTACACACATGTTCTGATCTAGATACGTAAAAATACTCTGATCTAGATGGCTGCAAGAGCCGCTTCTTTAAATTAGTTATAAAAAGTTAGAGATCAACGGTACTCTACCATAGGAAAATGTTATCCTAAACGAAAATGCTTTGTTGAAATTTGTACTACCTATTATGCATATTAATAGTCCGAATTTACCTGTCAACTTCACAAACATCAGCTAAAAAAAATGTGAGGTAACTTGACTCTGCCAAAAAATGTAGTATCTGCTGAATTCTTGTTACTTTGTTCTGTTCTACTGAGCAGCCATTTCTCCAGTACTACCTGCAAATCTAGAGGAAGGTGTGAACTGAGAGACGGGGTCAAATTGTCTGAACAGGTAGCGTTCCAAACTAACCATTCACCAGATCCCCAGAAGGCATTATGGTCATGCCGTCCGGTCAACGACCACCATCTCAACACATGGCAACAGGTTCTAACATAGCAGGAATCTTAGCTGAAGTCAGACCTCTCCGGATGATGTCATTTAGATTGGAGTTTCAGAACTGACGACCTGCGCTTTTCATACAAGAAAGTCCATGAGTTCCTGTTTTGCTAACTTACTCTCCAAACACTTATTTGTGAGGAACATATTTTGCC
This sequence comes from Bactericera cockerelli, assembly GCA_024516035.1. Classification (NCBI taxonomy): domain Eukaryota; kingdom Metazoa; phylum Arthropoda; class Insecta; order Hemiptera; family Triozidae; genus Bactericera; species Bactericera cockerelli. The sequence goes on from CM044964.1 coordinate 11,767,725, forward strand.
CCCTATCCTCAAATCCAGTGCAATATGAAAGGTGTTCTTATTCAGGAGAGTGCCAATTTGTTTTTTTTGTTGGTTTAACGTCACTTTCAGCTACATGGTCAAATCACACAGGATGTTTTACCATCTATTTTCTGGAAAATCACAATTCATTTACTCAAATGATTTGTGAAAGTGAATATGTGTTCAAAACTTTGACAGTGGAAACAATGGGCCCGTTCTGCGAGGAGATGTCTCATTGCATTGACTTCTTGGGAAGCATCTGGTAGCAAAGACCGGGGACTCCCAGGGAGCAGCCTTCCTCGATCAAAAGATCGAAGAGGAAACGCTGCCAATGTGCTGGGCTCATTCCCTTCTACGCCAGCATTTGATGATGTTTGTGTATAACATTTAAGGTAATGAATATTCTAATAAAATAATTTACCTATTTAATCAAATTAACCTCACCCAGCTTGAGTGAGACTGGGAATAGCCATCATCACAAGGGTTTGAATTTGAATAGTCACCCAGTCAGGTCCTTACTTTGCTGGACGTTATATTCAGTGATAGAACGAGAACTGTCGTATTCAACGTGCTCTCAACGCTGGCTAGGATCGCAATGCTATTATCATTATTGTAAACATTAGGTTTTTTTAACTGTTCTATTAAGATATTTTTTAATTCATCCATGGTTATAGCAAGCCATGTTCTGCTGGTGTTTCGAATTACATTTCAGGCTGGGTCAGCTGGGTGAGATTAATTTAATTGATTTATTAGCTAACTAAGGTTAAAGGCAAAAGTGCCTGGTGATATCTCCAACAAACATAAGGTATGAGGCTCCGCGCATTGTGGCCACAACGCTCAGAAAAGTTGAACGTGGTATTTAGGTGCCTCCACCAAACCAAATCCATCCCATAGTCAATACTAAAAAAAAACCGAAACATCCCATTCCAACCAAAACGGTTGGGTGGAAGAGATTGCCATAGGCAATAACCCCGCCCTTTAGTTAGCACGTATGTTTCCATATATTTTTCTATTCTTTTTCATTTTTATTGTATATTTTCCATTTTTTTTTTTTTTTTTTTTGTTAAAATAATTATTTGTACTGTACATATTTATATCTAATAAGGTGTTGAATAATAATAATAATAATAATAGCCAATTAAAAAATGCGATTTCACAAAACAATAGACGAGTGCTTAACCACAGAGCGCACGATTAGCTCAGTGGTTAAGCACTCGCTTGCCATGCGGAAGGTCCCGGGTTCGATCCCCCGTGCCGACAAAAATTTGTGTTCTTAATTTGGTTACAATTGTTTGTAAGGGATACCTTCCGGTGCGCTCGTGTTGACCCAGCACCTAAATGGGAAGTATTGTGTCACTTCTCGCCCATCAGAGGGGAGGCATACTACGGGATGGGCAGGCTACAACACAGACCACCAGCGTTTACAGTAGCTCCTGTTTCATGGCTACGAAATAAAAAAGGCTGTGAAACACTCATCTTTAGTAGTCACTGTGACAGAGCGAGTTAGCGCGCTAGGCATTGCACACATGGTGACCTGGGTTCGATTCCCAGCGGGGGAGGATTTTTTCTGCTCTGTACTTGGATGTTCGGGGTCCACTTATACCTCGTGAGGAAAAATGAGTAGTTACTTGTATGAGTAACGACCAGTGGCGGCATTACCAGAGTAAAAAGAAATTAATGTAATAGAATAATTCGAAATGAAAAGGAGGCTCTTAGTAATGCTGCGCTACCCACAAAAATTGTGAAGAGGCCTTGTGCTTCACCACAAAGAAATTCGTACATACATACACTCATCTTTAAAAAATTAAAAAAAAAAAAAAAAAAGTAGAGATCAAAGTCATGACTTAAGCATTAGTTTCCCCATTTATAAAAAATCACTAAATCTAGACTTTAGTCAACAGAGGTATAACAAAAGCTTCTCTTAATTATACCCTCAATTTTATATTACAAACTTTCTTAATACTAGAAAAATTGTTGGTAGGCTAAGAAATTTTCAGAAGGGGATATTTTATAATTTTCACATAGATAAATAATTTATTACTGTTTGGCCCAAAACCATCACAAGAATCTAGTAGTTATTGAAAATTTGAATTTTTTTACTCAAATTAGATGGAACTGCGACAAATGGTCAAAAATCCTGTCAAACAGGTCTTATACTAGTGTGACAAGAAGACAAGATTCATCAGACCATTTGCCATGACTATACGGAACGACTAAAATAAATAAATAATATAAAACCAGATGATATTGCTCTTGAATTTAAAGAAATGCGAACCATAAATATGTAATTATATCCCTCCTACATTTTTATATTACTCTTTTTAAAAATATCTACATATAGTTTCGGAAAACCAATAAATTAAAAAATAATAATAATTAATGGCTACATTGACAAATGGAAACAACAAATTAAAGCACAAATGAAAAAGAAAAGAAAATACTCAGATAAATAAATTATCAAAGTATATTTTTTCTCCACAACAGAAAAAAAAAACAGAAATGAACTGATAAATAAACCTATCAAGCGAATTAATAAATGATCCAGTAGAAATGATAATCCATCGAGACGAAGTAGGGGAAAAAATAAACGACGAGAAAGAAGTAGAAGAAAACGCACCCAAGAACACTCAAAAAACAATAAATTTCATTGTAGAGAAAAAAAAAAAGAATCATATTCTTATGATTAAAAACACTTAAAACAACATAAAAAAGACAAGAAATAAATATAAAAAATGTACATGATCGAGAAGAGTTGGAGAGAGAAGAAAAAGGAACGAGAAAAAAAAAACAAAGCAAGGTTTTCATTGGTTTGAAAAAAGCTTGTAACAACCTCTTCTAATGATGTTCGGAGCAAGGAACAGAATGTTCAGAGCGGAGAAGAAGAAACTCATGAGCTCTCCATGCTACAGAAACTCCGCCTTCATTTGAACCCCACTTCAAGAGGATTTACAAAAAAAGGATGACGATGAAGAAGAAGTGAAAAATTGTATCTTCAAGGGAGGTTGCCAGGCCTCGTACTGCGTTGGCTCGGTTGGAGTTCAGTCACGCTGAGTTAAACCGCGAAACAAGTGTTTTCAGCCGTATGTCGCGACTTTTTCGGTGAAAAATAACCCGTTCAAAATTTTTATTACGGTCCTTAGCAGTAATTAACTACTAATTAGGCAAAATAAACACGTCTGAATTAAATAGTTTCGGAAAAAGTTTTACGATAGCGAATAATTCCGGCGAACCAACGATTCTCTGTTTTGTGCATGTAAATTGTTTTTTTTTTTTTTTTTTTTTTTTTAATTTTTGTTTACATTTTTTATCAGCCGGTAAATATTGACACATGTCTACGAGAATTAAAGTGAAATATATCAAACAGTGAAGTTACTACAGTTTTGAATCATACTGACCCTGAAATAGCAATAATATATTTAACAACAAAACAGAATGCGCTAACTTGAAAGCTAATTATGAAGAAAATTTCTATAATTTTGATTACGGAACAGAAATATCAAATAGGGTTTTAAAAATAAAAAAATATGTGTAGAACAGTATAATAGTAAGAATAAGTGTTTTGAAGTTGTGAAACGTTCTCTAATTAATTGTAATGTATACACTTTGTTGACAGATGTCAGTGTGCCTAAATTTGAAGTGCAATTATCTTTCATACCTGCTAAATTTTCAACACATAAAAGTATTTTCTTTAGCATTAGTACAATTACTCTCCTTTGGCATTCTATATCTATAACTATTCTTTTCTAAGCACCAATAATTCTAAATTTCTAACTTTTATACGTAACATATAGCTTGACAATCATTTTTGGTACGAAACTAAATTGATTATTAGTCCTATTATCTTCCTTTAGTACATTTCACTGATGGCAAAACTTTCATCAGAATTTTGATACGGGCTTAATGAATGTTATTTTAACTTCTGTGTGGAAATAATTTTAACTAGGTGGCAGAGTTAATAATAAATTTGCATTATATAAATTCATTATTTATTTTATTAGTATTTTTGTTTATCTATATCACTAATGATACTATAAAGATCTAAAGCCTCAAAAGGCGTCGAAAACAATGTTGAATTCATTCATGGACTCACCAACAAGTATGGGTATAAAAATGACGCCACCTCCCACCACCTCTCCTCAACACCACATGATGCCACTGGCAGGCAACAATATCAAAATGTTGAACTCCTTCATGGAATCGCCCACGTTAGCTTCCATGGGAATTAAGATGTCTCCTCCGCCAACAACTTCACCTCATCAACTTCAGTCAGGAAATCACATGATGTCATTAGGAGGTAACAACGAGAACCACCACAATAACCATTACAACGGCTACCCTATGCCTCACATGCAGGCGAGCGGTTACCCTAGAGACTACCTCCTGAGACGGGAGGACTATACCAACAACATACACCCGCCACCCGTGCCTCCACCACCTGTGCAGCCGCCAGGCAATGAGGTGTTCTTCCACCACCCCGTCGACCCCCTCAGTCAGCACAGCATGCTCTACCACCATCACCACCGGGAGCCTGTCTACAGCAATATGGATCTCAACGCCTACCCATCCTCCAACGCCATGCAGACGGCAGGGACGCACGGTGCCTTCTTCCGCTACATGCGCGCGCCGGTGAAGCAGGACATGATGTGCCTGTGGATAGACACGCCGGGGCCACGCAAGACCTGCGGCAAGATGTTCAACAACATGCATGAGATAGTGACGCATCTCACGGTGGAGCATGTGGGAGGCCCGGAGTGCACGACACACGCGTGCTTCTGGGACGGCTGTCCGAGGAACGGCCGACCGTTCAAAGCCAAGTACAAACTGGTGAATCATATCCGGGTCCACACAGGGGAAAAACCTTTTCCCTGTCCCTTCCCCACCTGTGGCAAGGTCTTTGCCCGATCCGAGAATCTCAAAATCCACAAACGAACGCATACAGGTAAGATTTTTCTTCCTTAACTTGATAAATAGGCTGACCAGGCACGCACTGGTATGGCTGCATAAAGTCCTGCTAGAATTTTAAAATTTTAACCATCGAAATTTCAAGTCAAAATTGTAGGAAGAGATTAACATCTATCCAAGGCGATGGAGGACAAGTTGACGAGCTCAAGAAGGATGAGTTGAAAAAAATGTTATAAAAGGCAATGTTTGCAAAATAAAATAATAATAAATAGTGTATTAGTAAATACGTTTTTACTTTAGCTGGATATCACTATGACGCTAATGGCTTATCGCAAAAGGCAGTTAGTGTCAAAAGATTTCTCGAGCTAGTCACATAACATAATTACTGATTCAAAATATCAACTCAATTTCGATTCAACGATCGAGGACCATTCAATACGATGCGAGTTCGATTAACCTACCAATACCGGTTTGATTATAAGATTCTAAGATCATCCATCTCTAAAATTGCCAACTCTCAAGTCTGCACAGTATAGCCCGTCTTGTATGCTCAACTCGAAACAATATTCAGAACAAGAAGTTTATAGATCACCATAAGTAATATATTAGTTCTTCTATCTCGATCCGTGATCTCTGCTTAAAATATAAATGTCATAAACAAAAATGGAGAAAGACTGAGAGGAGAAAGAGCGAGAGAGTTAGAAGAGAGAGACCAGTTTATACTGACCAGAAGAAGTGATAAATAATGTGAATGAATAAGACAGAGAGAACGACAAATGAGAAAAAAGTCCAGAGAGAAGGAGACAGATAGTAAGTGAGAGAGAGAGAGAGAGAAAGAGAGCTTGCAGGAACTTTGGTTAGCTGGGATGCGATCTGAAAAGATCTTGTTCAGCTCTACCCACACATTCAATGTCCTGATGAAGAATCACCGTACAGGACAGGAGCAGGAGAAGACAACATACTCTGCAATAAACATAGTAAAGATTGTTGGCTAGATGGATTGCATCGATTGGAAGACGAGTCGGTTGTTGCAGGATGCAGCGAGACTAAGGTGCAGGCCATCTTGGAAGAGAGTGAATGGGATAATATAGAACTGGCAGATGATGGTTTCCATATATACAATTCTTTATTGAACTGGATAAAAGACCTATTAAACAGGGCTTTAACGGATTCCAGGGCTATATTTTTTTTAGATTTGAATGAAATTCTCAGGTAACCGAATCGATTTTAGTGAATAAGGGCGAAATTAATAGACAAAATCAATAACTTAAGTCATTGCTTACATCGGTTTTTCCCATCTAACACAGTATGCAATCTAAGACTTAGCGCCACAGAGGTATTACAAAAACGTTTATTAATTTCGGTCTAAATGGATCAATTTCCGTTACCGTTTGCAGTTACGACCGAAACAGTATTCTGACATGCGTGGACATACGATTTGTACAAGTATATTAGATAAAAGAATCACACACATCTATTAATTCACAGCTTGTCCTTCTCTACTGGATGCAAAGGGTTCTTTGAGCCTTTGCACATTTCAAACCATTAAGTTTCTGTCAGCCTCACTTTACAGAAAGGTCATTATTCCATTTGAATCTAATAAAACAACAGATGATTCGCTTTCCCCTATCTGAATTCACAATGACACCAAAGCTCTGCCGCTGCTTGTCCCGCTTCGGAAAATCCTCGAAAATCCTTTTCCTTGCCAGGATTTTGAGCCCTCTCCCCATCCTCAACCTCTCTCCTATCCCTCCACCCTTCTGATTTCCACAAAGACTCGAATAGTATTTAGGGAAAACATTCATAAATAACTGGGATGACGAAACAGTATTACGGAGATGTGGGGGAAGGAAGGGCGCAAGGGAGACATGAGAAGGGAAACGTATTATTAATACTAAACTGTATTTAAATTAATCCTCATGACCTTTTTTTCCCCTCCTTTACCTCCTCGAATTCATTCTCTGACATTTTTTATCTGCCAGATTTTTTTTAGAAGGGTTCCATCAGTTGAGATGATGTTATTGGTTCTAGTTCGAATTTTTTTTTGTGCTTTTATAGTAGTCGCATATGAATAACTTTTATTTCTCATGATCGAGTGGATAAATTTTAACATAATCAAATGGATAATTAAGTTCTCGTGCAATCAAAGTCCTGTATTATAGTGACAGTGCACTTGGCTTTTAAACTGTCAACTGAAAAGATGAATTGTATAATTTTTTGCTAACCTAACTTCCTCTGATGGGTCGTTATGAGATTCTGTATCAGGTTATTGTCGTCTGGATATGTTTGGCTTTCGTCCAAGCAGTCTCTTATAATGGTCTTGCCTCTTGCTGCAAGGATTACTTGTGCATTTGTTTTAATGGTTTCATTCTAAATAAGATTCTTGTAAGGGAAAAGATAGCGTGAGGATCCGCATAAGTAAAATGGTCCATGGGGAGCTGAGCAGTTAGCACAAGACGTTCAAATTCAAGAAATTTGGGTTCAATTCCAGGTCGAAATGGTAAAAATTACCACATTAGACAATGAAGAAGAGGAAGGACAAAGCGGGATCATTGCCTCAGGCTATGATCCCGCCCTTTGTGATTTATGTAAATTAAGATTTATTTACATAAATCACAAAGAATTTACTACTATCACTTTTCAAAATATCAACAAAGTTTGTGATTAAAAAAGCATTTCCTCCATTTTCATTTCTTTGTTCGTGACTTTTAACTTGTTTCCTTCATTATCGTTGGTCCTGTTCTGTCAAATCTCAAATTCTATACTAAAATATAGTGTCAGTAATTGATGAGTCCACATCCTGACGGAATCCTAGACCATCGTATAAAATAATATGCTGTACTTTGAGCAAGCGAAAGAGAAAGAGATCAGGGTTTTTTTTTACTCGCTGTTTTTTAATAACATTGTCGGACGCTTCCCATCCCTCTCCATTTCCAGTCTCGTTGCTTCTCCCGTGTTCTGTTCACACGGATTTCATTTCATTATACTTTCTCCGCGTAGTAATTAGGCGTGTAATTTAAATATTAAACAAAAACCCCAGCACACAAAAGAACGTTTACACAGTATAATGCAATAACGAAGAATGTTTTCTGGAAATGAAGAAGAAAGAGAGAGAGAGAGGAGCGTTAGTTACCTTTCCCTGAAATATTAATGAAAAGAATAAAGGCAGGAACCAGTCCCCCAAAAAGCTTTCATTAGAATAATTAGGAAAATTTAGGAGATTTTTCGACGGACTTTTTTCCCTTAATTTCGGTGAAGTTAATGTTTTCAGTGATTCAATAGAGCTTCCTTTATAACCATTCAAATTTTATATTTGCCTACCACATTGTTTGAGATATAAAGCACATCATGTTTTTTTTGTGCCCATGTTCGCAAATTAAATCAGAGCCTACTATTGCTCGCCAAGTCTGTAATTCCTCTATCTAGTTCGTTATTTGATCAACTGAAATTATTATATTTCCTCTTTCATTACTTTTTGTCTTTTAAGATTATTTGATCTGGACAAAAGTCTCGGTAAAAACGGATAAACTCCCTTTTCAAAGATAGATTTTTTCCTGACGGCACGGCGTTTGGTGAGCCGTTTCTAACAGAAGACAAAATTTACCTTAATCAATCATCAAAGACATGACCAACCAAATGTGCAACGCTATCTCTATCTTAATCCACCATCTCCTAATGTATTTCAAGACAAGTCGGCAACACTTCATAACCTATTGAATTTAGAAAATAATAAAACAAAACAATGGTGTGGACTTTATTGAAAAGAAGAGATGATGAAATATCGAAAAATATCAGAACGTAGAAAATTAATGATGAACGGCGGACCCTGGAGCAGGAACAACAACAACAACAAAACGGGGAAACGACAGGAACAAAACAACAACAAAGAGACCGAACATGGCAGACGCAACATCAGAGAACTAGTAATTAGTTTTTTTTTTTTTCGTTTGGTCAGAGTATGATGTCCATTGTGATTGAAAACTTCTGATACAGTTTCAGTGAATCGACAGGTGCGGGTGTGGATGTGAGTGATGCTGCAGTTGAAGAGAATGATGTGGTGACTTTGATGAGAGTTGCTGGATGTTAGATGACACATTTCCAGTACAACATGGTTACCTATCCGGTGCATGCAAGTTAAGAGGTGAGAATGTAGATGACACATTTCCAATACAACATGGTTACCTATCCGGTACATGCAAGTTGAGAGGTGAGCAGAAGATCTGAAATTTATTTATATTTGAAATGGATTTTATGTTTTGAAATTTCTTTTCCGAAATATTTATCATTGTAATTTAGTATTGATCTCATTTATTAAAAGTCGCTGTTATTGACAAAGAGTTTTAATAGATGACAGATTAGTTGATAAAGAGCAAATTATGATAACAATTGATTCTTATGTATTGGCATAAACTTGGTTTTACTCAAACCAATAATAACACAGATAGAATCAACTTCAAGTTGTGGAATAATTTAGTAGGCGGCTTTCATGACGTTCCAATCCAAACTTCACAAACATCCATTTTCCAGACAACTTAACAAGTTCAATCTCCAGACCTCAATCTCAACATCTCCCATCAGAAACGTCTCGTTCATCAATCAAAAGTTTGTCTATTGGAATAGTAAATGCTTCACTATCAAGGAGAGTTCGACAAATATTCGACACTCTATCAAATCCTCGGATACGATAATTTGAGGCTTCGGGATCTTCATATAGTTGAAGATCTTTGATAACGTCCCTCTTTCTTCGGAGGTGTCACTGTCCATTAGGAAGTGCATTAGTCCTCCGCCACACACACACAGGACCTCTATCTTGATGGCTTCGACGAGATCCTTTCAAAAGTTTTCAGATCCTCGAGTGCGATGATACTAATCTGGAACCTTTCTACCTCGCGCATGGTGTTATCAGGTCCAATCTTAATAACCTGAGACACTCTTTTAATTTCAAGATGCGTGTGTGAGTGAGATGGACACGATTGTCTCCAGAGTATTGGTGGTGTCAAAAGGGCTTCGGAAAGTTTATCGAAGATTTCGAAGACACTTTTTACGTAGGTGAAAACTTGAAAACACAATCTGTCCAGGGGAACTTTAAGAACTGTTTGACATCTATTAACGAGACTTTGTCCGCAGTGCAAGTAGGTGGTCTGTCGAATCAAAAAACAATAGAACAACTGGGACCATAAGCGTTGGTTTATTTTAATCGAAAAATTAGGACAACTGAGGTTTATAATTACATTCCTTGACGAATTGATCAAAATGTTTTTATAATTTGTTTCAGTGACTAATACACGTAACTCTTTTTTTTATACGTATTGAAAATGGCGTTTGGAGAGGAAAAAAAGTCGTTAAAAATGTCGATTTGAGTTTTATTTACGGTCGTAATAATGTATGTATGGTACTTTGATTTTCTTGCTAGTATGAATTTACATAAATTGTCAGTGGGCGGAAAGATTTCAACAAGGTTTCTGAATGGGTGTGTTTTCTGAATTGGAATTTTGTGAAGTATAAATCGGTTCTAGATATTATGTACTTTATTAGACTCCAAAGAAATTATTGATGATGGATTTATTCGATTGGTAATATATGAATTAGTGATGGATTTATTGAAGCTGATGACATATTGGGAGTATGTATTTTGACAAGCAGACGTGAAAGCTGTGTGGGTATGAAAGAATGGACTGTGAACTCCGCTGGAGATTTCATCAGGCGACCAGGCAAGTTTTATTGTAACTCCAGTGATGGGTCTATTTACAGCCTTTAGCTGAAACACTAATGCTACTCTCATATTAACTGTGTAAATGTATACACATAAGTTTAGTATATTTCATTGTTTTTAGTAGGTATTGAAAAATAGAAAATATGCAATATTAATACCTCTTGCATTGGTTTTAATAAAAATATATTTAAGGATAATTTTCATTAGTAAAATATTCGTAAGCAAGCAATTATATTGTAATTAAATTGAGATGCATAACATAAATTAGTATATTTACAAATAAAATAAAATATATAAAAGATGGGTATGACAATAGATTTTTTTGTAAATAAATTGTTGGGTTCTATACGTGTGTCTAAAAAAAATCTATTCTTCCATCTGAGTGATTGGTCAATGTTGGTGGTTGAAAGGGTCTCTAGAAATTTAAGAGATTCTTGAAATTTCACACAAGTGATGGACGTATAGAAGTTAGACAAAATAATACTAATGTGACAAAGATAGAAAGCATCAATAGTTGGAATTGATGTACTTTTGATGATAAAGAAAAATTTACGGACAGTACAATTGCAACAAAACATAGAAAATGAAAACATGAGTCCAAGCAATACTAAAGCAAAGTGTACAAAAGGTGAAACGAAGAAAGAGAAGAAGAACGAATAAATGTAAATTATGTCAATAAAACAAAACACAAACGTAACATAGAAAGTTCAAGAAATAAAAGAGGAGTAAAACAAAGAGAACAATTAGATGGAACTGTCAGGCTCACGTGACAGTGAGGCCATTGTTGAAACCTTCGTTGATAAAAACAAAATTAGAGAAAAAGTGGAAAAGGAAATTTGAAAAGAATGCTCTTTTTTTACAAATTAAGAACATAATGAATTGGATTTGTAAGGAAACGATTTTGTTCTTTCTTTATTAGCTTGAAGTATTCTAATGATAAATTTATTACTGTGCATTTCAATGAGGACTTCCAGGGTATTGCTTGGAAATTGTTTGTTTCTTGAATCTGTTGGGTGAGTTTCGGACACAATGGGATCTCCGAGTTCTCGTGAAATCCGTGGGTGGTATATGGTGCGTCAATTTGAGGTGACCTTAGGTCCCCCAAAACTGTTAACTGTTTGTAGAAGTTTTCTTAGGATTAGGTAATGAGAATTAGAATAGAGAACGCTGGCACGCTCGTTTTGTTTTTTTGATACTGTTTCCAAAACTAGAATTATTTGGCTGTTCTAAACTCAAATTATACCTTTGGGTTACTTTCTTTGTGTTAATCCCATGTTTACTGTCAAAGTGTCCTACTAATATTTGTGCTTATGTCCCTGTCTTAATTATTTTAAATTGATCTAACCTTGTCTGATGATAATTAAAATAAAAACTGATGTTTTATTTTAATGCCTTTAATTTTCATAAGTTTATTTCGAAAGCTTTTATTGAACCCAAGAAATGTACATACCTGGAAATTTCTACAATCTTCCCTTTGTAACGGTAATTTTGACCAGATACTCCAAGTGATGCCCTAATCTTGTCAGATCTCCCTGACTTTATCTCTAAGTCTACCCAGACCTATCTAAAGTCATCGTCCCATATACTCTTCAATATCATGAGCTATCAGAAATGAAAATTGGTTTTATCGGGTCGGACATTGACTAATGGCTTTATTTCAATCATGCGAGCATCTCCTACTTTGGTTTTTATATCGATATCATCTTTTTGAACAAGACAAGTAAAATTACGATTCAGGGTGGGTGTGTTTTTGTTTTTTTTTCTGTCTAAAACAACCCATACAGCCATCTTATTTTATTTTGAAAGTTATAGGTACAATAATGATAATGTACATATTCCAATTGTCATTACTTTTCTGCATACATGTTTATTTTTCCATTATTACGATCGAAACCACTCTAAAGCTCTTTTTTTTCAATAAATAATTGAAATATATTTATTAACATATGACCATCTTCTTATCTTTAAACCACAAAGTTTCAGTAGGGTCCTGAGTGTTTTAGAATGTCTTGGACCCTACCGTGCAAATAAGACATATTTGTATATAAGTACACTGAGTACATCACTCTTATAGAAAAATTCATCTCATAGAGGGGCACGGATTTACCACTAGCCCATACAGTATAATATAAAATCAATTCTTCATCTTTTCTGACAAGCAAGATCTTACAAAAATTAAAACCATGAAAGAAAAGTTTTGTTTCAAGTCTTTGTTTGTTACCAAACTCAATGACTAAACATCTTGAGCCCAAAATTAAATGCTGTTTGGGGTTATCTTTTTAGCTCGAATTCTATTGTTTACTTAACGGAACACCTAAAGATTCTAATGAAACTTTTTGTTCCAACAAATGAGGTGCGTGCCACTATTGTTAATGAAATCAAGCGGTGAATGTGTAAATTCCTCAAATTTTGTTTATTGAAATAATCGAGTCTCGGGTAATTTTAGTAAGGCTAGTTTAAGCAATCATTGTGTATCATCATAGCTAGTATTATGATAATAATTATGGAACACTAATTTTCTACATCCACTAATTCCTCAATCTTGAAATGAAATAATATCCAGAGTTTTAGCACATCCATTAATTTCTGAATCTTGAAATCAAACAATATCGGGAGTTTTAGCACATCCACTAATTCCTCAATCTTGAAATGAAATAATATCCAGAGTTTTAGCACATCCACTAATTCCTCAATCTTGAAATCAAAAAATATCCGGAGTTTTAGCACATCCACTAATTCCTCAATCTTGAAATCAAAAAATATCGGGAGTTTTAGCACATCCACTAAATCCTCAATCTTGAAATCAAACAATATCGGGAGTTTTAGCACATCCACTAATTCCTCAATCTTGAAATCAAATAATATCGGGAGTGTTATACATCCAATAATTTCTGAATCTTGAAATCAAAAAATATCAGGAGTTTTGGCACACCCACGAATTCTACTTTATACTGAAATGAAATCACAGGATTTACAATAGTAAATCCACTGATTTCTGTTAATAATAATTACTATCCTAAATCCATCATCTTTTCATTTCTGAAATTATGCCAGTTTGTATGACAGTTCTATCTTTCCTTTCTTACTTTCGTTCTGCATTTTTGATGATATTTTTATAAAAGATTATGACATTTTCAACTTTTAAGTTTTAGAGATAACTTAAATAATATGAGTTTTGACCAATCGTAATTATTTACCAAATCAGGATTATAAATTTGAGATTTTTTTTCTTGGGTGGCCATATTTTAGTCCGAATGAAAATTTGAAACAACGCGGTCCGAGTCAAATTAAATATTATATTCAGAATATTCTTTATAACAACTTTGCATCAACTAAATTATTATTATTGTATAATAGTTCTTGCGTACAGTATTATGTACACCATAAATACAAAACAATATTATTTACAAGTAACAATCAGTATAAATAACATAGGAATGATCAGGAAAGAGACAATCTGGTCTGTAAGTTTTAATCCCAAGTAGAAAGAGAAGTCTCAGAATGGACTTATATCAAGTGTAATAAACACAAGTCCAAACCATAATATTACTATCTTTGTGTGTTTTTTTAATTATATTATGCTGATACAAGAGATGGGTCCACTTCTTCTTACAAGAATATGAAGAAGAAATATATTAACTCGTGTTAAACTTGTCCCAACCTAAAGGATGAAAATTAAAAAAATGATATAACTTGAGTTTCAGAAACGTACATATTTTTTCTTCAATGAATAGGTACCTACCTATGTTATGCATGTTGTTATTTTTTTAGTGGAACTATAAAAATTTAAATAATAAAAAAATATAAAATTTCATTTTATGACTTTTTAGAAAGGAACACATAATGGGGACTTGGTCTCTTCTCGCTCATTGGGTCTGAAAATCAGAATATCTTGTGATGAGGCTCTGATTTTCGTATCGAAAATTAAGCTGGTCAAGTAGTTTCCGGAGAGCTTAGCAATATTTTTTGTGGCTACTGTCAACATGCTTATTGTTGGCTTGTCAGTGCGTTAACTATAGAAAATAGTTGAGGATAAAAACTCTCGGAATACATTTTCTATACTATGTTGGTATGTACCTATGTATGTATATTGTATTTGTATGTATTAGTAATAATAACACTCTTTAGTGTAAGGTAACCACTAGGTGAGTCTAATGCTCAAAGCATTTCTACCACCTAACCCTGTATTAACACAATATTTTCTAAGACTTTTGCTTGACTCTCTTGACAGCATATTCTTGGTCTGTCTGTTTGTCCGCTCGTTCCTAATAAAGAGCTAACTTCCCGTCTAACAACTAGCATCACTGAGATGATTAAAATGGACTGTAGTCTACAAAAGTCTACAAAATACAAATATATAAGAAATTCTGAAAATAAATGAAGAATCCAAAATACAAGGAAATGATACAACACAGCGCAGCGACAACAATACAAACATTGAGAAATATTTCAATATTGATGGTGAGAATAATACCCAGAATTGTATACACTCACCCACAATTGTATACAAAACACCCCATTCTGTGTTGAAAATGGTAGTGCCCTAAATCTTCCACCCCTCCTCCCCCCTCCCCTCCCCTGGTATAGTATTGTTATCAGATTATATTGCTATCTATCTCTCTCTTCCCCTCTTTCATATCTTCCTCTCTCTCTACATTTCCTTTCTTTCCTAAAATTTCTTCAACTGCCTATTCTACGAGTATACCACTTTTATTTTCATTTATTTCCTGTCTTTTCCTCCTATTTTCTCTTTTCTTTCTCACTTTCTTCTCTTTCCTTCTCCTCTTCTCTACTTTCGCCATATATCTCCACTCTATTTTTTGTTTTCTCTGTCTTATTCTACTTTCAACTCTCCTAACCCCACTTATCCTACCTCTTCTTTCTATCTTCCTTTTTCTCCTTCATATTTTCCTCGGTTTGTTGTATAATAGGTCCTGTAACCCATTGCCACCTTCTCAAAGCACCTTCGATTCTCCATTCTCTCCCTCTTTCTCTCCATTTATCAATTTCTACGGTGTTATTCTTTTTCACTAGTGTCTCTAGTTTTTCCCTTTGTCTCTCTCTTTCTCTTCTGAGTTTCGTTCTTTTTTATGTGTCTCTCTCCCTTCCTTCTCATTTCCCTTCACAAGTATTACTATTATTTCCTTCACTACACCCTCTTCATGAACATTATCCGATTCATCATAATATCTCTCTCTCTCTCTCTCTCTATCTCTTTCTTTCTTCTTCCTTTCTTCCTACCCTTATCCACCTCTTTCTCTCCTCAATTTAATTCTTTTTTTACCTCACTTCCCTAGAAAACAACTCTGGCAAACTTCGTTTCTAGTGTTCGGGTATCGATTTTAAATTTCCTCTCTACAAACATAATGTCCGGTGTTCTTTCATACTTTTCTTTCTTACCACTATTTATTTTAAAATCTGAATTATTCTTCTATGTTATGAGCTTATTTCGTGGTATTTCAGTGAAAAGCAAATCACAAAAATAATTATTGCATTCATTTGATTTTGATTTTGAGACTTACCTCTGGTGCTGTTAGCGTATGAATTTTAACCATCGGGTTTTGAATAATGGTTTCATCAATTTTGTTTTATTTATTTATTTATTATCTGAATTAGTTTCAGGGTTTTTCAGTAAAACGCTTACAATAACAACTACGACCTAATTAGATCTATTGTGACCAGTTGATTCTATTTAGTTTTAACGTCCTGATCAATCTTGTTAATCACAAAAATTCGATGACATTTTTAAAAAGAATTTTAATTTTTTGAAATATTTCTGTTGTGTTTGTTTTGGTACCTGTTATCTTCTCTCGCAAATTCAATACAGTAAAGTCCAAGTCACCAGAATGTGACTGGCTGGGAGCATCACACGGGTCTCAGAACAAGTTCCTGGCGTACTCGTGGTTCAAGGCTGATTCCATGGTTAATGCAAACCCGGCGGAGATGATGCCAACTCGAAATCTTCTACTTGTTCATATTCACATAGAATGTACGCAGAATTATGCAAGCTCCACTAGAGTGGAGGAGGGCGGGTCTATTGTTAGAATGTTTAGGCTTTAAAAGAGTTATCATAATTATTTAGGCGCAATGTACATGTTAGCCTCGTTTTTTTTCATTTTTTTCCAACATCAAAAATTGAATTGAATCATTGGGGATGGATCAAGTTTTTTTTTTTTTTAAGTGGTAGTCTCTCAAATTTATCGTAATGGTTGTGACTACTGCCCGTAGTCCAGAGATCCTGAGTTCGATCCCCGGTCGGAGCAGACTTTTCACACAGAAAATTCTTTTCCCCCCGCACATGTGAGGCTGGCATTTTCGGCCCTACTCAGTCTGGGTGAGGTTGATGTGGGTGCCTGGTACGATTCCCAACGAATGGATGATTAAAATGGTGATACTTGCCTGGCTAAATATTACTCAAACTCGCCTGGCTAAATATTTGTCTTCCTAGGGAAGTATTTGCCTTCCTCAAACCACCGCAGTGGTTCGATGGTGCACCGTCCGCCGCCCTATCGATCAAGCTACTGAGGTCGGTTTTTGGCAAATTGAGGCATAGATCATCGATGAAATCAAAACTTAGGATGTTACCAAATTTTATCACCTTTATCATTCATTGAAGTTATAATATTTGTGCTAATCACTTTCGTGATATATTATCACAACTACTCAAACTCGCATCACTAAATCTGCGCTGAATCCGGGACTTGAACCACCGACCTCCAGGTTACAAGTCCGCCGCCTTATTGATCAAGCTACTGAGGTCGGTTTTTATCATTCATTGCTAATTGCTTTTTCTTTTCTGGATGTTTCAGGTATGTCATGAATGATGGATTAGCTATTAAAAAAACTTGAAAGACATTTCACTTCAAATCAAATTGGTAAGTTTTCAATGTTAATACTATAATTTTGTCCATTGTCATACTTGGTACTTTAACCAACTTCTTAGTTACCTGAGGCAGAAGCGCAGGCATTATGCCTAATACGGCAGTTACTATCACTTGTTTTTTACTATATATTTTTTGTGCATTATGAATTTATTCATTGCTCACCGAAAAAACCATAATATGTGGTACTATGTAGTATTTTTTTCCGGTTTAGGTAGGTACATGTTGAAAAATTATACCTGTGAGACTAAATTAGTGTGTTATATTTTTTATGACTAAACAAAATTTCGAATAAATTTACACTGTAAGCTTTTTTCGGGTTTCGTTCAAATAAGTGAAAATTGGATTTTTTGTGGAGAAAACCCTTACAACGAATCAATAAATGTGTATGTTTATGAGAAATCTTGTAATTGTCCTAGAAATAGAGCAGTTTAATATTTACCTATCAAAGTCATTTCCATAACATAACATATTACTACATAATCTAAAATTCTCCTCCACCATACACACACAACCCACATGCATGCCACAAAGGCAACAAAGGATAAGCAACAAGGGTCTTGGTGAGGATTTGAAAGGTGTCAATCAAAATCAGGTAATGTAATTCTGATGGATACATCCAATACTATAGAAAGACATAGTAATACTATGTATTATGTATTTACAATTTATGAATATACAAGGGTGGACTCGGTATAGATGAGGTATTGTGGGTTGTTTTTGACCCTTCGTCATCTGTCTTCTCTTCCATATTCTCTTTTTTTACTTTTTCATCTTTTTTTTCTTTCTCCTCAATGTTCTCTTTTTTCACTTTTTCATAATTTTTTTCTCTCTCCTCTTCCTCTTTCTCTTCATTTTCTTTTCTTTTTTTCTATCTTTCTTTCTTTTATGATCTTTATCTTTTTCTTCTTGTCATCTTACTATTTTTCTCTTTCTCTTATTCTTCTTTTCATATTTTCTATTTCATCTTTTAGTATTTTCTCTTCCTCATCTTCTTCCTCATGTTATTTCGCCTTTCATGTAGTGTTCCATCAATGTCTAAATGGTGGAGAGGTTTTGTTACTCCCCACTGGTTGAATGATTCGATTGGTCGACATTTGCTTTCATCTCTTCGTATTACGTATGGATAATCTCACATTGAATTCGAATGTTGGTGCTCCCAATTCACACTCTCCCTACCCACACATGTTTTCAACATGTAAATTTTCATTGACAATAGAAAAGTATTTGTTATAAGTATCCCATCTGTGTATATGTGTGTATACGATATGTGTATGCATAGCGGTAACCGTATGTACTTAATAATCTTCTTCAAAGACTATTTATGGATTACATTGTCACTAATGGACTAATTTTGTACCCTTGAACCGCTTTCGCATTACTCCAGGGCACTTTATCCATGCCATTCCGGAACCGAAAAACTCGGTCAGAATTGTACGCTCCGGCCGCGATTCAAACTAATGCTCTTAACCACTGTTTAATTGTGAACTTAGTTGGCCACAAGTCATTTGCCTGTGTATAAATTTGTTCGTTAAATTCATTAGTAAACTGTTCATTAGCAACCAGGTATGTCATAAGCCCTTTATGAGTACGAAAAACGTTTTCTCTGTTAAGAATGTAACCTGATTTGTCTAAATGCAAAGATGTAGCCCAAAAGTAAAGTCAGTCAATGGTCTTACCTCGATTTTCCATGAGTCATACATCAGGTTTTAGATTTGAAGACGACAAAGTTTGTTTAAAATTAAAATAGACAATTCAGTTATTTTTACTGATAGGAAAATATAATTAGATAGGTATCAAAAAATAAATAATTATATTTTGTAAATTGTTTGAAACAATCGTGGGAACTCGGGATGTACCCAGAGGGGGTAACTTAATACAGCCCGATCCTGAACAGTTAGGAACTGTGGTCTCCCCTCCCCCACTATACATCAGTATACACCAGCATGGTACATACTAGTACATACATAGATTACATAGTAAATAATACCTAATGATTATGATTTTAACAATAATGAAAACAAAACAAGAACAATCACTTCAGGTAATATTAAATAACATTAATATTAGTATTAACAAAATAAAATATCATTTAAAAAATGTAAAACAAATAATACGTCCTACTTTGGAACAATTGAATACAATACACAACAAAGTATTGCTAACAAAGGAAAAGTTTCATGAGAATTCAGACCTCGTCAGGTATTTACAACTTCCGGAATTCTTTTCAATCTGTTATCATTTTCTTGTTTCCAAGTCTTTTGATTCGAGTAATATATCAGATATTTCCAGGTCCAATTTACCTCTCTTTAAGTTAAAATAACCTAACTATAAGAGAAACCCGAATATAAGAGAACTATTCTCAGGTTTGAGTTATTTTTTAATATTCTTCATTAAAAGCTATAAGCAAAATCCAGACTGTAAGTTACACAGAAGTTTATTAATTTCATACTCAGTCTCTAAAACTTGCGTTTTCCACTTATAAAATAACGACAGAAAATGTTTATAACATACCTTAAAAATTTTAATTTCCATTCACACACAATAAAATAATACGAAGAAAAGATATTCTGCAAGGCTTCTAAACCAGTGTGTTAATTTCAAATTAAAATACCTCTTCGAGATTTGATTATGTTGGGGAATGTATTGAAGACATTTCAAGCATTCTTTCCATTTTTTTCGGTCCTTCTGAGAATTTCAAGTCAGATTAACACGCTTCACCGAGCTCTCGAGAGCTACACCTGATAGATGATTAGCAGGGTGGGATAATATACTACCTATACGAATTACGAGTTGTCTTCTTCTTATTCTTCATATTTTTATTCTCCTGAAAGGAAAAAGAAGAAGAATGGGGGGAAAAATTATGTGGCATTGCAAAATAATAGCATGAAGTAATTGTTTTTTAAAAATTTATTATGTAATTTTAGAATTATGTTTAAATAACCTGCATCCCAACCTCTATTGTAAACTCTTATTGAGAAATACAATTATATTATTATTCTATTCTTTTCTATTCTATATTTTTTATTCTCCTTTAATTTTTTTGAAAGGATACTTTATATAACAATATGAAAATTTAGTTGGTCAGTATCGTTGGCGCGTTGAATGCACCGGTTCTCGTAGGATCAACGAAGTTGAGCAACGTCCAGTGAGGTGAAGACTTGGTTATGCTGTCACTCCGGCCCAACCCTGGCTGGGTGAGGTCTAGGTGGTTAGCAGGTTTGTGAGTTTCCTGCAAATGGAGGGTAACACCCCCGTCTCTAAATGACCTAGCTGTAAATAAAAAATATAATGAACATTTAGTTAATTAGTAGATATGTGGCAAATGCACACTCGTATTACCTACTTTTCCGGTGTTTGACGATCGACAAAACCATTGATATTTCGACTGAGTCCTATGGAAAGCTTAGCGATTGCCAGTAAATCAGACTATAGCCCTTGTCATAGTCGGCAGTCTGTTCAGTGTCGAGAGCCTAGTGAGTGGCGAAGTGCCGGGGCTCTGTGCTAATGTTGATTCTAAATAGCAAATTCAAAACCGAGCTCAGTAACTTCAGTGGCTTAATCGATAAGGCGGCGGACTCGTAACCTGGAGATCGGTGGTTCAAGTCCCGGGTACGGCAAACATTTACCAAGGCAAGTTCGAATAATTTTATGATATCACACTTAACACAAAAATGATATTTTATTTTATCAACTTATTTGACGAAGGGTCTTGCCATATGAATGGCCAGTCAGGAAAAAGAAAAAAAAATAAACGGTTAGAAATTAAAGGGTTAGATGGCTTTTTAATAGCACTATATCATTATTATCTCTATATATAAAACAGGAAAAAGGACTACCTACATACCTACCTATGTTTGTTTGTCCGGAGTTGTTTAGCCAAAACGGTAAGAGATAGCGAAAAATGTCTCAGAATTGACCCCCCCAAAACCATTATCGCTTTGTCCAGAAAAATTATAAAAAGCTCAAAAAGGCATTGCTGTCCAGCAGTACGGCCATGCCTTAGTAAATTTGAAATTTAGTCCCGTTGCAAAGCACGGGCAAACGGCTAGTTATTATTATAGTAAGATTTATTAGGTAGAACAAAAATATATACATATAGTAAAATAGAGTGAAATTATAATGAAAAACAATAAGATTAAGCAAAGATACAGGAAAAAAAAGAGACTGAAGTTAATGTCCTACCTAAAGGGCGGGGTTATCTACCTAGTAGATGTGATATTTCTATCTAGTATATGTGATAGAAATATCACATCTACTAGTCCACCCTGTAAAAGTTGTGTCTTCGCCCTGTATATCACAAGCACAATGTACGGGGACATATGGAACACGATTCCCAGGCATGACAAATAGATAGATAATTTATTATGCTCATATTAGTAAGAAAATTGAATTATACGAATCCACGGCTGTCTGGTACAGGCATGTTATTGAATTAGAATTACAGAGTGTAGTACTCTGGTGGATTAGGTTCAGGAGTTTCCAACCTGGGTGTCCGAAGGACGGATAAACGGATGAGCCTCGGATAAACAAGGCCAAAGTTATATCAAATTCTTTGCTAAATATATTTGCAGCACTTTTTTATACTACTCAAGCCAATCAAGGGACGAAGGGCGTGGAGTTAATAATAATAATAATATCGCCCTATTTATACTGCCCCATTAGGACTATTAAGTCCCATTATTCCAGCAGTAAGCCCAAGACATATTATTTTGGGGGAAGATAAATTTTCATGTCCCGGCTGGGTTTCAAACCCACGAACTCTGGAATGTCTACATCCTAGAATGCCGCCTTTACCACTGAGCTTCCTGGACAAGATACTCTTATAAAAATAATAATAATATACTCTTTAAGGGAAGTTAATTACCAGGCGACACTGGCGAGATTTTTTAGGGAGACTGACGGGCGTATAGAATAGGCTATGTATGAGTTCGGTGCGGAAAATAAAAAAATGTATGAGTTCGGTGCCGCCTAAAAAAGGTCATGTATGAATTCGGTGCCGCCTAAAAAAGGTCATGTATGAATTCGGTGCCCTGGTACTTGCCCTGATGAACAGGTAATTATAGTATTTTTTTTATTTATAGGCATGGCCTTCAATTAATAAACCGAGGCATGGCCTTCATTGTATTTTACCTAACCCTACTATAAACCCAAGGCATGGCCTTCATTGTATTTTACCTAACCCTACTATAAACCCAAGGCATGGCCTTCATTGTATTTTAACTAACCCTACTATAAACCCAAGGCATGGCCTTCATTGTATTTTACCTAACCCTACTATAAACCCAAGGCATGGCCTTCATTGTATTTTACCTAACCCTACTATAAACCCAAGGCATGGCCTTCATTGTATTTTACCTAACCCTACTATAAACCCAAGGCATGGCTTTCATTGTATTTTACCTAACCCTACTATTAACCCTAGGCATGGCCTTCAAGGAGGAAATGGACAGCCTTGCTGAATGTAACTGTCTACAACATAATCTACTTACTTTTTTTTTTTTTTTTTTTTTTTAATTATGTTCAAACGCAACTATTATTGTTGCAATTACATGAACTGAGATTTGAGGTTTAAGGTAATTACATAATATGAAGGTTTAATATATCTTTACAAATAACTTTAAATTTTTCTATATGCAAACTTAAATCTAATTTACATGAGTGTAGATTAAATAGCAACATAGCTGATATTATAGGTGAGCTTAAACCTTCTGGAGCACACAAACTATTTTTTATGTAGAAAAAGTTAGGGTTTTCCCTTATTCTTAGTTGTACTACAGGGACCCTGATGCTGATGTCCTCAGAAATATCAGAGACTTCTATATTTGAATTGAAAATATTATAAATGTGTAATAATCTCTGATAGTTTCTTCGGTCAGTCAGTGTCCCTATATCTAGGTGCTCCATCAGGTCCAAGTAAGAGATGGCCTCGGGGTACACAGGGTAAAAACCGTTCAGTTTCTTGAAGAGAAATCTGACGAATCTTGCTTGTACTTTTTCTATTTTATCTCTCAGACATTGGGTGGATGGATTCCATATGACTGAGGCATATTCTAGTTTGCTTCTGACAAGTGCGGTGTAGAGGGTAGTGATGGTATCTTCCTCTGTAAAAAATTGGGAGTGTCTTATTATGAGGCCAAGTGTTCTGGTGGATGATGATATAATGTCGGATATATGATTTTCAAATTTCAAGTTTTGCTGAAAAATTACTCCCAAATCTTTTTTTTTACTAACTCGATTTAACGTTGAGTTTCCAATGTTGTAGTTGAACTGTATTATTTCTTTTTTTCTCGAGATTGTTAATATTTCGCACTTGTCAGGATGGAATTTTAATTGATTTTGGGCAAGCCATGCCTCAACAGAGTCAAGATCTTGTTGTAATTGTATACAATTGTATTCATTATTAATTTTGTGATAGATCTTGAAATCGTCTGCATACAATACATAGCTGGCATAATTAATTACTTCCCCGATACCATCTATCACTATCGCGAAAAACAGACTGCTTAACTTTGAGCCCTGAATCACAGAGGATGTAGGATAATATGGGTCAGAAATATGATTTTGAAAAAGCACTCTGTGTTCGCGATGCTCTAGATATGATGCTATGAATCTTACAAGGTCAGGGTGGAATCCGAAGGCTGCCAATTTTTTTAATAATACCTCATGTGATAATTTATCGTACGCCTTTAAGATGTCTGTATAGATGACGTCCACTTGTTTATGGCTCTCGCTAAGTGATTTTGAGACAAAATGGTGAAAACTTGTTAGATTAGTAATAGTTGATCTTTTCTCGATGAAGCCATGTTGGTGTGGCGATATTTTATTATAAACGAAAGATGATATTTTTTTAAAAATACAGGCTTCAAAGAGTTTAGATATTGCTGTTAGACATGATATGGGCCTATTTTCTTCAATAAGTTGTGAGTTACCTTTCTTTGGTATTGGAGTGACTAGAGTGTATTTCAGTAACTGTGGGAAAACTTTCATTTTTAATGATTTATTAAAAATATGATGGAAAATTTTGCAGAATACTGCAGAACATTTTTTCAGGATATTGGGAGGGATACTATCCATTCCTTCTTTTTTATTCTTCAGAGATTTTATTCCATTTTCTATGTCTTCTTCCGTCAGAGAAAAAACGGGTAGATCAATTGTAGTGTTGTTAAACAAGTTTTCACATTTGTAATTAACTGGAGGGGCGATATAAACTGAGTTAAAAAACGAGGCAAAGGCATTACAAATTTCCTTTGGTTGTGTTAAAAGCACACCATCCGATTTGTATGTTAACTTGGGAAGATTTTTATTTTTGGATTTTATAAAATTCCAAAATTCCTTTTTGTTTTCCGATGATTTTAGTTTTATCTGTAGTTCATTGAGGTATTTTTTATAGTTGACTTTAAGTTTTGTTTTACATTGTTTTTTTACGATTTTATAGTTTCGATTTTTAGTTTTTCGAAGTTTTTCTTTTTTGAGATAAAGGCTAATGTTTTCATTGTTCCACCATGTTGGAAAGGTCTTTTTGTTTACTTTGAAAGTGCCAAAACGTTTTTTTGGGATATTTCTGTCAAAAATCAGAAAAATAATTTTATAAAATACCTCAAGTGCTGTATTTGGATCATCTTCTTTAAATATTGTTTCCCAGGATGTGTTGGTAATTTCATTATAAACAGTGGTCCAATCGGCTCGTTTGAAATTATAATTTCTACTTAGAAATTCATGATCAGGAAAATTTTGGGTTTCACTCTTCAAGTTTTGTACAGTTTTTGCTGGTGGTATATCTTTATGTTTTAATTTATTTCTTGTGTATTTTAAGTTTATTTCTAAAGTCGGATGGTGCGGATCCTCCACAACCAAAGGTTCTCCTACCCCGACAGATATTTCAATATTTCTCTTTACATTTTTGTTGTATAAGTGTTTAAAAAGAACTAAATCTAATATCCTATTGTGTCTATTTTTAATGGTATTACATGATGTCAAATCTAAAAAGTTTACAATTTGATTTAATATTGTGTTTCTCGTATTATCAATTATATGTGATGGGGTATCTTCTGAGAAAGAGTTTACATTGAAATCCCCTAAAATCAATATGTTTTTGTAGTTTAAAATTTCAGTATTTTCTACTATTTTATCATAAAATAATTCCAATGTATCTGCTGTAACGGGGGGAGGCATGTAAACAACACAAATCAATAATTTCATGTAATTTAAAAGTATTTCTAGCCATAAAGTTTCTAGTTGGTGGGAGTTACAATTCCAGTTTTCTTTTTTTTCAACCCGATATTCCTTTTTTATTCCCACAGCTAGACCTCCTCCCTTTACTCTATTAGTTGTGTTGAGATTTCTATCCTGGCGGATAACCTGGTATCTACTGTCTAGGAATTCAGAATCATAAACATTGTCTTGTAACCAAGTTTCGGTTAGAACCAAAATATCATTGTCTTGAGCAGTACAATTAAGATAGCAAAAGTTCGTTTTGGTGTTGAGTCCTCTGACGTTCTGGTATAGTAATGTATATGAATTTTTGCGCGATGCATTATTAGTATTACATTTATCATTATCATAATTTAAAATTTGTTTCTCTTTGTTGTTTTCGGAATTTATTAATTCAGGACCTGATTTTGATTGTATTTCTTTTTCAGTGCAATTTGCACTCGTCAACTGGTTTAGAAAAAATTAGTCTGATTCAGATGTTTGTTTTCTTCTGATGAGTTCCACCTGTCATCCAAATCAAATCTATGGTTACGGTTAGACTGTGCTCCAGTAAAATTGTTATCAAATCTTACTCTGTAGGTATCCCTGTGGGTATAGTGGTTGCTATTGTTGTTATAATAATTATTTGAAATATTATAGTCATATCTGTTTTTGTTGTACCAATGATACCTATTATATTCATAACGATTATTATTTTTTCTTAAATAATGCATATTTTTATTATTAGTATATTTAGTATTTTGATAGTTCTTAATGTAGCTATGGTCATTATAAGTAAGTTTATAATGATTGTAGTTTTTTTGTTTGTGTACGTTCATGTTACTGTGTTTATTAGGTGGATAGTTCACACTACTTGTGCTAGATTGATTGTAGTTGTAATAATGTTTGTTTCTATTTACCTCCTGAAACTGCGATTTCATTTGGTAGTTGCCTGGTTTTCTATTTAAAACGATTTGTTTTATTTTTCGACATACTTTGACTTTTCCCTGTCTGTTAAGATGAATTTTGTCGTATGAATAATCCTGATGTTGTAATAAATATCCTATTTCAATACATTGTAAATTAGAAAGATTCTGTACCAGATTTTTAACGCTATTATTAAAAGTTTGAATATAGCGATTGAGATTATTTTTTTCTCCTCTGGGAGGTGTCATAACAAGAAATACTTTTTTATGTTTGAAAAGAGAGCTTATCTTATTGATGGCATCAGCTACATCGGTCCAGTTGGAGTGGCAGACATCGTTTGTGCCGGCGATCACGAAGACAATCTCATACTGCAAGTCCCGCTCACTCATCATGTTGGCGACTTCCTGGTAGCATCCTCCCGGCGCGAAATGGGCATGTACCTCATAGGTACAGGGGAGCTCCTTCTGCAGATGAGTTCGCAAGTTCCTCACGTGGCTGTCTCCGAAGATCGCGATACGTTTGCATGGTTGAGGATTCGATGTGTTGATTTTGGTTGTTGTGTCACTAATAGTATTTAAATTTGTGTTGGATTTTCTTTGTAATGATTTGGTAGATGCTGTCGCTTTTGAATTTGCTGTTGCAGAATTGGTACATTTGAGTTGATTTTTGTGTTGATAAGAATGTTCAATTATTTTAGGGGTTTGAGAAATTAATTCTTCACTATTGTCAATACATTTATTTTGTTCAAGTATTTTTATACTTTGTATCATTTCCTTAATAATTTTGTCGTCTTCGTTGGATTTTTCTTTCAGTTTATCAATTTCAATTTGCTTATTGATTATTTCTTGAGCAAGACAATGTATTTGACATCGTAGCTCAATTCTATTGTCACTTGTTTGAGGGGTCTCATTGAAAGTTGAATTATTTGTTATATTAACTATAGGAGTATTGTCTATTGATAGGATCGATTGATTTGATGGTAGTAAACTTGTGTCATTAAAAGTGTTCTTAATATCTTTGTTGTTTGTTTTTTTCTGTTGTATGGTCGAAGATTCGACTGTTGGTGTTTGGGAGTGTCGTTTAGGTGATTCACTTGTCACTTCCGCCGCATCTGAGTCAGATGTTGTTAGGCTGTCACTAGATTTTTTGCGAGAGATGATATTGTTGCTGCTACTGTGTTCATGTTTTGTATTATTTTCAATTATTTTAATATTGTTATTGTCTAGTTTAATGAATGCACGACAGTTCTCTACTGCACATTGCCAAATATTATGTTGGCCTCTTGTGTTTGTTGTAGAGGTAAATTTGTAAACTTGTTCTTGAAATTTCAAGATTTTTTTATGTTTGTTCTCAAGTATTTTAAACATTTTTAATGAATGAATTAATTATGATTTGTTGAATTTGAATCTATTTAGGTACATGCATAAATCGTAGTTGCATATGACGCAACGAAAAGTGTCAATAATTCAATAGTTTGTTTTATAGGTATGCAGTAGGTATCAGAGTTTACAGTTGCAATGATAAATAGAATTACAGATATATTATATACATAGTTATAATGTGAAGTGATGATGTCGATTGATAATCAGGTAACATTCATTGGTTGAGGAAAAAATATTGAAAGAAATTCGGGTCTCTTGGTAGGTGTTACTGTCTCATCTATCAGTGTTATTATTATTATTAATAGTATTAGATAGTATTGTGTTGTTGTTATCACTAATATCACTATCACAAAACAAAGAAATTTCTAAAAAATGAAGTTACTCATAAAAGAGTTACACTGTCAAAAAATTGCTTTCACATAAGAAAACTAAGTCAAAAATTGAATATATTTGATACACTGGGGAATTTTTTTTTAGTTTGTGATAATTTTAAATTTAGATTGAAAATTAATTAATTTTGATTTTTATTCACGTAAATATTTTGTAGATGTTGATCGACGTGACGTTCAATCAGATATTGCTTAGGGACTATACTTAATAACAGCAGGATGACTGTTAAGAAGCAACAGAGTACATTATAAAAAAACAATCAATTTATAAGTCATTAGGACCGCACCGAACTCATACATGACCTTTTTTAGGCGGCACCGAATTCATACATGCGAAAAAGGTGCAGGTAATCTTCGCACCGAACTCACCTATTGCCATAGAATACGTTAGGAACCTCCTGGCACTAGGACAGAACATATCATTGTACCCATATTGTTCGAGCGGCCTGGCCACCCAGCAGTCATTGTACATGTACAAGCCAATGCTAGGCAACAGGCAACAGGGTAACACGAAGCACAGGCAACCGGCCAGTCTATATATAATAACATAATTAGGGGTAACTCTCCTTAGAAGTATTCCTTAGGGAGAGAGCCACAAAAAATGTAAAAAAAAACTAAAATAAATATACATTATTCCATATTACATAATAATAATATCGCCTCATTTATACTGCCCGATTAGGACTATTAAAGTCCCATTATTCCAGCAGTAAGTCTAAGACAACATATTATATTATGTGGTAAAGATTCCAAATAGGAGGATAACTTGTCATGTCCCGGCTGGGTTCTCTGGAATCTTTGGATAACTACAAGGTCCTGATATTTTTATTAACCTCATGACTTTCATGAGTGATGTCACTGGATCTTTGGATATCTATACAAATTCCTTTGTTACTTTTATTAACCTCATGAGTGATGTCACTAATATTAATTTTCAAACCCGAACTTTGCACCCGATGAAACACGAACCAACGACCTCTAGGTTACGAGTCCGCTGCCTTATCGACCCAGCTACTGAGGTTGGTCAGTACTAACAGGATGTACCCTGTAAGTAGATATTCGTACATATAATAAATATGTGTACTAGATAAATATACAATAATTATACATACATAAAATAATAGTCAGAATATAAGACAATAATCCATA
This sequence comes from Bactericera cockerelli, assembly GCA_024516035.1. Classification (NCBI taxonomy): domain Eukaryota; kingdom Metazoa; phylum Arthropoda; class Insecta; order Hemiptera; family Triozidae; genus Bactericera; species Bactericera cockerelli. The sequence goes on from CM044964.1 coordinate 11,797,261, forward strand.
GTGAAAACACAAAGTTAGCTATGTAATGTCTAGTGTTATGTATGTAACTAATAACTAAGTACCTATGTCCAATGTTAATCGATAAATGTCTAATCACATCTATGTAAGGTATACATAAATGTCGAATGCTTTAATGTTATCTATGTATGTCTAATGTTTGGTGGAAAGGTCTGACCTGTCGTAGATAGAATATGTTGCCATCAACTTACACGCACGAATTTTAGCTATTTATTACCATTCAACATTATTGAACATTTTAAAAGTTCAATAAGCTATTGTTGAATAAGTTCACCATTATCATGTTGGCAAATCATATTGTTAGTCACCGTCAGTAGCTTGATCGATAAGGCAGCAGACTTGCAACCTGGAGGTCGGTCGTTCAAGTCCCAAGTTCAGCAAAGATTTAGTAAAGCGAGTTTGAGTAGTTGTGACATCACGAAAGTGATTAACACACAATAATATGGTATTTGTAAAATAATAAAAATAAATCATATAGTCAGGAACTCTCTAGATACGTAAATTTTGAGGCCTTTAATTTAAAAATAACAATAATAATAATAATAATAACAACAACAACAACGAGTACTTTAAAAAATGGTAACAATAATACTAAAATAGTTAGTGAAGTAAGTTTGGACATCAACGTTGCCAAGTTTCTGCTTTTACCTTGAGTGTGGCGGGACATGCATCCAGAATCTACAACACTGTCTGGTCAATCACCTATTTATTTAATTAAAAAAATTAATAGGTATGGAGGTACCTATACATTTCTTGATATCCGAAATAGGGTGGCACATCAGGCACGTATGGAGGTACCTATACATTTCTTAGGGTAGCCCATCAGGAACAATCAGGTGTTTCACAGGGTTCAGGGGTTCAACCCTCAGGACAAACCATATTTCTCACGCCACCGAAGATGAATTTCTGTTCACAGGTATCCAAACTGGTTAATGGTTTTTGCATTTTTAAATATTCCATCACCAGAATTTTTGGATCCATAAGTTTTTGTCTCAAGAGTTATTGGTAAGGGATCCAAAAAAGATCCAATTGGGATTTCGGTTGAAAGTCCATCCATCATAGAGCCCTGAAATTTATATGTTCGACACTTTTGGGGTTTTAATGGTTTTATACAAATGATTGTTTCCTTCTTGACGGAGAATCATTGATTGATGAACAATGTTATCTTAAATCTATAACTAAGTTGGTTTTTTATAAAAGCTATTGTAAAATAATAATAAATGGTTGTGTGGAAGAGATTGCCATAGGCAATAACCCGGCCCTTTAGTTAGAACATCTATGTCCTCGTATATTTTATCCATGGTGTTTATCTTTTTTTCTTCTTTATAGTATAGCTTCATCGATAAGGTGGCGGACTTGTACTCTGGAGGTTGGTGGTTCGAGTCCCGGATTCAGCGTAGATTTAGTAAAGCGAGTTTGAGTAGTTAAGATATCACGAAAGTGATTAACACAAATATGATAACTTTGAAACAATTTAATTTTGTATTTTAATTTTTATCATTACTTGTTTGTACATACAATGTGTCACATGAATGCAGGTATCTCTATATATAAATGTCAAAGACACTCACTGACCACTGACCACTGACTGATCATCGCTCTACAGCCCAAACCGTAAGTCCTAGGAAGCTGAAATTTGGTAGGTAGCTTTGTCTTATAGTCTAGATGTGCAATAAGACGGGATTTTTCGAAATTCCCACTACAACACCTGCCATTGGCGAAAAAAGATTTTTTGCTTTCACGGCCATGCCTCGGCCCGCAAAGCGGGCGACAGCCCGCTAGTAAAATTATATTCTTCGCTCCTTAGCAAACCACCTTAGGAAAAATGTAAAAATTCACAGTCCAATAACATTAAATACTCACAATAAGCCTTAGGCTAATTGCAGAAAACCCACCGGCAATTTACAAAGAGCCTGCATTCACAATAAGACTAATAAGATCTCATTCATCTCATAAAAAGTCCTCGATCAGTCCTCTTACCGCTCAGCACTTTCACAAGATTTTCCTTTGTCAAAATTTCTTGCGTCATAACAAAAAGATCAAACCATTCCCCAGTTTCAATGTAAGAAATTATTAATAAATAACAAAAACGATAATGCTCTTTTTATTAAAGTTCCGAGATTTTTCATTTCATTAAATCCTTTAACCCCAATACAAACAAGAGGGTGAAGAGATAATAAATTTAAATAAAGTGTAAAAGTGAAAAGTTTTGGCAAGGGGTCGTCGCGTCGGTCTTAATGAGAGACGAAGAATCATGAGGAATATGGACGCTCCCTTGTGCATCCCAGCAACACACGAGGGATTATCCCGAGTTTTCACGAACATGACTCCCTAAAGGCGAAATGCTTTCCCAGTGGTCTCCCGTATTTTAACCCATGAGTCCAGCACAGATCTTTTTTGACCCATTAACTTTTTTTTATCTCTGAACGACCGTATAAAATAGACTATGCAGTTATAGGATTTTCTGCTCTGTTGTCTCTTTCTTTGTAGGTAAAGGGGCCAAATTATATATTAAAGCCGAATTATGTGTGGAGGCCGAATGATGTATAGAGGCCGAATGATGTATAGGGGCCGAATTATAAAACAGGATTGAATATCTTGGATTGGTTGACATTCGAACCACAGGGCGTGTTAAGGGATAGTGTAGGATTAGTTAATCTAATCCTGTTTTATAATTTTATCCGGGCCTAGGTCGTTTTTGTTTTCTTAACACCTCGGCCGAGGTGTTGGATCCATATCCATAAAACACCTCGGCCGAGGTGTTAGATTCTTATCCATCTCCAACCAACCGAGGTGTTAAGAACGCCCTATACAAAGAAAGATACCTTTTCCTTTACTATTAAATAAAAGATGGAACAATTGTCCAATTTGATCCTTACAGAAATTTTTACCTTCTTAAGATATGTATGTATAAATGTGTATAGTGTTTACATTAAGGACTTTATCTAACAAATAAGACATCATAATAAATATATAAAATACATAACATGTACATTAAAATTATAGGTAAAATATTTCATCCAGCGCTCTAGTGCTTGGGATGGTATCCCTCACACACTCGGCATTCCCTCGCTGAATGGCCATCGACAAACGCTGTATTAAAAATTTACATTTGTAATGATTTGTACCAATATGTATTTTACAAATTTCCGCACACGTTCGTTCGCTGAATTCAGCAGCGAATAAAAAGTCAAAATTAAATCAAACCGAAATTGTTTTGAAATAACGAATGCGTAATGCCGGCGATGTTGTGGTTTAAGGGATATAATTTCAAAGTTTAATAAAATATTCCATGGGATTGCAACATGACTGATGATGTGATTTTGACTTTTAATTATTTTTTAACTGTCTGTTTTTTTAACTTTTTTTTTACTTGCACAAGATCTTCTAAATTACATTTTTTTTTTTTTTTTGGTGAATTGGAATACAAATTGCAATTGTTGGTGATCTGCTATGTCGTGATTTTAGAAAACCCTAAACTCTAGGTCCCTACTAACCTATATTATTTAATCACCCGAAACCCTAGGAATATTCATGAGCTACTCTTAACCCTGGGTATATTATTGAATCACCCTAAACCCTCATGATTTTTTTTTACCTAAACCATAGGTATAATTTTGAACCACCCTAAACTCTAGGTCCCTACTACCTATATTATTAAATCACCCGAAACCCTAGGAATATTCATGAGCTACTCCTAACACTAGGTATATTATTGAATCACCCTCTAAACCCTCATGCTTTTTTTTTAACCAACCTAAACCCTAGGTATAATTTTGAACCACCCTAAACCCTAGGTATATTAATGTACGATAGGACTGTATCTCTTCAAGATCCAACGAATCTTCAGAAGTGTTATTGAGAACCCCAGAAGGGGCTTCTGAAGTCTATAAAAATAAATGTATTGATTTTGGAAGTCAATAAAAAATAATGTATTGATTTGGAAACCGAAATAACGAATGGAGGATCCTAAGGAGGAATGTTGGATCTGCGGCAGTGTGGCAGTGCGGCCAACTATGTTGTGATGGATTCGGAGAACTCTTTTATTTTCGCCATGGAACACGCCTCCTTCATCCATGTTTAACTTGATAGATAGACAAGCCGTTTGCCCGTACGGGACTAAATTTCAGATTAACTAAGGCATGGTTGTACTGCTGGACAGCCATGCCATTTTGAACTTTTAATAGATTTTCTGGGCAAAGCGATAATGGTTTTGGGGGGTCGATTCTCATAAAAATGTTGATATCTGTTACCGTTTGGGCTGTGGTATTGTAAACAGACACCCCCTAATAGATACAAACATAGTCAGACACGCACAGATTTGATTTTACATAAAGAGATTTGTGTTAGAATGACTCAACCTAAAAGACCCGGCTTCCTAAAACTTGCACAAACTTGGGACTCGAACCCACAAGGTCGCTGCCTTAATGATCTAGCTACTGAGGGCGGCTCCCTTCACACATATACTCTTACTTATCCCATTTATAACACTTTGATGGAGAAAATCTGTTGAGCCCTTTTTCCTAGAAGCTTTCGTAAATATTATGTAAAGCTGTCGTTATTACCCCCTCCTCTCTCTCTCTTTCTCTCTCTCTCTCTCTCTCTCTCTCTCTCAATCTCCCCTCCCCTCATCCCTCTGGCTCAATCTCTTACCCTCATTTTATTGTGTTTACAATCACTTACACACTCTTTCTCTTTCTCTCGCTCTCTCTCTCTCACTCTCTCTCTCTCTCTCTCTTCTCTCTCTCTCTCCCCCCCCCCCCCAATATCTTCTCTTTCCTCTTATTCTTCGCCCCTTTTCCCCTCCATACATTGAATACAGTGTATTTATACCAACTGGGTGTGATTATACATTTTTGTAAATTATTACAAGTTATTTATTGTATTAATTTCACTTTATTTTTATAGATATACCTACTGGTAAAAAATATACAGAATAGGATAGAATAGAACATTAATAAAATAATTAAAATTGAGTATCTACCTGTTGGTAAATATACATATTACAATTTATTATTATTGTTGTTTTATATTTTGTTTTATAATCCGTAGCGAGGTTAATAGCTTGGGTATTCTCTGTCAGAAATATTAAACATTTCGTTATATTTTAAGTTAAACAAGATTAAATTTGAGGAATAACAAGATTGCTTGATGGAATTACAAGATAAAAATTGTTAACAAGATGGGTTTTTGTTACTTGGATTTTTAACAAGGGCACTTGATATCGTACTTGACACCATGCATCCTCTGGTTTGGGAGATATAGTCTGGTTGAAATTCCTAAGATGAGCGTGATGCTTATCTGAGGAGTTATGAATGATGGTGCTAGTGGTCGTACGCGGTACGACTCTGGGGTGATTCGGACGACCCGGAAAACATTGTGTGAGAAAACGCCAAGTACGATTTCTACTTTTGCAACATTATGGTAATAACCTCCTCGAACTTGAAGATTACAAACTATTTTCTTCTTGGCCTGACAGAATTGTCCAAAACAATGAGAATGTTTGATGCTGGTTGTACTAGAATGCAGAATTCAGTTGTTTGGTCAATTCGAGCCGAGATAAAGATCCATGAGACAAAAGTTTTCTCATTAATATAGGGACCGGTAAGTCATTTATTTTCCTAATTGTCAAAACCTAACGAAAAAATAATATGAATGTTTAATTAATGATCTTTATGAATCAATGATTGAGTTGATTTTTGTTGTAGTAATTCCTAAAGCATTACAATAAGTGATTACTTCTAAACTTCTATTTTTTACACAATTGTTCGAAAGTACATTCACGTTTATTTACGCATGTTAACATACAGTAAATAACATATAGGTAGTCCCTATAATAATTAAATGCTTATCTTTACGTCTTGTCATCATAATTTCTTTTCCCACTTCCTGCTGACATTTTGCTGGAGCCACTGATGTTTCATATCCACTGACTTCTCCCAAAAATCCAATCTAAATTAAAAAGAAAAAAAAATGAAAAAAATAAACAGTTGCATCTCCTTGGAATCGAACCCAAGACAACCACTCACAAGGCTTGCACGTCACACAAGTTCGTATCCAGGTATCTGGGCACCTTGGCTGCCTATTCAGGCTCTCAAACCAGACTGAACTCAGATGCATATCACCGGCAGAAACACATTCATGAAGCTAATGTTCTGGCATTTCTGGCCACGATAGTCTTATTATAACGAACTAGAATAGTGCTCTAATAGAGGGGACTGGTTTTGTAACAAATAACATAACGTAAAATGAAATATATCTCATGTAATATTCGAGACAGATAAAGGTACATGGGATATTCTAAAAAATATAATACTATTTATGTCCTTGCTTGTTATATAGGTATATTTTATAATCTAGACAAATAAAACTACATAAAAATAATTCTCGATAGGTACTTACATAATTATATGTAAAATGTGCACCGTTCTATGTGCCCAACCAGTAGGTACATACACTTCATAATTACAGGTATGTACATATTTTATACTTTATTAAATAGGATCGTATACACATGTACATAAAACACATTATTACATACTATGTTTCATAGATACCTAAATGTGGACATAAAAATATACATAGAGATCGTGGTAGATGAAATTGTCTGCAGGAGACAAATCTATAACTATGAATCTCAACAGAAAAGTTTGTATGTAGAAGCATTAGACTAGCACTCTATTTTTGAGCCTCTAATAGTCTAATACATGACAATTATCATGACAGTGACAAAATAAGACAGATTTTTTTCTGCAAATAAATAATAATAATAATAAAAATACTCTTTATTTACTTCTGAGGGGATAATGTGTCACAAAATATTCGACAATTGGCTAACTTTTTTCTATTCGTTCTTCTTCTATCTTTCATTGAAACAGTTGGATATTTCAATCCGAGAAATATTGATTCCGCGATATTGTGATTAAGCAATTTGCTGTTTTCAGTGACTCAAGATCTCGATCATGTAATCTAGTCAAATACGCCAAACTCAAAAGAACCAACACCATCGTAATCAATTGAACAATCAACGTCAACAACAACTACAATAACAATAACCTTTACTACACACATAGATGGAACTAAACAACAACAATAGAACATCAAAAACAAGAATAACAACAACAATAGTTCAACAACAAAAACAAGAATAACAACAACAATAACTAGTTATCATATTTGTGTTAATCAATTTCGAGATATCACAACTACTCAAACTCGCATTACAAAATCTACGCTGAAACCGCGATTCGAACCACCGACCTCCAGGACACAAGTACGCCACCTTATCGATCAAGCTACTGAGGTCGGTCAACAACAATAACTAAAACTACACCAATAACAACAATATCATTTTCACCAATAACAAGAAGAACATTATCAACACATCACTATCATCTTCCTTCCTTTTTATCCCTAGTCTCAACTTCTTCACTCTTCATCTTCTTCTGGCCTGCAAAAGCTTATCTTTCATTTGAAATATTCTATTCAATTCTGTACTATTCGATTGTCCATTGTAATCTATTGTATTGATCTCATATTTTTTGGCTTACAAAAGTCTACAAAATAAACATCACACTCACTCCCATCTCTCTCTCTCTCTCTCTTTCTCTCTCTCTCTCTCTCCCTCTCCCTCTCTTATTTATTAATATTAAAAAGCTCATACAAATGTTAATGAAATAATGCATAATCCGAACAACTGCTCACTAGCCCTATAGTCCCTATACTATAGCAATCATAGGTATTGATAAAATCAATACTTCCGCCTAGAAGTATCAAAACCTCAAAAGAGAGGAAAATCCGTATTATTTCTACTTAACATGTAAAACCAACAATTGATATACTCTTATCTTCCGTCAACAACCACAAAAAACAAACCAATTGATAGAAACGATTAGATCGATAAAAAAAAGTATCAAATTCCTCGGATTTCTGAAGTTATTCAAATAATCCATCATGGATACAACAACGAATCCATTACAAAGGGAGGTAAATAGACTATTTACTCTACCTATAAGAGGTTTATTAGACGCAGTATATTATTCTGGAGTAGAATCACAAAGGTTAGACTCGAATTTCACAGAAGAATGATTGAAAATCTCACTTACATTTGCTACCAACACAAAAACTTTTAAACAAACTAAAAATGTGGAATGGGAGGACTGTCAAGATAGAGCACACGAAGAAGAAAGATAAAGAGGGCAAATGTGAAACCACAGAATAACAAGAAAAAGAGAGATGGGGTACTAACGAGAAAAAGAGCAGAAATCTTGAAAGAATTTTCAACATTTTATGAATGAATTACCCACCCTATCTCAATTGATGCTTTGAATACCGCAAAGCCTACATGTCTGAAGATGATGTTGAAAGAGATTTTGAAGATTATCAACATGTTTTAATTCTCGCTCCTTATCCTGTACAAAGAATCTTTCAAATATTTACACAACAGTTGCTTTTGTGCGATTATCATCAGATATTGTAGGTAGCTGGAAAAAGATGCAATGAATATTTAAGGTACTTTTCTACTTTTTTGGCGAAATCCTAGAGTGTGAAGCGGCTTTTGAGTGAATACATTGTTAGTGATTTGTTATATTGTGAGGAAAGGAAAAAAATTCGAGTATTTTGCAAAGAATGAATTCATAATGAGAGCTTGTAGTGTTTTGTTGAGATGCTGTAAGAGCACTTCAGGATTTCTGGAGTACTGAGAGAAAAGATCTGGATTATTACAGTTCAGAGTGGCACATTGGCAGCGTAGAATGTCTGACCACGGTTATGAAAAAGAGTATTCGTTGTTTCATACTTGAAGTATTGATAATAATAAACATTGTGGGTTTCATAATAACTACAACAGCAAAATTTGCATCCATTGACAGAGTAAAAAGGATAAAAGTAACTTACAATACTTAACATATTAAATATGTTTTAAAAAAAGTACATAATCTTCTTCTAAAAATCAATACAAAGTGCTTGATCGTATAGGTTGATTTTTTAGAATTGATCGTATTAAAGTGTGTTGTTTACATGTGTATGTATCGTTTGTTTAAATTAAACCCAATAGTCCCTTAACTCAGGGATAACGTAGAATATGAGAACAAAAATCAAACTCAACTTATCCATTTATTCAAAGGATTCCATCCGTGAGAGAAGACAAATAAGCCAAATTAGAAGGATTACATCATGTTGAAACCTTGTCGAATGGAGAGGATAAAACGGATAAAAACTTGCCAAGAGGATACAAGAGCAAGGGGAGGAGATTTGAAGAGCATGGAAGAGATAAATACCGCTCTGAATGTTCCTCTCCCAGCACAATACAAAGAGTTTCACACAAGAGCACTTGAAAACACCCCCTCCTACTTGAAACAGAGAAAACACTCCCAGACTTCAGAGGCGCAATCAGATGTAAACGTTCTTTTCAACATGGAAATCTCGAAGTGATTATGTATAGACGACTTTAATGGGCTTTTGTCGTTAGAAAATTATGTTTTGTTGGGTTAAATTTGTTTAACTCAACAAAAAATAAATTTTGATACATGATATACTCGTATGTAAGTCACAATATGTATGACCGGAGAACAAAAAACCTATTAAATTTAAATAATCTTTCCTTATCTCCGATAATAAAAATTAAATACTTGTAAATGTGCTACCAGTTTTTGCTGCTGAATATGGTCTGGTCAATTTTTACTCTTCTGAAAGTTCAAGTCAAGTATATATACAATCATATTTTACAGGTAAAAAATTTCAGTCACATACTTATGAATAGAATTCACAAGTATGGCTGTCTTGATATCCTATGTATGACTAGCGGGCCGAGGCATGGCCGTGAAAGCAAAAAATCCTTTTTCGCCAATGGCAGGTAGTGGGATTTTCGAAAAATCCCGTCTCATTGCACATCTAGACTATAAGACAAAGCTACCTACCAAATTTCAGCTCGCTAGGTATTACGGTTTGGGCTGTAGAGCGATGATCAGTCAGTCAGTGACTTTGACATTTATATATTAAGATTTCCAATAATTTCACTAGCCAAAACCTTACATAATTATTTGTCACTTGAGAGGGAATATTCTGTTCAGAAATAAGATTCATACACCAACTACGAGTATCTAATGAACAAAAATATCGTGTATAGCAAAGAAAAAAAACAAAACTTAATAAGCCCAATTCACTCTAGAATAATCTGATGTCACCAACATAAGCGAAAGCAATATTTTGACAGCTCATTAAGATCTCCATAAATATAAGATTCATATTTCGGGAATCCTCAAGGAAACCTCAATTTACACCAGGACCCTTTGATGGAAGCGGCCTTTGAATAAACCCAAACCGTAACCCATAACCCTTTGTAATAAATAAGAAACCCAATACACTAATAACTGCTAATAAGGTTCAACACAAACACAAGACCTGGATATTTGGAAGATTTGTACTCAATAAAAGAAAAAGGATCTAAAACCTATAGATAGAGGTACTTGATACTTATTTGAGTACCTATAAGTACCTCCTCGGTTTATGATCTGATATTTGAGACCCAACACTATTCGTTTCAAAAGACTCTTCAACTAAACGGTTGTTGTGGTTTTGAATTCTTTGGAAGGTATGGGTATATTGTGGTTTTCTTTATGCTCTCATGGTTACTGCTATGGCTACTATTTTCATATGGGAATATAAAATACTTAATATTTAAATAGCTCTCATGAGTTCTTTATAGTTTTGCTATGTCTCTGATTGGCATGGAGTAGAATCTCTTCAAGTAAGTTGAAAAAGTTTTAATGGAGTACCTACCGTATAATAATATGTTGGTCCACAATGTATTGTTACTGTCTGGCATGGTTTCACATATTTATGAACACTCACTGTTCAATTTAGGATATTTTTTAGGCGAATCTTGCTGATGATAGTTACGGTGTAATTTCAAATAGTAAAACGGTCAAATAGTAATTTTGTTGGTATCATTTCAATCAGTATAGAGTGATATGCTAAAAAGTATGAATGTTCTTACTTTTCTATTTCTTTTTAGTTCATTTATGACATCATTACGCATAAGTACTTATTATATCCTACATTATTTATTAAGATAATTATTACAACTGTTTTCTTTTCATTTATCACGCACTATTAAATGTGTGGTTATGTGTTGAGAATGTTCAGATGTGATGAATATGATGGTAGTGGTGCCATAATTTGACGAAAATATAACGGACGACCTAATTTTCCATAGCAAGGTTTTGTTATTCAAAAAGGTTGTCGTTCCATTGATGTTATAGCCGATTGCATTGGGAATAGTTTGATGTCCTAATTGTCAGAGATGTTCAATTTAAAAAGATAGGTACTATTTACTGGTGCTGTTGATAGTCGAGTGGTCTTGAGTCACTGGTCTATTGAACAGAATATTATGTAGGGAGCCGTGATTTTGGATTCCAAACAAAACTTGAATATTTCTTAAGTTCGTTTGAATTGTTTAAGAATATGCAAGTTAATAAAACTCAGTTTGGGTGGATGAAAATCAAGAGAATCTTTAACTTTGACCACCATTGTTTTAGGTTTGTTACTATTATGATTGTGTTGTTGTGATATTGGTTTTTGTCCACATTATGTACATGTGCGTACTTTTGTGTGTTTTACATCTAAAATAATGTTTCTGCTAAATCGAAAAGTTCACAATCGTTGACAGAACAAATTACGACCACAATTATGTAAATTTTGCGAATGGATTCATAATGAGATTTGTTCCTGCTATCAGTGATTAGGCGTCTCACCATAAATCAACTTTAATATGGAAGTTCTGCGATGACTTTTATTACCAATTTAGCCTTGTAATTTTTTTGAACTTCCTCTATTGGACACTAATTACGTACAATATGGATAGTATAAATTAAATTCAACTAAGAAAGATGTCAGTACGATTTTTTTCCAAGGTTTTGTTCGATGGAACATTGAATATATTTTCAACAATCATAAATTGGCAACTTCGTAAATTTATTAAAGTTAATATTAAATTAAAACGTCAAATGAAGCTCCCAAATTTCAAAAGGTTACAAAATAATATAGAGCTTAAAAAACTTCATACATCCATGATAAAAAATTGTGGCAAATCTTGAACTTTTGAAAATATGTAATAACTCTTTTTATTTGCCCCTTAACCTGTTGATAAGGGAACTTAAGGTCCCATTCAAATAAATAAATGAATTAATGTAAACATGGTGAGTTTCTTGAACATGTTATTGGTAGTTACACAAAATCCCATGCCAAGTTTCCCAACAAAATCTTAAACTTGCACCTGTACTCTAATACCATCTCAAAAAGCATCGTCAAGAAACTTTAACTCCTCTCTCAGCATTCCAAAAATCCAAATATTTGTTCATTGTCCTCACGAAGGTTTTCATTGTCTATGTGTTCACTATCAAGAAGACAACGGTACTCATACATAGAGGTACTACAGGTTCCCTATTGTCTATGTACGTCTCTTCAGCTCAAGTGATCAACGAGGTACAAGATCTACAATGAAAAGAGATCTTGAAAATGAAGACATGTGAATAGAGACCAATTTAGAATGAAAAGATGTGAAAGGGGTAGATTCTGTGTGAATTAGATATCAGAAGGGTTCAAGAAGAAATATATGCGAAAACACTTCTGGAATAATTGGTTGAAAGAAAACTTTAGATAAATCTTCGAATATTTTTCAGAACTCTTCAGTTCACCTTCTAGTATTAAGTAGTATTAGGAACCTACCTTCAATGTATATTTCGATTGGGTACACCAACAACATTGGGTAATAATATAAAAGATTTCGATGAGGTATATTATTTAAAGTAGCTACACTTATTAATATTTAGAAAACATTGTAAGGGTTACATTTTCGAATATAATCGCTTACATAATTTTGTTGATGTTTTTTAATGAACCTTAAAATCCATAAAACAGACAGCAGACGAAATTTATGCGAATCAGAGTATATTGGCAAAAAAAGTTGCATTTATAATATCAAAAATAAATATCAGTCTTATGTACGAGTCAAAAATAAATATCAGTCTCGTACATAATTATGTTGGCATGAGATCATAACTCGACATTTGATTTTTTTTTTTTTTTTTTTTTACATAGGTAGGTATCAGTATGCAGTATGCATATAGGTATATATTTTAAATATTTTTATTAATATATATATTTTTAAAAAAAAAAGTGAGAGCATGAGAACAGACCAATGATTGTGGTTTAACAAATCATTGGCAAAAATAAAGTTCGAATATAAAGGCGTTGAATATTTTGCATTTATAAATCTGATCATCATGTGAGGAAACCTGGTTTATTGTCCAGTTATTATAATATGTATATGTTCATAATAAGTTATTATGAACATCATTAGGAGCATATCATCATAATAATAAAAATCATTAGCATCATCAATCATCATCTTTATTAATTTATACTGGTTATTATATGTACTGGTATTCTGGACCTCTCCTTTTTAATTGAAAAATTCTCATGCATAATAATTTTATGAAATGGCCCCAGATCTGATGCCTTTCATGGCTCGTAAACTAAACTACCAACCGTTATGCGCTTATGGTTAAGATATTCTTGCCATGCAGAAGGTTCCTGGTTCGATAACAAAAAAAAATCATACAAAATTTGGTTTACAGTTGTGTATACCTTGCGGTTCGCTCGTGTTAACCCAGCACCTAAAATGGGATTTATTTTGTCTCTTCTCGCCCATCAGAAGGTAGACATAGGTACTATGGGATGGCCAAGCTACAACATAGACCACTAGCGTCTACTTCGAACCCACGACCTCTGGATTACTGGATTACCGACATGACATATTGACCACTGAGCTACCAAGAAAGATTGTATACCACCTATACTCTTCTTTGTAAAGGTTTTTTTTTAAGTTGTCTTATTGTGTCCAATCACTTTCATGATATCACAATTACTCGAACTCGCTTACTAAATCTTCGCTGAAACCGGTACTCGAACCACCGACCTCCAGGTGACAAGTCCGCCGCCTAATCGATCAAGCTACTGAGGTCGGTGTACTCTTCTTTCTATTCACTATAAGAGCTTGCTACCAATCGTTAAAAGCTAAAACCAGCAGCAAATCGAAACAAATCAGGGGGCGTTCTCCCTCTTTAGCCAGTCATATAGGAAGCAAGATGTTAGCCCAAGGAGCTCCAGAATGAACATTGAACACAGGTAGCAGTCCACACGTCACGAGGGAAGACATAAATAATACTCGGGAGTGGTTGGGAGAGGCCTCGGGATAGTAATTATAGAGGAGGATGTAAAGCAGGGAGGATCCAGTGTGGAGTGCCCTCGGGGATACAAGAGTTGAAATTTGTGGAGATGTTGTAAGTTTTCATGTGAAATGTTGAGAATCTCTGGAGATGTGGACGATGGGGTACAGTCGAACCACGATATACATAATAGAACTTAAGAGACCAGATTTTTTTCTTTTATGAAGAGGTTATTTAGCTTTATAAAGAGTTAAATTTGTCCTGGAAATTGCTTTCTTATTTCATATGCAGGTTTCTCTTATATCTAGTTCTCTTCTAAGCAGGTTCGAGTGTATAACTATAAGATTGTTATTAGGTTTTTATGCATGTGAATATATTCACAATAATTGATAAAATAGACAATTTTAAAGTGTCATTTTAATCTAGCAGATGTATCATCAAGACAGACGTAGCTCAATAGCTTGTAGCTTGATTCACAAGGTGGCAGACTTGTAACCCGTTTTCAACGTGGATTTATTAAAGCGAGTTTGAGTAGTTGTGATATCACGAAAGTGATTAACACAAATGTGATAACAGATGTAACATCAATGAATGAGAAATCTTGCACTGGATGGGATCCGAACTGAGTATACCACGCTACCTGGGCGTTCAGACCAGCGTCTTACCCATTTCGACCACCAATGCATGTGGTAGCAGGGATAGTATATAGTGATGAAAGATTATGAACTGCTGGAGAGTATTGATATTGAGGGTAAAATCCTTTTACTGTATTCTAAAACAACAATCATCTGAAAATGTTAGGCGCAACAGAAGTTATGTCACTTTTCAGGCGCACGGAAATACATGCCTACTTTGACTTCAAGTGAAAAACAGCTTGGGTCCCGTTGATTTTGACCAGCAGTGTATTTTTTTTTTTTTTTTTTGTGGGGGGTCTAACGTCCTTTCAACTGCATGGTCATATCACGACGGGGGTGTTACCCTCCATTCGCAGGAAACTCACAAACCTGCTACCCACATTAACCTCACCCAGCCATTATTAATATTATTGTGATCAAGAAAATAGAGTCACCACAACACATCAAGATAAGGTAAACGATTTAATCAACAACCAAAACAACACCGAAACAACTCAAAACACGACATATTACACCGATCTCAAATCGATCCACATCTCGTGTTAACCATATTGATTACCCTAACAGGTCGATCAGATGCCTACCTCGATCAAGCTTGTAACCTGATCACAAACCCGTGTGTCCCGTGTGATTGGTTAATCAAAAACCAATTTACATAAGATCGGATTTTGGTGTGAGAGAGATGGAGAAGAGAAGTCAAAAATACAAAGATCAATCAGACTCAACCGATATCAGAAAAAGAACCAATTCTGGTATTTTTGTTTGTGATATAATTGATATCATACTGGGTGGGTTAGTTTAAAATATGATATAATAATAGGTTACGTGAACAAAATGCTGGGTATTAAAACTTAAAAAAAAATGAAGGGTAACACCCCGTCGTGATATGACCATGCAGTTGAAATCAACGTTAAACCCAAATAATAAAAAAAAAAATCGACCGAAAATACTTTCTATACCTTAATAGAAAGTAAAAAACTAGTTAAAACCCGGCACTTTGTCGCCATTGAGGTTTTTGCCCATGGCTGGTGTCCTGTCTTGGCATTTTTAAAAAATCTTTCTTAGTACGCACCTAAATATCAAAAGTAGACTCTGTGCCAAATTGAGAGTTATTTTGTTGATTATGAGTTATGTTGATTATGAGTGAATGTAAATGCATTTATATTAAAAGATTTTTTTTTTTGTGGGTTAACGTCGCTTTCACTGCCATGGTCATATCACGACGGGGGTATTACCTCCATTCGCAGGAAACTCACAAACCTGCTACTCACATTGACCTCACCCAGCCTGAGTGGGGCCGGGAAAAGCCAGCGTCACGAGAATTAGAATTTGAATGGTCACCATCCAGTCCTAACCTCGCTGGATGTCGCCTAACTTCGGTGTTCTGAAGGGAACCGGTGTATTCAACATGCATCGACGCTGGCTTATTAAAAGATTGGCCCATCATAGAAAGCAACTTTCTAAACTTTGGAGTACAGATTTCTCTCACTAGTTATCCTGAACTAAACCAAGAAAGAAAGTCGCAACTTAAGCGGCCACCCTGTTTCGATCCAAATTCAAACTAAGATTATTCAGAAGTATCTTGATAGAATAGAAAAAAAACGTTCAAACCAAATACCTTACTATTAAATTATTATTATTTAAAACATTTAACTCTGATTATCTCTAGCATAAAAGCGAGCTACAGAAGTTTAGTGACGCGTGACATTGTCTGGGCATGTTGTTTTTTTTTTTTTTAATCTTCAGATCGGATAAGAAATCAAGAATCAAAATTCTTTACATTTGTCTAACATGGATCTTTCTTTCTCACTCTGAAGTTTCTTTTATCGTTCAGATCTTTATGGGCTCTATATTGGATTTGGAACACTGGTGCTAGGGGTAAATGTAATGGACGAATACATACAGTTTCATCTTGCATTGAGCGGGATACAAAAATTAGACCTGTTTCATACGAGACGAATAAAATTGCTGTTTGGTCATTTCTTGGCCGAGGGTTTCTCAGTAGGTACTCCATTTTGACTCACGTTAGAATATTTTCATCAAAATGTGTTTCCTAATTGGCTTGTTTTCTTGTGTCATGTTCATATGTATGCATATATTTTTTCATTTCTTTTTTCTTATCTCTTCTGTGTGAGAATGAGTACAGGAATAGGATCACTGGTTAAAATTCTCTTTGTCCTAACAAGACTATGGCAATGAAATCCCCTTAAGCTTTTAAAATTTTCAGTATATGAATATTGTAGGTACTTATTGAATCTTTGACCAGATAATTAGCAGAGTATACCACTACCTACAATACTTGGTACTAAAGCACAACCATACCTACAATACTTGTTCCTTAACGTAGTTATGCACATTATGAATAAATATAAGGTAAGTAGATGTGCAACATAAAAAACATACTTAATACACATAAAAACATGTACTAATCTACTAATTATACATGGGTACTTGTAGGTCTAGTCACTTGAAACAAAATATGAGTACTTAAATTACATACACAGTCATGTGCTTCAATTTAGATTTTATAACTCTTGGAAAGGACTAGACAACTAGATTTCTTTTTAATCAGTCGAAGACCGTCATAAATTTTATAAATTGAGTCAAGACTGTTAATAGTAAAAAAAAAGTTGCTTTATAAAAATAAGGAGACCAGAAGAGAGGAGAAAAAATTAATAATAAACTGACTATTAAAAAATTATTATTATTAAATCATAAATACAGAAAATAAATATATTAAAAAAAGAGAACTGGCCAGAATGAAAATATTTTTATTCTCCAATAAGACTATTACGAAGCTGGAGACAAGCAATTTAAAAGAAGAAATTTGGTCTCATTCCAAGAGCACAATTCTTCCGCGGTTTAACCTTTCTAGTAGACATGAACTCATGATTTACTAGAAAATTAAATCGAATTATCAATTCAGACCGACTCGTGTTTGAAGGGGTGGAGTCTTAATTATACCCAAAATAAGAGAGAATACAACTAGTATTAAAATCGTTTTTATTCATATTATAGTCGCAGTAGAGAAATCCGTTGGTCTTGAAAAACTTTGCCCCCGAAGACTGAACCGAAATCTAAATTTTCAGACATCTTAGTCAACAACATTGGCAAATCCGTTAGTCTAATCTTGATAAGCCATGTCCTGCACAAGAGAAAGGCGAGGAGGTTTGGAACCCCACCCATTACAATACTGAAACAGTACCAACCAGTAATCAAGCACTTATTCTGAAGCACTACACGAGTAATCAAGTACTTAGCTTGCAAATATACGACTTTCCCGTGTTCACTTAGTGCCCGGAGCATGTGGTTTGTTCTAAAGCGTTCAGGAAACCTGTCATAAAGTTATTTTTATGAGCCTTGATTAGCCATCTAGAGTATGTTTCTTTCCCACAAGCTTTTACCTCCATACTTTTCTTTTCCAACATATCTATCATTCACACACGTACCCACACACATACACACACACACACACACTTGGCAGCAGAAGATGATAACGAGTTTTGAAAGATATATTCTGATATTTTTTCATATTTTGCCGTGATTTTCTTAGTGGTGATGAGTGATATCGAAATCATGTTCTTCATAATATTATGTTCAATTACATCATTAGAGGAGAAACTTGTTGGCTAGTAGAAAGTAGAATATTACTCGTAATACTAATCATAATAATGATAGTAATAAAAATATGAAGTCTGTGATTCTAGAAATGAAAAAAGCTTTTGGTTCAAACTTGTCGATATATTTAATTTACCAACAATCAGCAAGAAAAATGCTGCAATATCCGAACATGATGTCATAGTAATGCCTAACAATATTGATTAGCATGATAAGATCGTTATCTCAATCTACATCTACAGTATCACTATCATCTTCAGGAGTGCCCCAGGGCGTTCCATTGCACCTCATCTTCTTCTGATCCGCTCCAGTCTCCGAATTTGAGGAAGCAATTAAAAAAACAAGACGAGCTGGCTATTAAAATATTAAATAATATCTATTCTATATACGATTTCCCATGCTCATAATTCTTGTGACTTGTAAAAGGTCATCAGGGTCCTGTCTTACCTTGGAATTTGTATACAGGGAGACCAAAGACTTCAACTTACCGAGAAGTTTAATATACCAGCGGCAGCGGAGTTGCGGCTTATGTTCGGGCTTGGAAATTGGTGAATCGTCTCTCATACCCTCGGTCAAAAATGTATAAGGCCAAGTAGGTCTTAAGTGTCCTTTAATTCAACAGATATTTTGGTGACATTATTATTTGGTTTTTAAAAAAAAAAAAAAAAAAAAAAAAAAAAAAAACATATTTGTGTCAATCACTTTCGTGATGTTACAACTTTTAAAAATCACGCTGCTAAATTTTTACCGAAATTGGGACTCAAACCACTGATCACCTACCGCCTTATCGATCAAGCTACTGAGGTTATTAAATTTTATGAAACATCACATTGTTTTTCTGGTCACCATACACTTTTTTAGTCACGTGCTGGACTTGAAACTTGTCCTCAGCCGACCCTGTAAAATTTGATATCACTTGATTTTTGAAGCAACATGAACTTTTATCACGAAAATGTATTCCTAAAAGTATATAAATAACTAAGTAGATATTTCTTGCCTAATTTATTCATGTTCAACATTGATTAGTACTCATACTACTCTTTTATTACTTCTTAAAAATTCAAATGAAGTGACTCCTAAAACGATACCAAACAAGCATAGGCTATTACAAATTTGGAAACTAATATTTCCCCAAGATTTAGAACTTCGACCAGTTATAAGATGAGCTAAAGCTGGGATTAGAATTTTCTTATAACAACTGAACGGATTGAGTTTTGAGGAGGATCTTCATAGGTCGGTAAGGTCAGAATTATTGAATCTGTTAATCTGATGTTCGGTGCTATACTTCAAGGAACAAAGGAATTCTATGACCGTCTATTAACATCTATGATTTCCTCTTGATTAATTACGGCAATAAAATTGTATTAGTTTAAAATGAGTATAATTAGTTAGAGTTTAGACTGTCAGCGCAAAATCCAAGAGACTAGTCTCATTTATGCTAACAGGTAGCTCATTCTGAAGAAGAATAAGAAGAAGAAAATGAACAGAAACTTTATTCCCAAAGAATATCACACGACTGACGACTCACACGACACACTGACGATTTCAGAGTGTTTTGTGATCACTTAGATGTTAGATCAACTATATTTTGGATTTTATATTTCAGATTTATTAAATTAAAAAGAAGAAAAAAAACTTCATTTCTTGTTTTGAATTAGATTTAACTCCTTTATTCACATTTTCAATTGAATATTCAAACTCAGGTGTATAACTACGAATATTACATATATCTTGGGAAAAGAAGAAAAAGTTATAAATGTCATCAAAACGTAGGTAATACCCATTCTAGTAATAATTTACTCAAACCAAAGGTACCGTATCCTATTACGTTAGTAGAGTTAGTTAGTAGAGTGGAAGAATTTGTACTTACTCAAAATTTTGTAATAAGAGTATTTTCTTATTTTATGAAATACTGGTGTCGGGTAGTCTAAAATTTTTGCATTCCCAATATTAATTTTTTGATCTTTTTCTTTGTTTTTCAGGTGAGTGGCTAAATTGTGAAGTGAAGAAAAAACTAAAAGAGGTATGACATATTTTCATAATTTTACTGTTTCAAAAGTAAGAAAACAACGTAAAAATACTACTAATTATAAAAAAAAAACACTCAATACTCTCTAATAATAGTTTCACCTTCTATATGAAAATAGATGCTGTTATTCCGGTCCAACCCAGTCTGGGTAAAGTTAATGTGGGTAGCAGGTTTGTGAGTTTCCTGATTCGTATGATCATGCAGTTGAAATTGATGTTAAACCTAAATATATATAAAATAATAATAATAATAACTTTCATGTCAATTGGCAATAACAAGATAAACTCTTTTCATAGTAAAAATCTCCAAAAGAGCTTGAATTTTTTCACTCCGTCAAAATTTCTAATAAGAAAAGTGATGTTTCCAAGGATCTCCAGAACGGGTATCCAGTAAATTAGATGTGATATCCCTCTCAAAATTATGATAGGTAGAAATGACTATAATATCCGTCAGCATTCGTATTTTGTAACTATAGCTAGGGGATTTCAAAGAACCAGTTTAAAGATTCAAAAAAGGGTAGTTTATTTTTATTGCTCTAAGATATCTCTAAACCGGTGTCACTCATGAAAGTTTAGAAGAGATAATGAGAGAGACGGTAAAGAACAGTAACACTGAACAAAATGAACAAATTTCAATAGAGATTTTACACGTCCAATGTTACAGATTTCACATTCCAAAGTATTGTAGACAGTTAGGTATTTTGTTGAACAGATACAAATAGATCAGACGGCATTACTGATGTCTTATGGTGAATAAATCACCCACTTGTCTTGGACGTGACGTGTGCAGATTGTCTGACAAATTTTTCATGAAACTAAGAAACTGTATGCTTTGGATAACTTTCATCTGTCGGAAACCAAATACTTATTTCTAGAAATCTATGTCTACATTTTGCTGCCGACTAGCTTATTAAACTCATATATGATAAATAATGTAAACAGTAGACTTCATTCAATAGTTAATGTATAATTTGTAAGTCTATTGAAATATATACATCTAAATAACAGAACAATGGACTAATAATAACTAATTAATGCTAAACAGAGGCTACGAAGAAGTAGTATATCCCATCTGGCTATGGTCACTACGGTCGCGCCCCCATGGAGTGGGGCCCAGAATAGTGCCTTGAGGTATACCACCGTGCGGACTACCAGGCATCTGGTCAAAAGCCTTGCGAGCGTCTAGAAGTCTCTCGATGGGGGGTTCCAGCAGGAGGGAGTGTGCACGAATTGAACGCCTCTTCTTCCGCTGTTCACTCTTGATGAACTTAGGAAGATAGATTGTATTATGGTTAATTTTTCGCTTCGGGTATTGTTTGAATGAAATTCCTTCCAAGTAGTTCCGATCTGGAATTAAAATGAGAACTGCTTGATGTTCAAACGGTTTAGGCATTTGAGGACAGCTAGTGTTGACATTTATTAGTAGATGGAAAAAAGGATATTGTTCTTAATATTGAGTCAAATATTTCTGTCTGCATATGTGTCCAGTTCTGCGGGATTTTTTCCATTGTTTTCTTCTTCTTCATTAAATTTTGGAATTCCTTCTTTGGATTGCCAAAGAAATTTTCTGCCGATATTATCGCCAACTTTTCTCGATGTTTCCAAGAACTTTTTCGTATCCTGACTTCAGGGGCCCATTGTTTCGAAGGCTAAAGGTAAAAATATGTAATTTTCACTAGAGCTACTTTCATACTTAGAACTCTTTTTTACCGCGGCCTCTTCTGCGGCAGATCCAGTCAATTCACGGGTTTTTTTTATGTAGGTTTTAGCCAGAATATTAAAGCAGGTTACATCCCAGACAAGTGTTTGTCCTTTTGACCAGGGCACCATCGTCATACTAAATAGCTACATATTTTAAATAAATTCCGTTAAACTTACGCTCATTTCAATATTTTCTATCTTACCCGAAAGTGAGAACCACTGAAAGGTCTGCGAGCCCATCAGAAGAGAAAAGGGTAAAACAAACTCTCGGACCAAGAACAATTAATTCAAACTGATGTCTTGAAAACAAAAAGAATGCCCAGGGAATGGAATGTTAATCAGGAGTTGAAAAAGTCATAATCACATGCACATAGCTGAAATATCTTCAGAAAGATGATTCTCATAGATACAAGAATTTTCATATTCATATTATTAGTGAGGCTATAAGAATAACGATTATTGTTCACATTCCGAAGATGTCCTTGTGATTTACTGAGAGACTGAGGAATTTTATGACTACTGCATTTCCATTAGATTTTTCAAGACGTACCTACAGTTGTGGATATGTTATGAGTTTATGAGCCATAGAGTTGATTGTAATCACTACGATTACTACGAGTAGCTTATAGTAAGCTGATGACACGTATCAGGTAAATATAGGAAGAGGCTTGGCAGAATAGCATAATAAAATATACATAATTATTATAGAACCAACATAGTATTTATAATAAAGGCAAAAAGTAGTACGGGTATCTATCAACCTAACATTGAAATAGACACATTTAAAAAGAGATTAGAAAAAACTGAAATATTTATCTGTCTCATATTTTTTTACTACTAATTTTCTTTGTTTTACTAATCACATATTTTACATAATCATGAGCTCCCTTACGCAAAAGATTCATCTGAAAATCACAGAAACGTTAACACCCTGTAAAAAAATGCCAAAATGTCTCCTGACAAACTGTGGGAATTGCTGAAGGCTGAAGAAGCTGGAGGTTAAAAAAATGAATATTAGTTCCTACAAAATCCTAAACGAAGCACTTCATTAAAATTTCTCATAATTCTCATGATCACTGAAGAATAAGAAGATCTGAGGAATACTACTACCCAAACCGGTCAAAATTGTAGTGCAGACCTTAAAGAAGGGTTAGAGATTCTAACCCATAAACCCATATCTTACTAAGCACAATGATACATGGATACTAATTTGGTAAACCTTGGTCTCTCGATTCTTGAATACAATGGTCTTTATTGGCACGATATATTAATAATAGTTTGCCAGAGGGCTGTGTTGTAATTGACTGAAATTTAATAGGTCTGAAATTCTTATTGGATGAGTCACTCTTGATTTAGTAAAAATCATTAACTTTAGTAAAATGATTTTGGTAAAAATATGCAATACAATTTGTCAAAGACTTCAAATAAAGCTAAAATAATTCCAATTTGCTAGCAACAGTCTACAACTTGTTTTCAATAAATACCGATCATTTTTCAATCAAACTGCAACAAAATCGAGCTAGAATTTAGATGGTTGTAGACCAGAAATTTTGTACTTGCAGTTTGCAGTTTGTTCAGACCAGATTATCCAGACCAAGTCAAGACACGATTTGTTGTGGAAAACATAAATCCACACCAGATCGTAAATCAAGATTCAAAAAGAACTAAACCAAAACCAAGTGGCTCCCCTGATTCCGATTCTCTGTGTACAGTTGACTCCTACAATATCTTCATTCTCAGAAGTTGTCTTGTGTGAACAACAATAAAAATATATAAACCCGGGGAGATAAAAAATGAATAATTTATTCTCCTCGCTCTCCATTGAAATTGAGAAATTGAGACACCAACAACATTAACTGGAAGAATAAGGAGAGACAGAATAAATACACATAATTTATTTGCTTTCCTATCGAAGAAAGAGATAGGGGGCTAAACAAACGACTTCTCTTGTTAGGGCTTGATTCCAGAGCGTTTTCGGAAACGTGGGAGGAAGCGACATTCAGGAAGTCACAGCTTGAGGAGTGTAGAAATCCCCAACATGGATCAAGTGTTGGATGGATTGATAGTTGAACAACAGATTGATTGATTTAATGGTTGTGCTTCTTTGCCAACTTCTTGGAACTTAAAGCGTGTGCATTTGTGCAACTGCAAAAGAATTCAATAAAATCTTTTCAATCAAATTTTTACCTTGTTTTTTGTTTAGATTTTTAATCATCAGTTCTTTAATTTAAGTGCTTCTCTTACTTCTTGTGATGTCTTTTTTTAAATAATGATGATGGTAGCTAAGTTCACTCTGGCATGTGCAATATTAGTTCTTGAGATATTTCCCATTTTTTCTTCTGCATATTTTCCAATCGCAGTCAATAATGCAAGTACCTATAGTAAGCAAGACTCCTCTAAGACTATATCCATCTGTTATCCAGGTGTCCTTGTCAGTCAAATCACCACTATATCTCTGCAAAGTTCGAGCAGCAAGCTTCTCCATTCATTCCACTCTCCCATACTCATGTCTAAAGCGAGCTCAAAACAAATAAAATAAAAGAAAGGTTAATTTCTATCTCGCATTGTTGAGATTTATTTTTTTATTGTTATATTTTAAGTAACTGGTCATAAATTATATGGTTAGCATATTTCGAATGTGTGTGAGAAGGTTCTGTGTTATATTGTTCTGCTCTCGTATATTTGCATGTGAGTGTTTTGTTTAACCTCTTCTCGTCTCAGAGGGAACAAGCAAAACTTTGCTGGATTTTGCAGTCTTGTCAGGAATCAACTGCTGGAGTATTTGAATTTTCAGTCTATTACCAGGAATAGTCTTTTCAGTCCTATTAGAAAATCGACTAATGAACATGGAGTAGATGGATTTCCTCGATTATAATAAAGAAGGTACTTTCTATTCAAACAAACAAATTCAGAAACTTCAGAACAAGCTACTAAAGAGCACTTGTACCATTTTATACAATACAAACTTTAGAAACTTATTAAACAAAAGAATTTACTATAAACATATCACATCATGGGTCAACAACAACTTAACAATTTGCTCAAAAATTTTGAAGTTAAGATTTGGTTGAGGACTTTGAATCAAATTTTTGAGGACAAAATTCTTGGAAGTCTTGAATACTCCTGATTCTCAAGGTAAAATTGTGATTGATTTTTTTCAATAAAGAAAACGGTTCCTCAACATTCAACAAAAAAATCAATATCCTCACAATATGTTCTATGACATTGTAAAACATCAAAATTTTCGGGTATTCCAAGACCCTCTTGCCATTGAAGAGGCTGTGTCAACTGAATGTGTGTTGGGCTGAGGAAATTTATTTTTTGTCCGAGTTTTATTAATGACTCATCTTCAACTCCGGAGTCTGGCCATTTCATCTTTGGCAATAACTTAAATAACTATCCTCAAAAAGAAGTTTGAAAGAAATATCTCTGCCATGGTACAAAAGTCTTAGGATTCTTTTTATTATTGTGGCGTTTGAGATTATTTTTTTCAATAAGCTGAACTTGGTTGATGGATATATTTTGGTTTTTTTCTGAGAGTCTGGTGAAAAATAATAATTAACCTTAATTTCTGCCTGTTTGGAACTTCTATATTAGTTCCAGAACTTTGTTTTGGGTACAATTGTGGTACATTTTTCATCCATGTAAGCTACAAGTCATGCATTAGCTATATTTACTCTCTCTTTGATCCAGACACACAAATCTTACGTTTATTCTATTTCATCTTTATCATCCATTGTGTAATCGGAGAGAAAATGATAGTCTCGTTTTCCAAGAAATTAACTCGAAATTCTCTATCCTCTTCTCGACAATGTTGCCATCAGAATGGAGCTCTCATAAGACGATAATGGATTATACAATGGACGAAGAAGAAAAATAAACCCCGGATAATAATGGACTGAATAGAAAAAGAAATAGATCTGTGTGGGGAAACAAAAAAGATAGAAAAAAGTCATGAATCACAATCAAAAACAACAATAACGAAATTTAAAAGGTCATCACTATAAAGAACCATTCTGTGACTTCTTTGTGAACACAAAAGAATGGGTAGAAGGTCGAGTCACCCGAAGAATGATAACAAAATTGAAAGCATCCAAAACTCACCCCTACACACAGAGAAAAGAACTCGAGAAATAATGAATATCTTGGATTTCTCTACATTAGAATATATCATTATTGTACAGATAAGAAATGACTTTTCCTTTGAACAGCACAAATCCCGTATAATGGCTTTTTTGGGACCCGTATCAACCAATTCAAAAGGGTCTTCAGAATTTTTGATTATTTATCAACCAAATATCTATCTGATTAAATTGAAACCCCGTGTAAAATAGCTTGTAAATGGAGATTGGTTTTGGAAGGTCGAAGATGGTTACCGTAGATAGTGACCTATCTTTTGTTGAGTTGGGTTTTAATTTTCCAACAGTTTGAGAAAGGTTCTTTTCCTTGATCTCTTGACCTATATTTTGATCGAATGTTATAAATGATCACTGACTTGCTACTGTTAGGATAGAACTGATCCTAGAGCTGATAAATAGAAGGTATTTTTTGCGAGATCTTAGTGATAAAATATTAATTAAAAAGGAACAGATTTTGCAAATTGTTATTTTATTTCAACTGAAAACAGTTTGTAAGGTCACACTATAAAACAGATATTCCAAGTGACCTCTTTTGCTTCTTCTTCTTCTTCTTCTTTCTCCTCTATCTCTTTTCTTTCTTTTCTTCTGCTAGCACTTTTCTTCGATGGTTGTGATGCTTAAGTCACTAGTCATGTGATCCAGGTATCATAGGGATCCAATCGTTCGAATCCCACCCAATTCATGAATATTCCCTCGTGTCTTTGAGAATTTGACCACATAATAATAGCACCAAAACAACTTCTGGAATATTTGGACCCTTTAGTCCATAGTTGGTTCAAATGCATGTTTTTTTTTGTCTCGTTTATTTCAAACTTTTACCACAATACATAAGAATTGCAGTAGAGTAACTTCTGGAATAATATTTGAGTCTTTAATAAAAAAGAATAAGAGGACTCCAAAGTCTTAGTCCGTTTAGTCCTAATCAGGCAGTATCAATAAGTTATGTCCATTTTTATTATTTACTTTATTAGGTAAGAGAAAGTAAAATATATACAGTAAAATACAATGAAATTATAAAGAAAACAAATAGATTGAACAAAGAAACAAGTACAAAAAAGAGAATTAAAGGGCGGGGTTATTGCCTGTGTCAATCTCTTCCACCCAACCCTTCATCCACAAGTATCTATGTATCTTTCACTATCTAGTCCTCTTCATTCGCTTGATATCTTCACTATCTGTCTCTCTCACTTCTCCCCTCCCGTATAAGTCTCTAATTTTCATTCATTTCCAATATGGCGCACATCACTATCATCTAGAAGCTCCATTACGTGGACCACGGTAAATAGAGTTAGTGAAGATTATTACTTAGTAATTTTCAGGGCCGTAAGTAGGCTCTTTAAAGGAGGGAATTTTTAAATAATAATGTATTTAAAAATAAACACACAGACATAAAAATTAAAACAGTCCAACCTGGATATGTTAGAAGCCAAATAAAAATGGCTTAGAATGGGTCCTCTGTATACAAAAAAATGAACAATAAAACAAATGATTTATTAATATATAAGAGAGATCAAGGGACCAGATTTAGTTCCTCTTAGATCTAAGTTTCCGTTTTAAAGAGATTGGTTTCACTTATTAGGAGGCAAATTTGACCCAAATATTGTTCTCTTATATCCACGTTTCTCTTGTATCCAGTTCTATTATATCCAGGTTTCTCTTGTCCCCAGTTCTCTTTAATCCAGGTTTCTCTTGTATCCAGTTCTCTTATATCCAGGTTTCTCTTGTATCCAGTTCTCTTATATCGAGGTTTGACTGTAATAGGTATTTAGTATATCGAACTGAAAAAACCGAATAAAAATGGCATGTTACTCTCAATCTAAACCTTACCTCCCCTAATTTCGAGCCTGTCAAAAGACAATTTGTGTCGGGAAAATAAAAAATAAAAGGAGATAGAAAACTTCACGTTGCAACAGGAAAACCGGTTGGATGGCCGGATAATGGGTATGAAAGTAGGGTACAAAAGCACATCTGAGGATCTATGAGTCGTAGATGGAAAACAGAGTGCGCGCAGAGTGCTTAAACGAAACACCCTTTGAAAATCCGATGAGTGGTGGGGGGATTGAGAGTGAGGGGGGACATGGGGATTAGAGAGGAGAATCTTCGAGTGCCGTAGTTCAGGGGGGGGGGGCTGAGGACAAAAGTAATTTGGTTCACAAAAATGCCAACTATTTATCCTATAAAATATATAAGACCTGTTTGACTGCTGGAGTAAAGGGACTTTTCAGTCTTACCTCGGCAGTATAAACAAGGTATATTCTATTCTAACTATTCGCAAACTGGGGGTTAAGGGTTTAGAACCTCATTCGGCATGATTTGAATAGCAGCAAAACAGAGATTGCCAATTTTACCACGGACGGTTTCAAAAACGAGAAGGTCACAAATGTTCGACGTTTCTTAACTTCAGTGTTTGTTGGAAACTAGTAGGTAAGTATATACAGGACTCTTGTGTCCACTGGTGCACTCATTTTACTTTCGATAAATTTCTATTTAGTTTCTCGTCCCGTTCAACACACCACTGGCGGATCTAATAATGAGCTATGAAGGATATACATAGTTTCTATCATATCAGGATATAAAAGGGGTCCATGGTTGATTATATGTTAAGTACATCTATGTATCCCCTCCCCTTTTTGAAGAGCAACTGAGAAAAATATTGCGTCCCTCTCTAGCGCTTCATTTTCAGCACAAGGCATATACAGGGTGTTCAAGTAGAAGGGACACATTGAAATATCTCGCAAGTTAAAAAAGATAGAAATCTTCTGATTTAAGAGGGATCATTTTTATCGAGGAGGTCTGGCATTGTGTCAGCTGTCCCCTTGAAAGTCATATTAAGGTCAACTATTAATTGCTTTCAGTTTGAAGTGAAAAAAGCATTAATAAGTTCAGTTTATTTTTATTTTATTCTTTTCGATTCTACTTGATTTGAAACTTCCAAGAAAAAGCGAGAAATTGTTGACTTTTTCTGTTCCTCCAAATCGTGTGCCAAAGTTCTTGGTAGCACAGCAACTATTTTTACCCATAATATTACAATTTTTCTACTAGCCAAGAGTGGTAAAACCACCGTCGCTCGTCGCGATAATATGATCATAATATAGTTGAGAGTTTGAGAGATACCTGCGTTACATTACCACCCTGTATATAAAAATATAAATACATAATCTTCTTACTGCTGATCTAACCCAGTAAAATATTTATGTTACCCTCTCTCTCTCTCTCTCTCTCTTCAGTGTTAAAAAAGATAGCATATTGAGGACAAAAGAGAATTTCAACAAAGAGAGATAGAGTGGGGGATAGACCAATTTGATGCTACCTACTTTTCGAAATCAATCATGGCGGACAACATTGCGAGGACATGTTTATATTGATGTGATTAGTGCAACAAGATGATCAATATTAGCTATTATTATTTCATTATTACCGACCTCAGTAGCTTGATCGATAAAGCGGCGGACTAGTAACCTGGAGGTCGATGGTTCAAGTCCGCAAATCCGAATCGTACTCACAACCCGGAAACAAAACGAAGCTGATTATTTATCGAGAACATTATAGAACAATTATGCTGGTGGTGTTGAAAATAAGAATAGCCCCCTTTATTCACAAACGCAGTTGCTTTAACATGTTAGTAAATACGATAAGTTGAAGAGGAGTCATCAGGGAAACCACTGTGTAAGACGTAGGCACCCTTATATCCCTTATGACATAAACTCATTGGTATGCAACACAAGTATCAAGTACATAAAATGTACCTACGTCTATTTATAAACATAAGACCTTATTTATACTGTGCTGTTAGAACTTAGGTATACATATACATAAAACATAAAAAAATAACTTTTTTTAACAACCTCAATAACATTTATTTAAGGTACAGACGGTACTGTCTTATGTTGTCACAGCAAAGTAGCTGCACCAGCATGCAATAAGTGACAAGGGATGGATGCACTTCGCACATCAATATTTCATTTTTATTTGGGTTTAACATCGTCGCTTCCAACTGCATGGTCAATGGTCATATCTCACACATCAGCAGACCTGTAATGTTTTAAAATATTGTCAAATAATAATAATAATAATGTATTATTACATATTCTAATCATACATTGTTATACAGGGTGGGGCAAAAGTCTGGAAACCCCTGAATAACTTTCGAATGGCTTCTTCGGTAAAATTAAAATTTTGTAAGGTAAACAGGGCTAATAAGACCTTCTTTTAGAGTGGGGTCAATTTTTGTTACCGGCCCCCATGTTGGGGCCAGGGGGGCCAACTTCATTTTTTTAAATACAAACCCCCATCTTGCGATACATTTTTGGAAAGGTCTTTAAATAAGAAATACATTGGTGTAAATTTTATTTTTTTAATATTAACTGTTTGCAAATGGCGTCTAAGTTTGTGTATGCAGTAAAGTCTGGAAACCCCTGAATATCCTTTGAAAGGGCTTTCTCAGTAAATTTAAAATTGTGCACGGTAGGTCGGGGTAATTAGACCTTTCCAAAAATGTATCGCAAGGTGGGGTTTCGTATAAAAAATGAGGTTGGCCTCCCTGGCCCCGACATGGGGGCCGGTAAAAAAAAATCGGTCCCATTCTAATGTAAGGTCTAATTACCAAGGATTACCGTACACAATTTTAAATTTACTGAGAAAGCCCTTTCGAAAGATATTCAGGGGTTTCCAGACTTTACTGCATACAAAAAGTTGGACGCTATTTGCAAACGGTTAATATTAAAAAAATAAAATTTGCACCAATGTATTTCTTATTTAAAGAACTTTTCAAAAATGTATCGCAAGGTGGGGGTTTATATTTAAAAAAATGAAGTTGGCCCCCCTGGCCCCAACATGGGGGCCGGTAACAAAAATCGACCCCACTCTAAAAGAAGGTCTTATTAGCACGGTTTACCCTACAAAATTTTAATTTTACCGAAGAAGCCATTCGAAAGTTATTCAGGGTTTCCAGACTTTTGCCCCACCCTGTATACTCGTATAGGAGTATCTATGTATTGGCTAGCATGTACTTAAATATGTATAATACATACCTTTAGGTACTCTTTATTATGTATTGTATTAAATTTGTACAATATTAGATATTTCTCGATCTTGATAGCATGGAAAGGTCAGATACGTCAGCAGAAATACCACTATACCTATAACCTCCACTATACTGGATGGTAAAGGACCTAGAATACGTAGATGTGCAGTGGTAGTCAAGTGGTTAACGCACTAATCTGGTAATGCAGGTACCGTAGGGATCCGTTTGTTCGAATCAAACCCAGTGCACGAATTTTTCCTCATTCATTTGAGTTTGTGACCACATATATTATTATAATAATAAGACTCTGAGGGTTATGTGGTAGAAAATGCTTTGAACATTGACCTCACCTGGTGGTTACCTTCCACTAGAGAGTATTATAAATGTAATTAGGTAATATATATTTTAAGGGACACCTTCAGATATGCTCGTGTTGACCCAGCACATAAATGGGAACTATTGTGTCGCTTCTCGCCCATTAGAGGATATTATAATAATACTCTTTAGTGGAAGGCATCCACCAGGCGAGGTTAATACTCAAAGCATTTTTTACTCATCTTGAAAAATAAACTTGACATTATTGTTTGAAAACTGAGAAAGTCTATTAATAAAAATCCAACTATTTTTCTAAAACAAAAAACAACTTTCTATTGAAAATGGTTTAAAAGAATTAAACTTTAATTCGCCATATTTTGGATCCACCGTATACATGACGTACAAACAATAATACATTTCTATTATTTATTTAGCTGCACTTTGGTCTTTTGTTTGTTTTATTACATCAATAGATACGAAATTGTTTTCTTGGTATTATTATTTAAAACTTCTATTAAAAACATTAATATTTTTTCATTAGTGTACACTGTACCTATATCTAACAATCTAGGTACTTGTAACAATCTTAGATAGGTATGCACTTCATGCTCTTACCTACCTACCTGAATACATTATTATTTATTAACAGGACATATTTTATATATTTATAATTATGTACAAACAAATATTGATATAAATTAAAATACAAAATTAACCGACCTCAGTAGCTTGATCGATAAGGCAGCGGACTTGTAACTTGGAGGTCGGTGGTTCAAGTCCTCGTTTCAGCAAAGATTTAGTAAATCAACAAATATGATAACTTAAAAACTTAAAATACAAAATTAACAACAATATAAACAAGGCAAAGATTAACAACATAGATAAAATATATACATATCACATATGTCCTAACTCGGGGGTTATTGACTCTGGCAATCTCTTCCACCCAACGTTAAAGCCTATTCTAAATAATTATAGGTAAATAATATTTTAATGTTTAACTCTTATTGCAAATAAAGATTAATATAGTTATTTATACCGAACAAAGGAAAAGTAAGTACTTATTCCAAATTTAATTCAACATGATTCAAGGGTTCGATCAGGGTTTGAACCCATATCCTGCTTTCTACCAGTCAATGGCCGTAGCACTGTAGATTGGGTATTAAGAATTCAATATGTCAGGTACTCAGGTGTTCGAAATAGCCTCCTAGAAGTGTGTTCACTTTAATTGAATTTTCAGTGCTTTTGTTTCTCTAGCCCTATTCAGCTTCAACACAAACATATTGACTGAATCTATAGTTCTTTTGCTCAGAGCTGGATATTTTTCTATAGCTGTATAACAGGATACAAGGTTATGCATGTAATTAGGTAAAATAATATCTTAGATTGCATAGTCACTAAGTGACTGATTAATTCGTGAACATATTGGGCCATTAGCTATTTGATTGTGTATCAAATTGTTTGTCAAGTCCATGAATCTTTCCATTAGCAACTATGCAATAAGGCATAAGTTGTGCTTTATTTAGATAGATGTCAAGACAGGTAGTCCCATTATGCCAACAGTCTTCTTTTTCGTTTGCCTCTTTTAATACTGCCAGATTTAAGTGTTTTTAGCATTGCCTTGATGGTTTTTTCATTGTAATATTGAGTGTAAGTCTCATCTATTGCTTGTCTCTTTTGTTTCCAATTCATCAATAAGTTTTTCTACAAGTTGTTTCACAATCATCTATTCATCTTTTGTTTTTGTCGCTTTTTGTGTCTCACTTCTTCTTTCCTTATTGTCTTCTCATACATGGTCCTTGTTTGAAATCTTTTCTGAAATCATGAGAGCTTCAGTTTAAACGTCATTATTCAGTAGGTATTACAGTGTTTTATGTGCAGTATCTATGTAAAATAAGGCAAGGACTTCGATTGTTATAGACTTCTCTTTAAAGAAATGTTCATCAAAAAAATAATAAGTGATTACTAACCAATTAAATCCTAAACCCAGCTAAAAGTCAACGGATGCATCAGCCTTTTTCGTCCCATCAGAGACAGCAGACAGCAAAGACTAAAAGAGAGATTGAAATAGGAGGGGGCTCAATACATGAAAACGTTCAAAAACAATCATTGGAAGGGGGGGGGGGGGGGGGCGTTGAAAGAACACCTTTCAAAAACAGGAAAATGTCTCCTCACATAAGAGAGAAGTAACAGTATTAACAATGTACAGGATGACTCACAGGAAATACAGCTTACTAATTCTATTTTTCTCTTCTCTTTGCTCCGATTATTGAATTTAAAAAAATACTGTTACTTATGTTTTAAAAAAAAATGTGTTAAAATAACGACAGCCTTCTTCTTATTTTGTATGTACATATGTATCTAAATTCTACATATTATGTCTGAGAACGGGCTATCCAACCCTGTCAAGTCAGGCTAGCTTGCAGTTTTCCAACGTTTTAATGGCTCATAAAGAAATAGCCCATGTTCTAGAGATTTCGATGGTTGGTGACATGTGGTTCAGGACGAGACAACTTCTACACTTAAGTTGGCTGGAGATCATGGATCCCCCCACCTGTAATCAAACTGGTCACAAGAACAACAACATGAAACAACAAATTTTATAGATGCTGTTAGTCTGTTTTGTATCTTATCCAACAGAACTGGGTGGGCTATCACTCAAATTTGGAGGGTGACTAGATCTCGAATAACCTAGACGTGGATGTTAAATAGACGTATAAAAAAATACACAGATAAAATAATGCAATGTGGTGAATACGGTTATCACATTGTTTGTTCCGCAACTGCTGATACACCTTGTATACAAAAAGCAATACAATGTACTTTCAAGATCTGAATTTGAGAGGAAGGAGTAGGTACAATGTATAAATACCTAATATAATATATGTAGTAAAGTTTACAACAGATCGCTGTAGGTATATGATAGCGCCTATGCCGAAGACATTATTACGATTTATACAGGGTGAGGTCATTTTTTATCATTTACGTCAACAAAGCCAATGAGGGTTTTGTTGATAGATTTTAGTCCCAACCAGAGTAATCTTAGGTTAACCTCTTGGGTATTGAGGTGCCTGGATATAATATATAAAGTAAAGTATTAATAAATAATAATAAATGCCCGCAGAACGCGAGTATATGAAAATCGCAAGTCGGTGTTTCAAGTCCCAAGTTAAGCATATATTTAGTAAAGCAATTTTGAGTAGTTCTGATATGACGATTGTGATTAACACAAATATGATAATACTATTAAAAAAAGTATTTTTGTACCATCCTGTATGCATTCCCAAAAGCTAAATTGCACCGAGAAGTATTGCTGAAAACAGGCGTAATTAGACTGTCAAACCCATGTGAATATGCCAGGCAAATGATGAGTGTTGCAAGGAAAT
Organism: Bactericera cockerelli; assembly: GCA_024516035.1. Taxonomy (NCBI): domain Eukaryota; kingdom Metazoa; phylum Arthropoda; class Insecta; order Hemiptera; family Triozidae; genus Bactericera; species Bactericera cockerelli. The sequence goes on from CM044964.1 coordinate 11,832,352, forward strand.
ATTACATTGTTAAAATGGGACTATACACTTTTCTTCCACTACCTACGACTACGACTATTTTCATTGTTATTATGGGACTACTCTTTTCTTTTACTGCAACTACTACTATTTTCATTGTTATAATGGGACTACTATTTTCTAAATTTTTATCCATATGTACCTAATACCTACATGCATTTTATGTTTTTATATGTAACATTGTAACGAGTTTGTTATTATTGTTATATATTTTTATCATTGATAGGTAGGTAAACAAAATTCAAGATGCATAAAAAATAATAAAATAAAAAAGAGGCTCAGAGGTACAAGTAGGTGGTTGTGTTATAAAAATGATCAGGCAGATGCACAAAAGGAGATCTATTTTACTCAAGATTACAAGAATTTCTGTTGTAAAACAAATAGAATAATTTATTTGTTTTACAATTTATTTGTTGTTTTATTTTGATAATTTATTTGTTGTTCTCATTGGCCATCCACCCGATCGTACAGCAGTTGACAACGGAATTAAATTCCTGGTACCTAGATGATGGTGTTCTGGCAGACAATCCAGAAAAAGTCTTAGAGAACTTTGCGAAATTGATTTCCTTTAGTGAGAAGATAGGACTCATTGTCAATACCACCAAATGTGAGCTATTCCTAGGCTCGGATATTGAGAACGCAAATGAAATCATCCATAAATTTTCATCCCTTTCACCGGGTATTCGCATCATACAGAAATCAGAACTAAATTTGCTTGGCTCTCCGTTATTTGATGAAGGTTTTTCAGACTTTGTACACCAAAAAGTAGAGAAAATCCAACTCCTGACAAAACGTCTTGAAAATGTCAATGCTCACACCAGTTACACATTATTAAAAAACTGCTTACTTATTAGTAAGCAGTTTTTTAATAATGTTGACGTACCTTTTGAGAACCACTCCATTCTGGAAATTTCAAAATATGATAAATGAAATAGACCTTTTACTCACTGATACATTGAAAGCTATTTTAAATACAGCCCTGACTGAGCAACAATGTTCCCAAGCAACGCTCCCCATTAACTTTGGAGGACTTGGTGTACGGAAGCTTGGTGATTTGGCTCTCCCTGCTTTCCTCAGCTCTGTCTATGGTGTGAAGGACAGGGTCTCCCAAACTCTATCTTTCATGGACCATGAAATTCAAATACACCTGCTAGATGGAGCCCTGGAGCTGTGGAGAGAAACCAATGGAGACAATATACCAGAGCAAGAGCAGTTCCACATTCAGAAACAATGGGACCAGATTAACATCAAACGAATCATTTCTGAAAAACTGGTATTTGTAACCCCCCTGGAGTCCGCTCGCTTCTTGGCTCTTCAGGAAAAAGAATCTGGTGCATGGTTAAAAGCTCTACCATCAAAGAATATTGGAACATTAATTGAAACCAACAGCTTCAGAGCATGTGTTGCATTGAGATTGGGTTGTAATATTTACAAAAAACATGAATGTGTATGTGGCGCAGAAGTTGAAGAGACTGGGTTACATGGCTTGAACTGTAAGAAAAGCAAAGGAAAATTTTCTCGTCACAGCGAACTCAACGACATTGTCCATCGCGCCTTGTCTTCTATCCATGTGCAGTCTACTCTAGAACCTTGTGGCTTGAACAGAGATGATGGCAAGAGACCAGACGGCATGACACTTGTACCCTGGTCCCGCGGACAGAGCCTTGTTTGGGACAGTACCTGTGTGAATACTTTGGCCCAGACTTACTTATCACAGAGTAGCCGTATAGTGAGATCAGCAGCGGAACGAAGGGCGAAAGAAAAGACAAGCAAATATATATTCATCACGGAGGCGCAATATATCTTCCTCCCTCTGGTGTATGAAACACTGGGGCCCTGGTCCGTCGAAACTAAAAAGTTCTTAAATGTTGTGGGTAATAATTTGATCCGTGCCACTGGCACTCAAAGTGCCAAAGAATTCTTGCTGCAGAGAATATCCATAGGGATTCAACGCGGCAATGCAGCCTGCATTCTTGGTACTTTACCACATGTCAGTGGCATGGATCATATATATAACCTGCAATAGATGTGAAGTGTACAGAAGTAATAAAAATGTCAAATAAGTGTAAATATGAACCTTTATTTAAAAGTAGATATAATAAAGCTAGCTGATAAGCTAGAGGATCATTATTGAGAAGTGCATTTACTTTATTTCGGTAGTATCCCTATACCACACTTTCACTTTTCCCACCCTGTAAACAATGGACATACTTTGTCATAACAAACCACTCCACCCTGTAAGAGATTATTCTGTAGAACCGAAAAAATTACACGAAGGTAGCAAATCCTGTGTTCAATGTGTTGGAAAACACAGGGAGATGCCATGTTACCATTATTATTTTCTCGGTTTACAAGATTTGAATATTTAAAATCAAATTAACCGTCTATTCAAGCGCGTAATATGAAATGGTTCTTATTCAGAGGAGAATGGAAACAGAAAGGCATGGAAGAGAGTACTACCGTGCTGAACAATGCAATAGTCGTGGGTTCGATTAGGCAGGGTCGATTTTAAATTTACAAAACCGCCCTGAATCAAATATCTCGGCCGAGGTGTGAAGAACTCCATTTACAAAGAAAGAGACAAATATCTTAATTATTTAAGTATTTAATTAAGTGACTCATATTTTGTGCACTGGTAGTCAAGTGGTTAACGCGCTAGTCTGGTAATCCAGGTAGCGTAGGGATCCGTTGGTTTGAATCCCACCCAGTGCATGAATTTTTTCTCATTAATTTGAGTTTGTGACCACATAATAATAAGATTCGTGAGGGTTAGGTGGTAGAAAATGCTTTGAGCATTGACCTCGCCTGGTGTTTACCTTCCACTAAAGAGTATTATTATTATTTGTTGGGTACAAAGGCACCATACTGAAGGCACAAAATTGAAGAGAGCTGGCTAGCTAATGCAGGAATAAATCTTATGGGACAAATTATAAAATGGAATTACCGTCCTCAAGTCCGACTATAGCGCATCAGTTGAAACTGCCACTTAAGGGTCGATCTTCTCTTATCTTTGTTAATCTTATTTTAGAATTTGGCCCTTGCTCAGAATTTGTTACATATTAGAATACCAAAAAAAAGGCACAGTAAATTTGTGAAGACTGAACAAAATTTAATAGAAAATTTCAAGTACTGTTCACACTCGTCAAGTATTATTTTACTCATCTTCGGAGATACTTTCACTTTGATGCCTCCCTAAGTGTCCCTAACTAAGGCCCTGCGAGGAACTCACAACCACCGGTTGAAGTGTATAATAACAAGAAGCATATCAGGGGATTTACACTTCTTCGAGAGGCCTTGCTTAGCCATCAAAAGGACAGCAGGCCTTTGAAAACATTGTGTGGAAAAGATACTTGAGGCAGGGATAATGAGTATAATGCAAGTACCCACTCTTGGACCATTCAGTGTTTTTTTTTTTTTTTTTTTTTTTTTACATAGGAAATATATACATACCGATACATGTATACATTTCCTATGCTTGCGAACTTCGGGTGTCTTCTACTGAAATTTATCTAACAAAAAACAATTTTAAGCATTTTTTCTATGTATGTAATATTATTTTATTTATTTAATTTATGTTTCAGTGCTTATTAATTGTTATATGTTTATAAATAATAAATGATGAAAAAGTAACAAAAAAAATAATGTACGAGTATGTAGGTATATTTTCTCTGTAAATTTTATCCACTGTTATAAATAAATCTTTTGGTTTATTTATTTATATTACCTATATATAGTTAGAATTTGTGTCCGATAATGCTTGTAGCAAGGTGGTAAGTGAGAAAAAGATTTATTTTTCACTTTTTTACAAGGTACATATTTAATTATTTATTAAATATAGGTATTAGGGAAATTAGGTATTAACTGAATTGTTTGAAGAAATACAGAGATGAGAAAGAGAGAGAGAAAGAGTGAGATAAAAAGAAAGAGTGAGAGAGAGAGAGAGAAAGAAAGAGAAAGAGTGAGAGAAAGAGAGAAAAAGAGTGAGAGAGAGAAAGAGTGAGAGAAAGAGAGAGAGAAAGAGAGAGAAAATAATGAGAAAACTGAGAGATAGAGTAGAAAGAAGTTGGACTGATCTAAAGAGAAATTCAAGGATCAAAGGAGCTGTCGAAAAGAAGTGTCCTGAGTACACAAACATCTGCCCCCGCGTATTATATCCACTATCTATTGTTGCGACCACACAAAGGCCATCAGATGCTTTCCAATAAAAGAGCCCTGCCCACTGGGTAGAAATGTATATCAGAGACGGCGTGTGACTGGTGTGTGATTCTTGACAAATCGGTGGGCTGTCGTACGGTTTAATACATATACTGTCGGTGGCGTCGAATTCAGCCCCAAAACGATGTCCGCAATGTCTTATTGTGTAGAGTAGGGTTAGGAAAAATAATACTGTTTATACTGATAAATATAGGGCCATGGGTTATTAAGTTAGGTATAAGGAAAAAAAATAGGGCCATGCCTCGAGCCATAACTCGGGTGCATTCCGTAATTAAAACATATTTTTTTTCAAGTTATCATATTTGTGTTAATCACTTTCGTGATAGCACAACAGACTACTGAAACCCCCTATACTAAATCTAAGCTGAAACCGGGACCTGAACAACTGACCTCCAGGTTACAAGTCAAACTACTGAGGTCGGTTCATAATGTAATATATTCACACTACACAAGTTCACAAATGAAAATGTCGTATTAAAAGATATTAACATACCCAACTCATTCTCAAATTCTATGACGTAAGAAAGTAAGCACCTATCAAAAAATATATTCATTTTAAATTATACTTGAATTTTTTAAGCCAAATCATCTAATTATCTTCTCATATAAAGGAATAGTCTAGCCAATGTAAAACAAAAAGAAAATCATTTGATTTCCAAAAATATAGATCGAATTTAATTTTACTTTTTTCAAATTATAAATATAAAGTCGAATAGTTCTAGTGAAAAACAGGCTGTTCCTATTTCTGCTTTCCACCATGGGTTCTGCCTTCAGGAGTGACCAGATGGTGCTCTGTGAGTTGTTTCTGCCGTCCGAGGCCGCTTTCCATTGCGTCATCGAGTTCGGGGAGACAGGCCTCGTCCAGATGGAAGACATGAATCAGAGCCTCAACAACTTTCAACGTCGCTTCGTCAACGAAGTGCGCCGCTGCAGTGAAATGGAGCGCCGCCTCTGCTACGTGGAGAACTTGATGAAGAAGGCCGGAGTCCCCATGACGCCTGCGCCAGACGATGTAGAAGTGCCCCGGCCTCACGAGATGTCCCAACTAGAGGAGACCTTTGAGAAGTTGGAGATGGAGGTCAAAGAGAACGACGAAAATGAGGCAGCTTTCTACCAGGAATATCTTGAGCTTACTGAACTCGCGCAAGTTCTCGCCAAAACGCGGATCTTGATCGACGGAGAAACCGACGTCTTACTATGGAAGGAACCAGAGCCGAGTGACGTCATTGAGCACAAGGGTCCGATGCATCTGAACTTTGTAACTGGTCTGGTGGCCAGAGAGCGGATGCCAGCATTCGAGCGTATGGTGTGGCGCGTCTGCCACGGCAATGTGTTCATGCATCAAGCCGATATAGAGACCCCACCCGGAGAGAGCACAGTCAAGAGCGTATTTATTATCTCTTTTTCAAGCGATGAGTATAAAACGAAAGTGATGAAAATTTGCGACGGGTTCCATGCCACGTTGTATCCTATCCCTGGCGACTACATGGAGCGGCGGGAGATGTACATGAGGCTGATTGTGCGCGTTGATGACTTGGTCCGTGTGATTGAGAATACGCGGAGTCGTGGAGATTCGATGTTGACGGACGCCGCCCCGGATATGAAGACTTGGCTTGTCAAAGTCCGCAAGATGAAAGCGTCCTACCATACACTGAATCTATTTAACTCGGACATCTCACGAAATGTTCTCATAGGTCAGTGCTGGGTGCCTCTCGCTGACATGGCGGATGTGCGACAGGCCCTGACCCGTGGCGTTGACAACAGTGGTAGCACCGCGCCTGCTGTTTTGACCCAGATCGACACCGATGCAGAACCACCCACCTACAATAGAACAAATAAGTTCACCCGAGCATTTCAGGCCCTGATTGATTCCTATGGTGTTGCTAGCTATCGTGAGCTGAGCCCTATGCCTTACACAATCATCACGTTTCCGTTTCTATTCGCCGTCATGTTTGGAGACTTGGGCCATGGTACTATTATGTTTCTGTTCGCTGCGTGGATGGTGGTAAAAGAAGGGGAATTAAAAAAGCAGAAAAGTGACAATGAAATATGGAGAATCTTCTTCGGCGGGCGCTACATCATCTTGTTCATGGGTCTCTTCTCCATGTACACGGGTTTCATCTACAACGATGTCTTCTCCAAGTCTCTCAACGTGTTCGGATCTCGCTGGAGGGTGAATTATGACCACAAGACATTGGAGCACAACAAGGACATGCAACTGGATCCCGGTGGCAAAGATTACTTGCAAACACCGTATCCTCTTGGTCTTGATCCTATCTGGCAACTATCTGACAACAAGATCGTCTTTCTTAACAGTTACAAAATGAAAATCTCGATCATAATCGGAGTGATTCACATGCTCTTTGGAGTGTCACTGTCCTTTTTCAACAGCATTAACTTGAAACGAAAGAGCAACATCATCACATTGTTCGTCCCGCAGATGATATTCCTCGTCTTCCTCTTCTTGTACCTCGTCATCCTCATGTTCATCAAGTGGATTAAGTACTCCGCCTCCTCGGGTGATGTCAAGACGGGCACCAGTTGTGCGCCCTCAGTGCTCATTACTTTCATCAACATGGTTCTCTTCAAGTCCGGGTCTCCCAACAAGGGATGTGACGAGTTCATGTTCCCAGGGCAGGGCGCTTTGCAGAAGTTTCTGGTCATCTCAGCCGTGCTGTGTATCCCATGGATGTTGCTGGCCAAACCCATTGTTATCATGAAAAAACGAAAGCGCGAAGCTTTGCTGAAAGAAACCAACACGGATCTAGAATCCGCAAGACATGTGACCGATCATTCTGAAGATGAAGAAGATGAAGAGCCAATCAGCGAAGTGTTCATCCACCAAGCTATCCACACCATAGAGTACGTCCTAGGCAGTGTGTCTCACACGGCGTCCTACCTGCGACTCTGGGCACTCAGCCTGGCGCATGCGCAGCTGGCAGAGGTACTCTGGGACATGGTCCTGTCTCCTGGGATCAATGCCACGTCAGTTGTGGGTGGTCTCATGTTGTACGCCACATTCGGGTTCTGGGTGTTCCTCACCATTGCTATTTTAGTCCTCATGGAAGGGTTGTCCGCATTCCTGCACACCTGCGGCTGCACTGGGTTGAGTTTCAGAGCAAGTTCTACGAGGGCCTCGGCTACGCGTTCCAGCCTTTCTCCTTCCGCATCATCCTAGCGGCGGCTCAGAACGATTGAAAAAATGCAACAACTATTTTACAAATGTAGCCCCACTCATCATCTGCCCTATACCAATTTTATAAAAATTCTTTGTACATCGTACAATTAAAAAAGTTCGTTTACGTTTTAGAATACCGACTTTTCTTTATAATGTAGAAGTATAATATATTTTTTTCCCAACTTGATGAGCACTTATAGAGTTGTACTGGGTTGGGTGGAAGAGATTACCACAGGCAATAACCCCGCCCTTTAGGTAGGCCATTAGTTTTATTCTCTTTTTATTCTTGTTTCTTTGTTCAATTTTTTTTTTTTTTTTATACATATAATTTCATTTTATTTTACTGTATATATTTTGTCTTACCTAAAAAAGCATATAATATAATAGTAATACTAATAATAATAAAGAAGACAAATGATACAGAACTGCTTCAGACACATCACTGGGTTCACCTGAAATCTCTGGAAGCCATTTTGTGGTATCCCAATCTGCGTGGTATCGACATGAATCTGCCTGAGGCAATACTCTATGCTGCCTGCAGAGGCAAACTAGCGTATTGACATCAGTTTTTTTTATTTTCATTTATTTATTTACACTTAATTTTTTTTTACAAAACAATCATCAACAAAGAATTAATAACAATAAATTAAAAAAAAAAACTTAGAAGTATGTACAAAAAATAAAAATAATAAAGATCAATAAATACAATTGTTTTATAATCAGGGGAGAAGTTAATGCCTTAGGCATTCTCTGCTACTTAACACCGATTAACTGGTTTTCCCTCCTCCTTTATTGGTTTTCCCTCCGCATTACTTCAGGGCACTTAACCTTTACATCCATGCCATTCTGGAAACGAAAAACTCGATCAAAATTTTCCACTCCGGCCGGGATTCGAACCCGCAACCTCTGGGTCCGTAACTAATGCTCTAAACCACTGAGCCACGAAGGTTGGCTTATATTAGGATATTGAAGATACGGAAAAGTCCTGTAATTCTGCGCTACCCTCTAAAAATTATTATTTTAATTATATAAAATCACAAAGAAACACATTTAATTATCAATTGATATCAGCCTGAACAGAAAAGTGAGACGTTGAACTAAATGTACCTGATTTAGACATGCCTGGATAGCTGTTTCCAGCTTCTTGGCTCTCATTAGCAGGTAATAGCTCTAAATATTCACGCCCCTTTTATAATTGCTCCTCAGTAGTTACCAATAACTGACAAGAGATATACAAGTACCTTTTTTATGTTTATGTATAAATACTATACATAAATAATCATAATAATCCGCTTTTCAAATATCTAAATTGAGATGTAGAAAAAAATGCTAAGTCATGCGATAGACAAATAAAATTAAAATGTAAAAACTAACAAAAGCAACATCAAATCGATAAATAATAAACTAGTATTGAATATCAGAAATCGATAGAAAACGCTAGTTGGTTCAGCTTATTAAGCAATTTCAGGGTTCGTCACAAAATCCCTAGTCGAAAAAAACACTGCCTTTTCACAAAGGGTGTTTAACTGTTTATATGAGTTATTAAATTTTCAACACAAAGGTGGGAGAACGGGATGATAGCGCGTCTTTATTTCTCCAAGGGTTCATGAGAAGTGTATGATTTGTTATTAATATTAATCGATTCCACATTACCCCTGTCACGAGATCTCGATAAAGATATTATTTATGATCCTCTGATATTAAATTAAACGCCATTATTCATTTCGATTATAAATATTTCGGATTTTGTATGATGAAGGTTTATTTAGATTCGGATTTATTGAAAGGTCATTGCCAAGCACGATGGTCAAGAGGTTTTGAATGTGGTTGATTTGTCCGTGAGTCGGGGTTCGAGACCTGCCCAATGCACAATTCAGAGTAATAGATCGTGGGAATCTCAGCCTTTCTTGTGAAGAGGATGTGTGCAATGTGTGCATTTTTTGACGTTTTTGTAATACCTCTGTGGCGCTAAGTCACGGATTGCGTACTGTGTAAGATAGGGAAAACTGACGCTTAACATTGAATTGTGATGTAGAATTTGTCTATTAATTAAGGCCTAAATCTCTATCAGGAGCGACTCCTAACCGGCACAATTGCTTTTGACAAAGTATTTTTTCGGAAAATCGGCAACTAAACCCATAGTTCCCGATTTTTCCACAAGACTCTTTTTTTTCAAATAACACCCTCTGAATGCACAATTTAAAAAGTTTGGTGGATTCCATTACTTTACTTTTTGTATAGGATAAGTAAAGTAAAAAAAATTGAAATCGGAGCAAATAAATATTTTTTTTTTACAAAAACGAACACAATACGTCCGATTTCTAATCTTAGAAATTTCTCTGAAGTAAAATGACGGTTGAAATTAATTTGAGAAATTGGAAAGTGAGAGTGCTTTTTTGGAACGAGGCCCCAATTTTCAAAATGTTCATAATTTTTTTCTCGATTTTTTCTCTCACCCTTTAGGTAGGACATCAACTTCATTCTCTTTTTTTTTTCCTGTACCTATCTTTGCTTAATCTTATTGTCTTTCTTTATAATTTCATTCTATTTTACTATATGTATATATTTTTGTTCTACCTAATAAAGCTTACTATAATAATAATAATATGTATCTCCTTCTTCTTGTTCCAGGAGAGAAGCCGTTCCGGTGTGAGTTCGAGGGGTGTGATCGACGCTTTGCCAACAGCTCGGATAGGAAGAAGCACTCCCACGTCCACACCTCTGACAAGCCCTACAACTGTCGCGTCTCCGGGTGTGACAAGTCCTACACCCATCCCAGCTCACTCAGGAAGCATATGAAGGTGATTATAATTTCCTTAATTGAAGAAGAAAAAAGTTACCATATTTGTACTCACTCTTGAATTTTGGTCCATTTTTGAAAATTTTGGTACCTATCATACACAAGATAAATAAAAAATATCGAGGTGGACTGGCAGATAAAATCGCATATCGATAGGTCTGGTGCTGCTTCATTCAAACTTTATGGTCTAAAAATAAAATAAAAACAAATAGCGCGAACGACCTGCTCCAGCAGAGTTAAAGCGCCTAAAAGAAAAAAAAACAAGTCACAAAAAAAAATTACCATATTTGTGTTAATCACTTTCGTGATATCACAACTACTCAAACTCGCTTTATTTATTTATTTTTAAAAAGTTCACGGAGAAACCTCCATTATACAAGCACACCAAATATGTAAATAAAAAATACAAAGAAAGCAAAAAATATCTGAATAAAAAAATATATAAAAAATGATTTTTTTAAGAAAACCTACGCTGAAACCGGGAATTGAACCACCGACCTCCAGGTTACAAGTTTGCCGCCTTATCGATCAAGCTAGGGTTGGGTTGAAGGGATTGCCACAGGCAATAACCCCGCCCTTTTGGTAGGACATCTCTCTCTTTTTTTCCTTCTTGTATATATTTGTTTAATCTTTTTGTTTTTCTTTATATTTCATTGTGTTCTAATGTATATATTTTTTTGTTCTACCTAATAAAGCTTAAAAAAAACTACTGAAGTCGGTTTAAGTACATTAATTGGTTAGGTATAATTAACACGTTCGTATCCGTGTGACCTTTAGAAGGGTGACACTGCCTGTCTGTGCTCTGTGTCCCATGCTTCTTAGTATGACATTGAGGTGTCATCCTTCAAAGGGTGAGAGGAACATGGAGAAAGTATAGGAAATTTTGGACGGATATCAACATGTTAAACCACCCGACCTCAGTAACCTCAGTGGCTTGATCGATAAGGCGGCGGACTCGTAACCGGAGGTCGGTGGTTCGAGTCCCAAGTTGAGCAAATATTTTAATAAAGCTAGTTTGATAACTTGTGAGATCATTTAGTGAGTAACAGATTAACACAAATATACGAGTATAGTAACATTTTTTTTTGTTAGTTTTTTACTTCCGAAAAATTTCTAATATTAGAAATCGGAAGTATTGTGTTCGTTTTTGTAACAAAAAATATTTTTTTGCTCCGATTTCAATTTTTTTCATACTTCTGGACGTTTCATAACCTCCTGAGCAAATTTGGTTTTCTGTCCGTCTGTCGGTCTGTTATTTCTGTTAGTACATTTAATACTGAATCGAGAGCACGATTAGCTCAGTAACATACTTGCTTACCATGTGGCAGGTCCTGTGTTCGGCCATGGATATACTCTGTCTCACGAATAATTATTCTTGTAAAAACTCCCAAATAATTATTATTAATGAGAATACCTAAATTAATGAATCACTGATATAGTCATTAAACTCATTAATAATAAAATAATTTATCAATGTATATTTAAACTTGAAATATTGAGCTAAAAAACTATTTACGTCATGAACGACCTCAGTATCTTGATCGATGAGGCAGTAAGCTCTTAACTCTAAGGCCGGTGGTTCGAATACCAAATTTGTAAAATATTAAGTAAGGCGTTCTAGAGTAATTTTGTATGAACGCCTGGTATTCTTTAGCTATGCAATGTGCGAAGCTTATCAGTGAAGAACGCCTTTACAAAGAAAGAGACCGTAGAGTGTAAGGTCACGGAAAACATAGTTTCATGTACTTTAGCCAGCAAAAATTTCTACATGAATTTCAAAAACTGCAATTTTTATTTCTTTGTAAATAAATAAATAATAAAGAAGAAAATAATACTGTCCTATCTAAAGGGTGGACTTATTGCCTGCGGCAATCTCTTCCCCAACAATCTCATTTTTCACAATGTTTAAACCTTCTTATGATGTTCAATTTGTAATTTGGTCCCAACTTTTTTCTACTAAGTGTTACCGACCCCGGCAGTCCTAATCTCTTTTTGGGGTGGAACGACTAAGAACACAAGTTAGCGGAATCCTTGCCAATGATGCGGTTCTATAAATATAGAGTTCGAATCATTAACAAAGTTCCAACAAGCGCCTTAGTGTTTAAGAAAAGAAATGAGTGATAAATAAAAAGAATTAAATAATTCTTGTACCTTAAATATATTTATGTATTTATAATAAAAATAATCAAGGTGTAATAATTGTAATATTAAGTTGTCCTCTGAGAGCCTATCGAAAATAATAAGGTAGATGGAAATTGGACTCACCGGCAGGAACTCAACCACTCGCTAGAACTCACTCACTTCGACTGCCCCGAGGTTTGGTCGTTGTCATGCCAGGAGGACCCATGTTTACAAAAATTGCAAACACATTGTTTTTCATATCTAGGTCGCTCCGGTGACAAATCTACCACCCCTTCAAAAAATGAACCTGCCCTCAGGTTCTGGCACATCCCTCAGATGCCCAAAATTATTGCACTCTCATTCGAGTCAATAACACCACTAGTGTACACACACTTTACATAACATTCTACTTCATCAATATTGTTACTGCACAGAAGCATATCACGCATGATTTTCTTAAATAAGATAATCATCATTATTTACATACAATGTTTGGCAGTCTTATTTCGTCGTATATGAAGTGTCAATTGAGTTCTTGAGTTCTGCTTAGTCTCTCTTAAGTTAGGTACTGTTTGTACTGACAAGTTTACTGTAATAACAGTCGAGCTCTCAAAGGACATCTGGAAAATAGTTGGTAATAAAACACAAAATATATTACTCAAATGGCATAAAATTAAATGTAGCCTAAACTTTCAATCAATAAGAATAAACAATGATAAATAGTTACATAAAGGTAAATGAATAATGCATAATAATCAACATAAAGAACAATCAATAATTATAAACAGTACATGAGGCGAAATGAGAATGGATCATTTTTGAAAAGTGCTAATTACTACTTTCTATTTTTATTATTATGTTTGTATGTTTGATCGTGCTTGAGTCAGATACCTAAGTTTTTGAAGCTGCAGTCAACAAAAAATAGGTCTCTAACTATGAATGTCGCGAGTAGATATGTTCCATTTTCATCTTTCCATAAAATAAATTATTTAGTTGGCCAACTGTAAAAGAAATTATTCGTTAGTACATTGTTTAATACAGCAACACATTTATTAGATACATGATTATTTTTGAATACAAAGAGACAAACATACATAGGTAATTGAAAATTTCAAATAGACAAAACATTTTTTTATTTCATGGGAACAAACAATGTCAACTGGTTACAATTCATACAGTTTTCTGCTGTTATAAGTATTTGCTGATCCATATGTAGGCTGCATCTTCAGTGTAATTTATATTTATTGTATTCCGCACTCTTCCTGCATGAAAAATTTTCTGCTTTAACAGATAATCTCCGTTTGATTGTCTTGCAAATGTGGTATTTCTGATAGACTTCTTTACATTCTGCATGTAAATATTAACTTCTTCTTGATTCTTGATTTGTGTAATTATGGCTGGAAGCCTTTAATCGTTCCTTCTTGTAAGGAATCTCATCTTCTCTTTATTACTGCTTTCAATTTTGTATAGTTTGTATGTTCATCTCTTTTGAACTGACTCACTTTTCATTTCAATTCTCAATTTAATAACAAATTGAACTCAAAAAACATGTAAAATATAATATTTTTTTATCTTGCAGTCATTCATTCATACACGGAAACATAATAGGACTAAGGAAATGAAGAGTTTAAGATATAGGATTACATGAAATGGATAGCGACAGCTCTCGTCTGAGGACATTGTAAACAAAACCAATTTTTTTCCTGCTAAGTAAAATTCTAATGTCAACAAATAATAAAAATATGAGCCCCGTTTGTGCAAGAATCGTATGTATCTACTTTGTATCAAATTTCGAGTTTGCTTTAGTAATTATTCATTTTGCAAACTAATGACGTATATACTCGTATACATATATCTTAAGACTAAAAGTACAACATCTTAAAATCTACCAACTGATTATAAACTCTAGTACCTTACTTCTAAAACTTCTACATGAATATATGCTTGATAAAATTATCTTTGTGCAAATTGACGACTATGGAATGGTTTTATTCTAGCAATATGTACTACGTCATCGATCATTTTTCCATTACGTTCTAATCTTATTACATAATTCACATCTGAAATTTTCCTCAAAATCTTCCACGGTCCTTTGAATTTACTATTGAATTTCGAGTTATTCCTATCATGTATATTGGGAAACTCAACGAGAACCAACTGTCCGGGGTAAAATTCTACATGTTTATGATTTCTGTCATACCTAATCTTTTCCTTATTTTGCGCTTTGTGCAAAATATTTGGGACCTCTTTTCTAATTTTATTAATTAGTTCAATGGCCTTAATGACATCATGCTGAGCGTCCTGAGGAGTTAAAATCTCCAATTCTATTGGTTGTGTTGGTTCAAAACCGAACATAAGATAATTAGGCGTATATCTTGTGACTTGATGGGGCGAATTATTATAGCTAAAAACTACGGACTTTAATACATTAGCCCAGTTTGATCCTTGTTCATTAACGTAATGGGATATCATATCACATATCACGCCGTTCATTCGTTCTACCGAACCCTGTGATTGTGGCCTATAAGGACTTGATATTTTATGACTAATTTGCAACGCTTTGCACAATAGTTTAATAGTTTCATTAACAAAATGTGATCCTCTGTCACTATGTAACTCTTTAAAACAACCAAATGTTGTAATAACATCCAACAAAAATTCGGCTGTTACTTTACTTGTGGCTTCCCTAACAGCCTTCGCAATAACAAATTTCGTACAGCTATCTGTTAACACAATAATATACTGACAACTCTTTGACTTTGGGTTAATTGGACCCATGAAGTCTATGAAAACTGATTCCAATGGTTTTCCTGTGATTGGTACTTTGATAGGTTGCAAAAGACCCTGCTTTCCGGTACGAGGTACCTTCCTCTTCTGACAAGATTCACATGATTTAACATAGTTATTAATATCATTTAACATAGTAGGCCAGTGATACTTCAACTTCACTTTCCAATATGTTTTCTCCGCACCTAAGTGTGCTCCATTTACACAATTATCATGATAAAATTTTAAAATTTCATCAACCAATGAATTAGGTACTGCTACTAACAATTGTTTCTCATATTTATAAAAATGTTTGTAATAAATTATATCATCCTGGATTACATAATTTCTTGATAATCTAAAATATTTCTTGTCTGCCTCATCAGGGTTTATAAGTGCCGAATAAATGTTAAAGAGAAATTCATCCTCCATCTGTAATTTATGTAAGTTCTTTACTATAATATTCAAGCACTCCATTTCAATTTTATCATCTTCAGCATATTTATCTTCGGGAAATCTACTAAGAAAATCGGCAATCCTATTAGATTTGCCACTAATAGTCTTGACAGTAAAACTAAAATCTATTAATTTTGTGACCAGTCTTTGAAGACGAGATCCTCTATCTTTAACATTTTTTGTCAATTGTACTAACGACCTATTGTCTGTATAAACTGTGAAATGTTGGAAGAGTAAATACTCCCTCCAATAGTTTATACAATAAACGAGAGCAGTCAATTCTAGTTCCGAAGAACTGTACCTATTCTCAACATCTTTTAATTTTCTGCTAATGTAAGCTACAGGGTGTTTCTTACCCTCATTATCACGTTGTACTAGGCAACCTCCTATTCCATATGCTGAAGCATCTGTGTAGAGTATGGTTTCTCTATTGGGGTTGAAGTATTCGAGTACCGGGCATTGCGTTATTGCGGCTTGTAACTTATAAAAAGCTTGTGTTTGACCTTCAGTCAAAGTGATTTTCTTGCCCTCGTATTCCTTTTTTGTTAACTGAGTTAAAGGGAATGCAATTTCACTGAAGGATCTTATAAATTTTCTAAAGAACCCTATTGCTCCTAAGAAAGCTCGTACGCCACGTTGTGTATTCAAAGATTTCAAATCAATATTCTTTATACTTTCTATATTTTTCTGAGCCGGAAAAATTCCTGCGGCTGAGATATTGTGACCTAAGACATCCACTGAATCATAGCCAAATTTACACTTGCTGGCTTTTATCTTAAGGTTATTCATTGCAAGTCTAGTAAAAGTGGTTTCTAAAATTGACAAATGTTGGTGAAAATCCTTGCTATAAGATAAAATGTCATCAATGTAGCACACAACTCCCCTGTATAAAATCGGGTTCAAGACCTTAATTATTGCTCTGGTCCATGCAGTAGGTGAAGTTTTCAGACCTTGGGGTAATCTTAGAAATTTAAATAAACCTCTATGAGATGTCACTGTAGCATATTTCTGACATTCCTTGCTTAATGGCATATTCATGAAAGCTGAATTTATATCCATTGTAGAAAAATACCTACTTCCTTCGAGACAGTCAAAAAATGTCTGGAAGTTCCCTATGGGTGTCACATCTCGTTTTATTTTTTCATTAATGCGACTAAAGTCACACACTAATCGCCTACCACCATCTTTCTTGGGTACTAAAAACATAGGAGAACAATATTCACTCCCTTCGGAACATGGTTCCATAATACCAACTTTAACCCACTCATCTATTATTGAATCCAAAATTGACTTCTCTTTAGGATTCAATTTATAAGGTGCACAATATACTGGTTCCTCATTTTCTAGCTCAATTTTGTATGGGTCTAATTTAGGAGTCAAAAAATCGTACTCATTTTTGGCAAAAACATGAATAAATTTATTCAAAAGTTTCCTGATAGCTAGTTTTTCCTGTTTTGAAAGTTTCTCATTAATATCTACAGTATTACCCCCTAAATCTCTAAAGGGTTTGTTGAGATTTAAATTCTGCTCTTTTAGTTGACTCATGTTTTTCTCGTGTGGTTCACTCTCAATAGTATTTATGAATTCTGGATTTGAATCTTTCTCTCTATCCTGTATTATTCCTATCAAGTCTCCTTTCTTTACATACTTATGATATCCTGTAGGGTTAATAATTAGAATATTATCTGATGAACCTACCGACATTTCCTGATCTTCAATATAAATATTGTTAGTTTCTAGGTAACTTACATTGGGCTGAAAATAACCTTTACCTCTGAATTTTGACACTATTCTAACTAGAGACTCTGTCTTTGGTAAAAGGACATAATCGTCATGAGAAAATACCATTCGTGATTTCCTATTGTTGTTAACATCCGGTACAACATCATCCTGATTAACACATATAGGAGCTAAATTTAACTTGCAAAATTCTTTTTCTTCGGTAAACTGTAATCTCTTGTTACCTTGTCGCTCTAAATTATAAACCGAGAACTCTACCTCGACGTCACTAAATATATTAACAATCATATTCTTCACTACAGTCCACTCTAACATACCGGGTCCACTACACAGTCTAGGTAACGCTAATTTAGTTATGTTATATTTTTGAACGAACTCTTTTAATTGTTCTAGTGTCTTTCTAAGATTTTCTATTTTAGGTTTCTCTGAATATTCATATTTCACGACTAAATAAATTATAAATCTAGAGGTAAGTTTTAAAAACACTAATTCACCTACATTAACCTTAACAGACTTTAATAATTCTAGCCTGCCAAACTTGTCTCTGAACGCTTTGGCTAAGCCTTTCGATTTCCAATCATTAGAGATACAATGTACAAGTGAGTAGTTTTCTGGCGATTTAAATAAATCACCATCGTACTCGTTAAGCACCAGTTTACTTGTACACTGTTCCCTATTTTGTCCCGTGGACAACTTGACTTGTTTGACATTTTTAATAATGTCCAGAGCACTTACTCCTACTTCAGCTCCTTTTTTAGTTTTCAAAGAGGACTCCTTTGGGCTCTTATTTATCGACAACCTTGTATTGTTATCGTTACCTACTATTATTTCACGCGGTTCAATATCCCGGTATAGGAATGAGTTCTCATCAGCATTTCTATTCAATACATTTTGCTGATGTGCCTGAGAATCTACTTTCTGCGATAGGACAACTTCTTTGTTTCTATCGGTATAGCTAATTTTTTTACTGGCAAAATTAATATTGATCCTATTTTTATTCATGAAATCTACACCTAGTATGACATCACTGGATTCTATGTTTTCCACTATGTATACTTCTTGTTGAAATGGCCTTCCGTTAATTGTGAGGAAGATAGTGGTTTTACCTAAGCAACTCATCTCACTACCACCCGCACTGAAAATTTTAGTCATACTTGAAGTATTTACACTTGTCAAATCAATGACTTTTGAGTCAACTATGGATATTGTTGCCCCAGTATCAAAGAGTATTCGAATTTTTGAGGGGCCGTTCTTTTCTATGACCTGACAAACAGAGGTATCATCTAAATTTATGTGACTACTACTTAAAAATATTGATCGACAATTTTCAGACACTCGTGAATTTATATTATTTATATTATTATGAGTATTTTGGTGATATTGTTTCTTATTACTAAAATTAGTTTCCCTGATATTGTTTTGGCGATAGGTTTCTAATTCTTTATTACTACTTGGGGTAGGAGAAAACAAGCTTTTCCTCAACCCTGCCCTATCAAATGCATATTCTACTAATCTTATAGCGTCTACTAATTCTTTGGAATTGCTATAACCCTTCAAAATAACTTCCTTTACCATTTGAGGTGGCAAACCATTTAATAAATAATAACACTTCGTTAAATCTAACATTTTATCATCGCACATTCTACAATAGTAAATTATCTCAATGGTGTAGTGAACTGCCAATTCATACTCTACGAATTTTCTATTTTCTAGTTTATCCCGCCAGATTAAAGATTCATAACCCTTAGTATATTCTTTCAAAAATTGCTCTTGAAGATGCTCCCATTTTAAATTTTGAAGACCTACTTGACTAATTAAATTACTATACCAAATTTTTGCCGATCCTTCCAAATACAATGAGAAAAAATTACATTTGAGCTCATCGTACCATCTATTTAAATTTGCACACAAATTGTAATCTTCTAAAAATATTCTAACATCTTCTGATGTACTCGGTGAAAATTTCGTGGGTTCACAGAAAGGTACTTTAATTTTAATTGGCAATTCACTATTTACTTCTGAGCCATCCATTTTATTATTATTATTATTTTTTTTTTTTTCTACAAAAACTATCTAAAAACTAAACATACCTAGCCTACTTTCCTATCAAAGTCATAATGGACTGACAAAATTCCTCATAAAAAGCCTTTCAGTCACAATTAAAAAAAAAAACTGACGAGAATAATTAAATTTATAAAAATAAAAGGTCAATGCTCAAAAAAAAACTTATTTAACACAAATATGCTACCTATTTTTAAATAATATTTAAACTCTTAAAATCATGCAACCTAATAATTACGAAACTTGCACAAACATTCACGTAATAACAACAAAATAAAATGTACCAAAATTAAATATTAACCAAATTTGGGGACATTTCGCACCTCCACCATTTGTTACCGACCCCGGCAGTCCTAATCTCTTTTTGGGGTGGAACGACTAAGAACACAAGTTAGCGGAATCCTTGCCAATGATGCGGTTCTATAAATATAGAGTTCGAATCATTAACAAAGTTCCAACAAGCGCCTTAGTGTTTAAGAAAAGAAATGAGTGATAAATAAAAAGAATTAAATAATTCTTGTACCTTAAATATATTTATGTATTTATAATAAAAATAATCAAGGGTGTAATAATTGTAATATTAAGTTGTCCTCTGAGAGCCTATCGAAAATAATAAGGTAGATGGAAATTGGACTCACCGGCAGGAACTCAACCACTCGCTAGAACTCACTCACTTCGACTGCCCCGAGGTTTGGTCGTTGTCATGCCAGGAGGACCCATGTTTACAAAAATTGCAAACACATTGTTTTTCATATCTAGGTCGCTCCGGTGACATAAGCCCTCTTTATTTTTTACAATTTTGAATATTTTGTAATTCCGAGTCTCATCTGTTCCTCAGGTGCACGGTGCAAGCGGCAAGCTGTCTCCCTCGTCAATGCTGGACGGCTCCACCTGTCGCACTGGCTACGAGAGCGATGACTCCAACTGTTCCTCAGCCGCGTCCATCAGCGTCATTGACCCCGCCCACAACAACAATCTCAAGAGCGATTACTCAATCAGCAGCAGTCAGACCAAGAACGAGTACTCGATCAGCAGTCAGGGAAAGAACGATTACTCGAAAAGCGACTATTCGATTTCCAGTCAACGACTAATCGATCAGAAAACGGATTATTCGATTTCCAGTCAGCACGGAAAGTCGGATTATTCGATCAGTAGTCAGCATGGCAAGGCGGACTACTCGATAGGACAGAAAGAGTTTGGTCTGAGTGCGGCCATGACAAGTCCTCCCCCACCCCACCACCACAAACTAGCCGCACACCCGCAGCTCAACAATAACTTAGGTGAGTGTGCTGAAAGCAAGATTCTGTAAGCTAATTTAGATATTGAAAATACAGTCAAACCAGCATAATCAAACACCTCGGCCGAGGTGTGAAGAACGCCTATACAAAGAAAGAGACAGCCCAGCAGAGTGTAAGGTTACGGAAAACATAGTTCCCATGCATTTCATATAAGAGAACGGAATATAACAGCCAATTTCCAGGTTAAATTCACGTCCGTGTAAGGGAAAATAACCTATTTATAAGAGAAACTTCCATAAAAGAGAAAAATTCCGATCCCTTGGGTTCTCTTATATCTTTGAGTAGGTTCAACTGTGTATTTGTGAATTTTGATCGATTGTAAACATACAAGGAATATTAAATCTTGTGAAAATATTCGGTCTTGAGAATTTTATTGGTGTAATGTGTATGAATACATAATATAAAGTGGTAGGAGTCCAACTAGAGGAGTCCCACTAGAGAAGTCCCAATTATTACACCGACCTCTATTGTGTGATAATTATTGATTTATTGTGACCATTTAAGTATTTTTTATGAATACTTCTTGATTTTAATCAGAATATACAAAGTCTTTGAAAAACAGGCCTGTAAATTGTGAATAGAACCAAAAGGGAGCAACTTTTACCGATTACAACAATTACAAATGCTTTATTTATTTATACAGCCGGCGTAGGACTAGAGTCCCTTTTTGCTAGAAGTTTAAACAAAGTCTCATTTATTGAGCTTTTTGGACCGATAATTCAAAAGCACACTTTGACGTAATTCTTAAATTAAATTTTGTTGTTCTTTTTATAGGTTGGTTTTGCACTCATAATATACAACATGTTATTATTATTATTATTTCTTTATGAAGAAACATTTATACAAAGGTACTTCTCCTAAGCGTTGAAGGGCTTCTAATTTTTTACTTACTTCCCTCTCTCTTGTTCCCCCTCCACAGGATCAGTCCCTCACCACAACGACTGGTACGACCACCCACACCATCATCACTACCACACCCCCACCACCACCACCACCTCATGAGCCACCAGACGGCCTATTGAGACATCGCCCCTACTTCTCAACCCCACCTGTATCGTAACCATGACAACGCCGCCGGTAGCTACATAAACAACTACAACACGCTCGCTTGGAGACCTGGCTTGTGATAACCAACACCACCCTGTCAACAAAATCAAAATGGAGGAAGACCGACCCCACCCGTTGATTTAGGACGTTTATCACATGTTATATCTATGTATATCGTACTGGAAAAGGGGACACAATGAAGACCAGTATCCTAGAAAATAGTTTGAATTTTAAATGATTGTCCAAGGCGGGAATCGAACCCGCGATTTCAAAGGTTTAGAGGCACACTCTTTTCTTGGTAAATAAATTTTCTATAACTTATTTTTCTATTGTTCAATGATAATCTGAACAACATAATACCTACAAACTACTTATATCTATCATATTAGAAAACATCGAAGAAAGAAAACATCCATTTATATTACATATTTTTTTTTTAAATAATGTCTCGCATATTCTGATAGAACGTTCATATGATTTCGAATATTCCATACAGATTTTTGTGTAGTTTTTCCCTTTGTTGAGATCATTTTTTTTCTCAAGATCACGACAGGTGGCTTAGTAAAAAGGTACGGAAGACAAAATAGTATAATTCGATTTATTGAAATACGTTGAAAGCATGATAAAATTTGTATTAATAACGTACTGAAAGAATATGTGCTACAATTATTTTGAAAATGTCATGTTAAATCTAACGGGGCAACTAGAAAGTAAAACACAGTAAGTATTTATATAAAAAAATTAAAATCTTTTTAATTGATCCTAATTCAATATCGTTTATCAAAGTCCCCTTATCCGTTTAATTCCGTTACTATTCCGATTTAGTCTCAAAAGATAAAATCATACAGCCATCTTAAATGATTTTTGACATTTTCATGTCTTTGCTCTGGCAATAACCAAAATTATGTGACGAAATTATGTAACGAAATATATGTAACGATATTATGTAACGAATATGTAACGATATTATGTAACGAAATATCGAATTGTAAGGAGAGAAGTCTTCTAATATCGATATCGATATTATGGTTTCGATTATTATCGAATAACCAATATCGATATTTTCGTTTCGATATTGCAACCCAAAGAAGAGGGAAGTGTGTGTCATGCGCACAATACAAATTGTCAGTTGTTTGACCTTGAAAGTAAAGATAAATGTCGAATGGTTGCAGACTCGTATGCAAGCGTTTTTTTTAAACAAAAATTTAACATCGCTTTCACTGCATGGTCATAAGTATCACCGTGGCAGAGTGAGTTAGCGCGCTAGGATGTACGCATGTGACCTGGTTCGATTCCAGCGGCAGGAATATTTTTTATTTGCAGTCATTTTATTAAAAAGTTAAAACAAAATAATATCTCTTTTATATCTGAGATGAAGGATATTATTAATGTGATCGATCGAATTTCGTACCCAATTAATTTTCATAACCAACATTTTTATATGATACTGAAAATTATTGATGAAAAATGTTAACATGATGTTTTATTTTAATTTCAAACTCAAGTCTATGTTTTTAAAGAAAAGGCTGTATGGGTTGTTTTTGCTCAATGCAAAAAAAGTCTATGTTTGTCTATCAACTTTTCCTATGAAATGAAATACATAATATGAAAACAAGTGAAACTCAAGAGACTATCAATTTTGTTCTTGAAAATTTAACTCCAGTAGTTACTGTTGTTCCTATTCATGACAAGGCTATGCCGTTATTTGTTAAAATAAAATAAATGACAAGTCACGAACGTCGCAGGTCTATCAAAATTCTTTTAAATACGAGAAGTAGGGGGTGTTACTCTTATGTATTATTATATTTTCCTATGAAAATTCTGTACTTCTATGCTGTAGAAACTATGTAATACTTGAATGTACAACATGCAAATAATGAAATACTTTTGTAAAAATATACATAAAACAAAATATTATGATGAACTTATGAAGAGAATTTATTAACTAGTTATTATTTAACCTAATTATTACATAGCACCAAATAGTTTACAAACGCTTTGAGAAAGTCATGTGAAAAATCCAATAGCAAATTCAAATTTGACAGATATACCCGGTTGGGTGGAAGAGGCTACTGAGAATCCTGCAGTTAAAGCCATAAAAAATATAAATATACATCTGGGAAATAATTTTCAGTTATTCCAGCAAGAATTTGACATTCAATTTAAACAGGACGCTAAACTTTTCCCCTGTACGTAAAATGAAGATACAAAAAAATAAATGTGTTTCTTTGTGTTACTAAGGACGGAATTAATAGACAAATTCTATATCACAAGTTCATATCTAAGCGTCTTTTTTACCTATCTTGCACAGTACGCAATCCGTGACTTAGCGCCACAGAGTTATTACAAAAACGTCTATTGATTCCGCCCTATATCACAACTTTCTGACCAATCAGTGTCAGATTTATGGGACTTTTCCCTCGTCCTGTGATATCCTAATAACTATTTTGACCATAATTTGGCCCTGGTCGCTGCTCACATTAAAGCAACAACGGATTGGGGTGTGCCTAGAAATAGAAGACCTGTTCATTGATTTAAATTTTAAAGTAATTTAGGAAATGAATTCATAAAAATATTTCCGAAGACTATCAATTAGTATCTATAATAATAATAATAAATATCGCCTTATTTATACTGCCCGATTAAGACTATTAAAGCCCCATTATTCCAGCAGTAAGCTCAAGACATATTATTATGTGGTAAAAATTCCAAATGGGAGGATAACTTGTCATGTCCCGGTGGGTTTCGAACCCACGACCTCGAGAATCTCTGGATTCACAGAGTGCCGCCTTTACCACTGAGCTACCGGGACAGACGTATCTAGAACTGTTCACTCGGAAAATCGGTTCTGAGTTGGATCCCTTGAATCCACTCACTGTTCAGTTCCACCTCCTCGTCCTCCACACAATGTGAGTCGGCCCCTTGTCCTCTCCGTCTCGGAACCGGAAGAGTCGACTCACTCAATGGCAGTCTTGCTTTGGATGAGGGCGTGGCTCCCGTACTGGGCGGAGGTTGGGTGGTAGATACGGCCCGTGGTCAGGGACATGTAGATCTGACTCGGGTGGAATGGCTGGAGGAGACTCTCACCAGCGTGATTGTGACAGAAGAACTCACCTGAGAAATGTGGGAAAACGAGAAGATAAAGATATGCGTGCGGCTGCCGAAAATTAAGACAGAATTGATTTTTTTTTTTTTTTTTTTTTAAGAATATTTATGTTGAAATTAACCATCATAAAAATATCAAATACCTAGTATCACCAATGAATTTCCATTACCTTCAGGTTTGGTTATCACATGTGTATAGACAATAGGGGTGTCATCACAGCGAATGTAGTTCCTCTCTCGTCCACAGGGAGATACAAAGGGAAAATCTTCTTCATATTTGCCAGTCTCATTTTTGCGTAACCTTTGAAAAAAGAATACCAGGAACTTCTTTTCTGAAAACATACATATGTAAATAAACAGAATTATTGATAATGACAAAAGAAAAAACACTAATAGGAATAAAACTCTCGGAGCTCACATTTAACATGCCATTTGAGTTTTATAGAAATACTTGTATCTCCAAAAGGCTAACATTTTCTCAAATTTTTTATATGGTAGAAACGTTTTTTTCTACATTAAATCCACAAAAAATCTGTATCCATGTTTACTTATTTTTACTTTTTTGTCCAAAATTTCGGGTTTTCTTAAATATCAAGTCAAATTATAATTAATTTAAAAATAAATATAAATAACCTATGTAAAAAAATAATATGCATATTCTAACAAAATTTCATCGAATCGGATGTTTCCGTTCACGAGATATAAGCGTTTAAGTAAAAGTTAGTGGTCAGCGCATGGTCTCTTTCACCAGAACCGCTGGTATGAATTCAATGAATTTTAAAATGGGACCATCTACAGAATGTCTCCTAGATGTGTCAAAAATTTCATTCAAAATCGGTCGAGTAGTTTCCGAGAATTTGCGCGTTACAAGGAATCGTTTTAACAGACCGACGGATCGACAGACCGGACAGACGGACACAAAACCAAATTTACTCAGTAGTTATGAAACGTCCAGAAATATGAAAAAATTGAAATCGGGCAAAAAAATATTTTTTTTTACAAAAACGAACACAATAACTTCCGATTTCTAATATTAAAATTTCTCGGAAGTAAAAAACAAGAGAAACACAATACTCAGACATAGAAACTTTCAATGGCTAATTAGGTCAAATCATTTGATATTAAACTTAATATAAAAAATAAACTCCTCTACTGTTTACAGGTGTTTTACCTACAGTTAGAAGTACTTACCCCTATAAGGAATAAAACTATTCTATACAATTTATTAGTTACAGTTCATGAGAGTTCAACAACAATACCCTGACAAATAACTACCTATTTTATTGCAGGGACCAATTCTTTTTGTACTTTTTGTATAGATCTTAATATTATTTTTTAAATTTACCTTTGAAGCATGAAGTAAAATTTTTCATCTTGGAATCATCCAGGAACAACTGAAAAAAAATAAATGTCATTAATAATCACAACCTGAAAAATCAAGAATAAATAAAAGTAATAGCTATAAGTATTTTGTACTGATAAACCCCTACACGGATAAATATGTTTCAAAAGTCTCTGCCCTTTGCCTATAACTTTCAAACACATAGGAATTTTTCAATTTCATTTACATATTTCTGTGGATAAGAAAATGCCTATGGCTGATATTCTGGTTTGACCCAAGGACATTTTTAGAAAAGAGTATCCATTTCTCAAGAAATTAAAATACAATGGCATACATTTATTTGATTTTATTCTACTGCCCATAAAAATACAACATGAAATCTTTAATTTAATTTCTCATGATTACCTCTACCTATAATTAGTGTCAGAGCTTGAGTTGAAAATGGTGACCTCCTAAACAGTAAACAACCATAGATTGATGTCAATGGTTGTGTATTATGTCACAATTTTTAGTGGGTAGCATCAACATTACAAGAACTAATGCTTATGCATCATATCTCCAACCAACCATCATATTCCAATATCAATCTCATAATGCGCCACTGGCCCACTCTACAACTACCCAAATTGTCCTCACAATGCTAGGGTGGCCCCAACATCCAAAGTACAGAGCCAAAAAAATCCAACTCCACCAGGATTCAAACCCAGGTCACCTGGAGTGCAAGTCAAGCATGCTACCTGCTAAGCCAAGGTGACTACTTGTTGGGTAAAATATTTGACACCCTATATTAATCAGTGGTAGAGAGTACATAATCAGAGGCCTTTTTTAACTGTTTGAAATAATATCAAGAACAAGTTCAATCATTAGAATTCAATTATTAATCTGACTTGACCAAAGTCCAACCATCTATGAGAGTGATTTCTTTTACTGTTATCTAACACCCGAGCAATATATTAAAAACTCAGAAGTGGAATTTTAGTTGCTTACCATTCCATTGTGGTCTATGTAGTAAAAATACTCTCTTCTGTTTGGCTCTGGAGATTGACCCTGAATGTAGGAGATCCATTGAATGTTTTGATTGATATAACAAGGGGACAGTTTCTTGCATAGTGATTTTTTGGAAGAAAATCGGAAAATACATGAAGATAAGAAATTTAAATTTCCTGCCATTGAGCTGATAAGAAAATAAATATTCAAAAATTCAAATATTCCCGCTTTCCGGACATAGGTCTCAGCATTTGAGACAGCGTTGCCGCTTCAAACTAAAGTTCTAATGCGCAGTCTCCCTTGATTTGTTTGTCCCGGTTATTTTGATTTCACAACGGCAAAGCGACTGCGAGATAAAGTAAACATAACCTGTAAAAGTCTGATTTTAAATAAAGTGAAAGAGAAAAGAAACTTCGAAACTTATTGCATCAAAAGTTACAGTATCTATATTCCAAGGTCTAGAATAGTAAAGAAACCGTTAAGCTACAAGCTAAAGCTCTCAAATTCTTGAAAATGGGAGGTCGTGAAGGAGGTAAGAAGAAACCCTTGAAAGCACCAAGGAAAGAGGCCAAGGAGCTTGATGAAGAAGATCTAGCACTGAGAGCAAAGCAGAAGGAACAGCAGAAAGCTATGGAAGCAGCCAAAGCTAAGGCCGCTCAGAAAGGCCCACTATTGTCAGGAGGCATCAAGAAGTCGGGTAAAAAGTGACCCATTGTCCTGACACCCATGTGTTTATTTTACTACCAAGTTTTTTTATATCTCTGTATTTTTCTGTGAAACATTACCACCATGTAAATAATAACAATAAGCTAACTGACCTCAGTAGCCTGGTTGATAAGCTGGCATACCTACTTGGTAATCTGGAGTTCAGTGGTTCAAGTCCCAAGTAAAGCAAGTTTGAGTAATTGTGATCAACACACTTAACATATGATAACTTTAATTATCAACAATAAGCTGATTAATCACTTGAGATCTTGCCCAGAGCTTCATGAAATGGTCATATCTAAACAGAGAACTTTTTTATCTACCAAGGGTACCTGGAAACAACTTTCCTGATGAATGTACCCAAGGTATTCATAACAATTAAAAATTATTGAAGTAATTATATCTAATAGTTTCATCGTTATTGATGTCAAGTTTATTTGATTAATGTAAAATAAAAGGATTAAGTAATTCTACTGCCAGTGTAGGACTAAAGATTCCATTTTTGCCAACAGTGTATTGATTGTTGCTGGGCTATTTATTATTATCAGCTAAATACTTTGTCAAGTCTAGATAATACATCTAGAACATCTAATCAAAACAAAGACTTAAAATGTTAAAGCTAGTAAACAATCAATATGTTACATTCAAATGCCTTCATTACTGCTACCTTAGAAGTTATAGGCAATCTACTCAACTACCTAATAGGTTACAACCTTGATGTAGTTTTTATTTTTAATATTATTTTGTACTGTTTAAATGGACTAATAAAATGAAAGTACCTAAATAAATCTTATCTCTATTTTTTTCTATACTTAGCCATCATCTTAATAGGGCTTTATTGGTTCTCTTATTTTGTAAAAATATTTACTAAATAGGCTAAATTCAGCTGTTGATCTTTAATATTGAGGAATAGGCAGCATCACACTTGGCTCACAACTGTAGTATAAGGTGTTGGTAGACATGTTAAATGAACCAACACAAAGGTGTGGCAGACTTGATAAATTTGATGATTATCTGTTTTTTTTTTTAATTTAGTTTAGCACTGATAGGGATGAAGTAAACTCTGTAAGCCCCTGCACAAATATTATCAAAATTCTATCCATTTTGCTTTTCCAATGAATAACTACATATTTTAATCAATCTAAAAGAGCAAGCAAGGGTCAAAAATAGATTCATTATGAGAGTTAAAACATTGGGTCTTTTTTTTTTTTTTTTTTAGTGGGGTTTAACGTCGCTTTCAACTGCCATGGTCATATCACGATGGGGGTTTTACCCTCCATTCGCAGGAAACTCACATTGACCTCACCCAGCCTGAGTGGGGCCGGGAAAAGCCAGCGTCACGAGAATTAGAATTTGAATGGTCACCCATCCAAGTCTTAACCTCGCTGGATGTCGCTTAACTTCGGTGTTCTGAAGGGAACCGGTGTATTCAACATGCCATCGACGCTGGCTTTTGGGTCTTTATATTGGTGTTATTACTTATAGATTAGAGT
Source organism: Bactericera cockerelli (assembly GCA_024516035.1). Taxonomy (NCBI): domain Eukaryota; kingdom Metazoa; phylum Arthropoda; class Insecta; order Hemiptera; family Triozidae; genus Bactericera; species Bactericera cockerelli. The sequence goes on from CM044964.1 coordinate 11,861,684, forward strand.
GAGCAAACTGAATATTTCTGGTAAAAAATGTCCAAAAATATCCTAGAACAAGATTGATGAAATTTGGCTGGTAGCATCAAAGTATGCACCAACAGTAAATTTGGAGGGGGGGGTTAACTTTTTACTACATGGACATAAAATTCAACTTATATGACAGAACAAGAACACTGATGTATTCAATGTGCAATTAGTGCTGGTTATTTAGCTACCCATTTTATCTTATTTGTACTAAATTATAGTATAAAATTGTCTTGAGTGGCAATTTTACACTAAAGTAGCCATTTTTTCTATTTAGTAAAAGAAAATCTTGAAAGAAAAATATTCACCTCAGGTTATTTATTTAGACCAGGCTTGCCAGATTGGGGGATTTTTTCCCCAAAATGGGGAAAAAACAGGCTCCTGGGGAAATTATTTTAGACTCCAACTTTGGGGAAATTTGGTAAGGTAAATATTTTTTTTTTTTAATTTTCTGTATCATTAATTTTATTCATAATAATCTATTTCTCGAAGAAAAAAAAATCGTGATCGTGATAGTTATTTGAAGCACTGCGACGGCAGCGAGCATCCGGCAATTCCGGCATCGTCTTTGTCCGTTAGAATATTATGTATCCACCGCGCGCGCGGCGAGGTTCAAATTTCAAAATAATTTGAAATCAAAGAATTGTGCTAAGATTAAGGGCGGAATTAATAGACAACATCAATAACTTAAGTCGTTGGTAAGTGTCAATTTTCCCTATCTTACACAGTACGCAATCCGTGACTTAGCGCCACAGAGGTATTACAAAAACGTCTATTAATTCCGCCCTAAGTCTATTCTATATCTATACCTACCCATTTATTTAGAACTTTGAGTTTGAGTCTGTCCAAGTGTTAAATGTGACTATTTTATGAGAAATATATCTCAACGCCACTTTTTGTACATTTTTTTCTTTGATATCATGTGATCTGTGGGTATGATTCCAAATAGAATATCAACTCTTTGACACAGATCTGATATCATGTGATCTTTGGGTATGAGTCCCAAATAGAATATCAAGTCTTTGACACAGATATCATGTGATCTGTGGGTATGAGTCCCAAATAGAATATCAAGTCTTTGACACAGATATCATGTGATCTGTGGGTATGAGTCCCAAAAAGAATATCAAGGCTTTCACCCGTATTTATCAATGATTTTAAGTCTGTCTTAAGACAGAAAAAAGTGCTTCACTTGAAAACAAAATTGTCGCCCATATTTATGAATAAATTCAAATCCGACCTGAGACAATTTTTTTGCTTAAGAGAACCTACAAATTTAAGACTTTTGCAAGACAGGGTATCCGCTGTCTTGAGTAACTGTAACTCAGTGAGTGAAGGCCAATTAATGACAATCGTGATTTTTTTAAATATGTCTTTTTTCTGCTACATTGTACTGAATTATTTTTTCTCGTTCACAAAAATAAATTTCTTCCCACTGCAGTGTTACAGAACTGCATGTTACTGTTTAATTTTACCTTGAGGTTGAGGTGCCTTTTTTTCTTCTAGGCTTCCTATACATAAAATATTCTATTGGTTTTGTCTTGTGGTTCATATAAATATGCTATTGCCTCAGATAAACCTACTTCACGTCTTTCAGTGAAACCCTGCTTGTCTCATGGATCCATATCGTATGTGAGGAAATATTTGTTCTTTATAGCTAATGGTTCAAATTCTGGATTGGGATGACTTTTTGATTACGAATCTGGTTAATGTTGGTTAATGTTTTGAAACTTTTTTTTGCTGGTGTTTACTGATATGTGAGTATAAGGGTTAGACAAGTAGACACAAAGAACATGTCTAAGATATAAAGAACAAAAATAACACATTTTTGGGTTTGAATAACTGCAAATAAACGGTAGATTTTTTTTGGGGAATTTTTCTGAAAATAGCATGTTTTTGGGGAAATTTTTTGTACATGGTGGGGAAATTACACAAAGTTCATCTGGCAACCCTGATTTAGACTAAAGTGGAGTACCAAAATGAAAGTTAATTGTGTTAATTCAAGGGTGTGCGTTCGTTCAACACAAGTTCATACAGCATAATAATCGAAATCGATTGTGCTGTGCGACCGTTATGCTGGGTGAATTTGTGTTGAAAGAACATTGTGCCCTGCGAAATTGTGTTGTACGAACGTTTGAGATGGTTAAAATCCATGAAACTCTTTCCATTTCCCCACCCAGAGCTCAAAAGTTTCCCTTGAGAAGAGAATAGAGAAATTTTATCTATGAAAGTATGAAATAGGGAATTTTGCAGGGTGGATGTGGAATAATGGAATAACCGTAACTCAATTATTATTTTTTACTTTTCTAGTTTTCTTTTTTCGTAGTTAAGAGTAGCTAGTGTATTATTAAAATACAGTGAACTAACAATCAAACGATTGGAAATTTATTTAAAAAAATAATATTAATGTAATAAGAAAAGTTTTATTTGAACGACAAAAAGCATCGACAGCCTAGCAGTACTCACATTACTGAAGTCCATAAGGTTGAACTATGGAAACTAGAGTGTCACCAGCCTTTGATTGAATCTATTGTAATCTATAGAAATGGGGATATGAAGAGAATAATGACTGCCTCTGTGGACAGGTGCAGACAAATGAACATCTCCTTGTCTGTAATCAGTTGGATGAACCCTGCACCCAACAAGATCTAACCCTGGCCAATCTAAGATATGTTGTTCCGGACATGAAAAGTAAAGTAAGTAATGTAATAAGCATGAATGGTTTTATGATCATCACTATTGTGAGACAGCAAGCCTGTCTAGAGTTAAAAGCTTGTTTATCCCGAAAAATTTCAGTTCCCTTCTTTGCCACTACCATATCATTATGCTATTTGTTCTTGTATCACTGAATCCCAATGAAAAAACAAGGTTTGTGTCATCTGACCCTCATCTTTTCTCTGGAGAGCCTCCAGATATCTGGGACTTGGGACTTAACACTGTTTCCATATTCCCAAATCCACTGTGCAATACATGTTGCATTGATTTTTTTCCCCTCTGAGATTTTCAATTTTGTTTCTTCTTTCATCATCAATAAGGAATTCAAGAATCTGGAATTCTAAATCTAAAACCCTTGTAAAAATATCTATTTTTAATAACATCAAGTCTATTAATCAATAATGGACTAGTTGACACAACTAGAGGATGGCTGAGGCCAACCCAGGTATCCTGTTTCTGGTGTGTCAGATCATAACATGCTGAAATGTGATATCATCCCTGCACTAACTATCAAAACACCAGCAAAGCTCCATTACCTAGTCCTAAATTATGTAGACCAAAGCAACAAGTTATTTCTGTTTTCCCTATCATCACCATCTCTTAGTATGCCCCAAACACTGGTGACTATCATCTCCCCATAATGAATTGTCCCAAGTCTGAATAACCTTGCTGAATTCATGCCCAGCCTCCATAAGAGCCCATGTGCATCTAGTTTTTCTTCACCATCCCTCAACTTCTAACCACCATTACCCCAATTCAACATTCATCAAAATGGTCTATGAATTGTCAAGTATGTTTCCATGATTTCCATGCTATACCAAATAAAGTTTGCATTGGCTACCAGTCAAATTATATCTACAAAGTATAATCCAATACAAAAACCGTATTATGTCCTTTCATGTTTAAAATTAATAAACTATGTACCTACCTGATTTTTACAAGTGAAACCATTCCCTTATAATCGAAACTAAACTTTGCTTCTTTCTTTTCATTTAATTTTCACTACATGACTATTTTTTTAGTATAAGAAGGATATCCTGTACCTGCCCTTATTTTTTGTGTTATATTGTAGGTACTTCAATTGAATCTATAATTCAATTGAATTATAGATTTTACTTTGGGTTTCTCAGTCCCATCTATCATTTTCAATTCTGAGCCTATTCCTTTGTCTTTTTTTCTGTTCTTTTTCCTTTTTATTGTATATTAGAGTGGATCAAAAAATCATTTTATTGTATTTAATTAACGCTATACCTCGGAAAAGTTGTGGCTGTTCGAGATAAGACTTGTGAGCTAAAAAAAATTTTGGAACACGTCTTCCGGTCGCGCAAAGGCTTTCAAAATGGCAAAAATCCAAAAAAAAAAAAAAAAATAATAATAAATAAAAATAAGAATTTTTTAAAAAAAAATGTAAAAAAATTAATAACAATTTTTTTGGTTTGCTATAGAATATACTAGTTATAAAAATACCAGACTAAAAAAAGACTAATGAAACCACCTTTACCAGTCGCGCAAAGGCCTTGAAAATTCACTATAATTTGCCCTTTTTCAAGGAATTGAAAAATATAGGTAAAATTTTTATTTATCTGACTCCCCATAGAAATTATTACTTGCATGAAGGTCCAAAGAATCCACAGAGACCAAAAAAAATAAAATCGGACCAACCCTTCCGGTTGTGCAAAGGCCTTGAAAAGTTATCCTCTAAATCTTTGTACTTACATTATGTATATCATTCAGACCAGCTTAAAAATTGACCCAGAACTCACGAAGAAGAGTTATAGGTACGAGTATATGACGAATTCCATCCAGACCCTACCGGTATCTCAGTAGTCAAGACGTCTACTGGTAATCCAGAGGTCGCGGGTTCGAAAGGTGACCGGTAAAGGAGGTTTCATTGGTGTTTTTTTAAAACTCTTTATACTATTCTGGTCTTTTTATAACTAGTATATGCTATAGCAAACCAAAAAAATCGATTATAACTTTTTTTTTTACATTTTTTTTTTTTAATTTTCTTATTTTTTTTGGAATTTCGCCATTTTGAAAGCCTTTTTGCGACCGGAAGGCGTGGTCCAAAAAAAATTTTTTTTGCGCAAAAGTCTTATCATCAACAGCCACAACTTTTCCGGGGTATAGCGTTAATTAAATAAAATAAAATGATTTTTCGACCCACTTTGTATACATTATTTTTTTCCTATCCATTATTTAATTCTTATAATAATTATATTTACTGTACATAATTATTATTATTATTATTATTATATAATTCTTTATTAGATACAAAAGGACATTATGTACATATAAATAATAATTTTAACAGTGAAAAATCAAAAAAACAATATATACAATAAAAATGAAAAAGAATAGAAAATATTTGAAAACATAAATGTCCTAACTAAAGGGCGGGGTTATTGCCTATGGCAATCTCTTCCACCCAACCCTTGGAGTTCCCTATCAAGATATTTCAATAATAATATAAAAAAGAAGCTAAATAAATAATAATAAATAAATAAAATATATACAAACATGTTAAAAAAAAAAAGATTAAAATTAATTTATATTTTCCAAGAAATGTTTCTTCGTCAAAACCTTGAATGCCAAGCGATTCCCCAAAGTTCTAAGTTCATCAGGCAATTGGTTCCATATGTCTATGTATATCCAATAAAGTGTTTAATAATAATAATTATCTATCTTTTTGCTTTCAGAGACTTGCCATGCAAATCTTTAAGTGACTCCTGCTGCCTCTGGACATCTGGCTTTTCTGCTGCCTCCGGCTATCTGACTCTCCAGCTGCCTCTGGCTTTTCTGCTGCCTTCCTGTATTATTCATTTATTTACACCCTGATTAAGATTGTCTAGGCAACCATGTTTCATGTCAACCCACTTCTAAACAATGTAAACTTAATTATTACAATAAAAGAAAAAAAAAAAAAAAAAAAATTGAAATTCTGATGTTCTCTATTTCCCAGACAAAACAAATAGCCACCACCTATAGCTTGTAAAAATACAGTTGCATTTTTGTATTCAACGTTTCATAGGTGGAGAAAATAACCTGGTTCCCAATTAATTACAGACTGTAAAATTGACATTAAGAGTGACACTTCATTCGTCTGTCACTGTAATGTCAATTTTACAGTTACCAGAGCAGCCAGAAAGATAAAATGGCCAAGCAGTGGTTCATAACATTTTTAGCATCGCGGCACACTTAGCATGAATAGATCAAAGATATTGGACTTAGCCGCAGACAAAATTTTGAAGATGTTTATAAAAAGAAAGAGATTTTGTATTGAACCCAACTAATAATGAGGGCTTTTTTTTATCTTCAGAAATTTTATAGCACATCAGCATTATAGGATGGGAATCACTGTGCTTACTTTATTAAGTAGTCACTGTAGCCGAGTGGAGTAGGCTAGCAAGCAGGGTGACCTGGGTTCGATTCCCGGCAGCGCAGAAATTTTCTGCTTGGATGTCCGGGGTCCACTCATACCTCGTGAGGAATAAGCGACCTCACTAGCGACGAGATTCTGTTTTAACTTGGGTACTGGACGATTTGGTATTAGTATTATTTATTAGTATGTATACATGTTTATTGGGGTCTTAGAATTTTACCTATTGTTTTTAGGCCGGCTAGGAAGGAACGCTCGACCGCAGCGCAGGCTCCTACCTAGTAGAGGCAGACCTCAACTCAACCAGGAAAAGTCTACCCTGCTTGGTAGAATACCTAGATACTGGGCAAGCTGAAGACTAGACTCTAGGCGGGAACCTCGCGATTATCCATCACTATACCTCCAAACCTCCATTCGTCACACCAGAAAGCCTGAAGTCTGGACGGCAGTCCACAACTTCGGCTATGCCTTTGATGACTTTTTGAAATAGTGTGATCGGTTGAGGAGAAGTTTTTAGGGGGGGGGGGTCTAAGAGTCAGATTTTGCCCATCTGTTACCGTTTCGGCTGTAGAAGCATTTTACGCCTGAACCTTCGACTCTCACCCGAAATGTCCATCTCATTAAAATCAGAAGTTTCCGAAGAATTAAAAATTCAAATCAGGAACATCTATAAGTTCATAAGCGCTCTAGGAAGAACTAAAAGTTCCTAGAACCCTTGAAATCGGGAAGTTCCTGCAATATACATACAGACAAATGTCACTCGAGTTGACATTAGGTAGGTACTTACTTGTAAATTAGGGACGGGTTCTAAAAATCTCGAGATATACAGAGTGTCCCACCAAAGTTGGACACCTCAAATTACTCGGCTCCTGAAAGAGTTTTTGTAAAATAAAAAATTCAAAGGTACATGTCCTAATTATGCGGTTTCAGTCATGAATTTTTTTATACAGGGAGGTTCATAAGTCAGAAATTGAGGTGTCAACTTTCGATTTTTAAATGAATCGACCTGAATTTTGTTTGTGTAATGAAAACACGCATTTTCAATTTGCAGCAAGAATTTTCATACAGGGTGGTTCATAAGTAAAATAATTACTTGTTTTTTTTTTAATTTTTATTACGAATTAAGAATCTCCGCCCAATTTTTCGTTAGTCATATCAAAAAACAAACCTACAGGGTGAGACATAATTTTTTTGCAACACACTGTTTGTGGGCATCAGTAAAAGAGTCGTAGAATTGAACAGAAAGACTTAAAATGCAAGCAAAACTTCGGTTTTTTTAAATTAAAAAGTTATGGTGTTTAAACTAATATTGTCGCATGGACCAACCTGTAGATATTCTCTTAAACTATCTTGTGAGTACTCGAAGTTGTATAGAATTCAACGAAGACTTTGAATCGGGGGGAAAAAACAAGTAAAAAACGCCATTTTTTTAAGCCATTTTCAATTTGGTGTCCACACTGAATGATTTTAAAACTTGAAATGAAAAATAGGTAGGTGTAAGCACAAAATTGAAAATGGATTTTTAATTTTACGTCTCTTTGACTACCCATAGAAAGGGTGTTGCAAAAAAATTATGTCTCACCCTGTACAACACTTTAGTCTTGTTTTTCGATATGATCAACCAAAATTGTGTACAATTAGGCGAAGATTCTTAATCCGCAATTTTTTAAAAAAAAAACTCGGTTTTAAAAAAAATCAAGTCATTATTTCACTTATGAACCACCCTGTATAAAAAAAATTGCTACCAATTGAAGGTGCGTGTTTTCATTACACAAACACTTTCTCTTCTTGTTATCGAAAAAATTAAACGAAATCGAATTTTTCGAGATTTAGAAGAAGAAAAAATTGGTCAAAAAAACCCACCATGTATGTAATATTTTAGTTTGAAAAAGTACTCAGAAACCATTTAGAAGTTAAATTATCAAATAAAATTCATGTCGATTCATTTAAAAATCAAAAGTTGACACCTCAAATTCTGACTTTTGAACCTCCCTGTATAAAAAAATTCATGACTGAAACCGCATAATTAGGACATGTACGTACCTTTGAATTTTTTATTTTACAAAAAATCTTTCAGGAGCCGAGTAATTTGAGGTGTCCAACTTTGGTGGGACACCCTTCATATACATAATATCTATTTATAAAATGCTTGAAGGTAACCTCTGTCATTTTTTTACTTTCCTTATCTTTAATAATAATTTAAATAAATGTGTAATAAAAGAGCAGAATTAAAGGACTTTTCCGTATCCGGTATAATCCTTATCTGCTTATAATTTCGCCACTCTACGCTGCTCATATTAAAGTAGCTACTCATGTTTCCTCACGAGGTATGAGTGGACCCCGGACATGCAAGTACAGACCCGAAAAAATCCTGCCGTGCTGGGGATCGAACCCAGGTCACCGTGCACGCTGCAAGCAAGCCAAGAGCGGTAACCCACTGGGCAACCGTGACTACCCTTGTCTTATAGAAAGGAAAGTAAGGGAATCACCCAAAATTTTCGATAGGTCAGTTTTAAGTGCCAAAATACTTTTTAGTGCCCTCAGAGACAAAATCCAAGGTTTGAGACGTGTATCTATCCGTCCGTCTGAATAAAATATCTCAAAAACACTGCCAATTATGGACACAATACTTCCTCGTGATTGCTTCACATTGTAAACACGTGCCAATTTGGAGATTTTATAGAAAATTACTTGTACCTCCAAAACGGCTCAACCGATTTTCTTCAAATTTGTTTTATATGGTAGAATATCGTTTTTTTCTACAATCTGAATTCCACAAAAAATTCTGTATCGGCAAGTCGTGGTCCTTATTTTTTTACTTTTTTGTCCAAAATTTCGGATTTTCTTAAATATCACAGTCAAATTATAATTAATTTAAAAATAAATATAAATAACCTGTGTCAAACAATAATATGCATATTCTTACAAAATTTCATCGAAATTGGGTGTACCGTTCACGAGATATAAGCGTTTAAGTAAAAAGTTAGTGGTCAGGCGCATAGTCTCTTTCACCCAGAACCGCTGGTATGAATTCGATGAATTTAAAATGGGACCATCTACAGAATGTCTCCTAGATGTGTGCAAAATTTCATCAAAATCGGTTGAGTAGTTTCCGAGATTTGCGCGTTACAAGGAATCGTTTTTACAGACAGACAGACAGACAGACCGACAGACGGACACAAAACCAAATTTACTCAGTAGGTTATGATTATGAAACGTCCAGAAATATGAAAAAAATTGAAATCGGGGCAAAAAAATATTTTTTTTTACAAAAACGAACACAATACTTCCGATTTCTAATATTAGAAATTTCTCGGAAGTAAAACGGTAGGTATAGGATAGACTTCTTTTAGGAAGACTAGGAAGAGGATGTCCAGTAGCCCTAGCGTCGAGGGTACGTTGAATAAACCAGTTCTCGTTTTGTCTCTAAAGTTAAGCAACGTGCAGCGAGGTTAGGACATGGGTGAGTGACCATTCAATTTAGAACCCTCCTGATAGTGGCTATTCCCGATCTCACTGAAGCTGGGTGAAGTTAATTTGCATTGCTGATTTGTGAGTTTCGAGCGAATGGAGGGTGAACCCCCGTGTGATATGACCATGCAGCTGAAAGCCATATTAAACTCAAATTTAAAAAAAAAAATCCTGAAATTAAGCAATGAAGTTTAAAAAAAAGTCCAAGACTTGGGTGTGTCACCATTCGAATTCAAATGCTCGTCTTGCTAACTATTCCAGCCCCACACTAGTCACCGTGGCCGAATGAGTTAGCGCGCTAGGCATTGCACGCACGGTGATCTGAGTTCAATCCCCAGCGGAGCAGGATTTTAGCTGCTTTAATGTTAGCAGCGACCAGTGGCGGGATTATAGGCAAAAATAAGATATTGGGTTATTAAAGATATGGAAAAGTCCTATAATTCTGAGCTACCCACTAAAATTGTCATATAATAACACAAAGAAACACATTATTATTATTATTCCCGCCCCACTCAGGCTGTGTGAGGTTTATTTGAATAGATGTTTGTGAATACCCCTTTATAAGTGCCGCACGCGACAGAAATGAATAATATTAATTTTATTTATTTTTACTGGGGTTTAATGTCTATAATTTTGGGGTTCCATATCTTTAAGGTCGTTTCTCACATTAAAAAAGCTACTCATTTTTCCTTACGAGGTATGGGTATGAGTGGAAAAAATCCTGTCCTGCGGTGATCGAACTCAGGTCAACGTACGTGCAAGTCTAGTGCGTTACCCACTCGGCCACGGTGACTAATGTATCCATCTCGATTTTGTCTTTTAAATTACCCTTAAAATTAGTTAAATAATTAATAAAATAAACATGTTCCAGGTCTTATTAAGCTTTTGCGATATTTACTTTTAAAGGATTTTTTAAAAATATCGTGGGATATTTTACTAGAGATTTGGGAAAAATCCCGTGTGCCTACTTCCCCTACATCCATAGTCTATACAATGAAGTTTTTTTTTGATTAATCGGTTATGCTGTGCGTTCATTATGTTGTACGAAATTGTGCTGTGTAACCGTTGTGTTGAATGTGATTGTGTTGTACGAACACGATTTTTCAAATTTGAATTCGATTATCGATATTTTATGCTGAAAGACCATTATGCTGTGCGAACTTGTGTTGTATGACGCCGCACCAATTCAAGCTATATGATATATGTTATCTACTACCTACTACCTACTTGGTATTAGAGTCACCTAGAAGCATTTTACGAGTAAAATATACATATTACAAAATTGTAGTTCTGTGAACTGTAAACCTCACACGGATTCTTTTGTCATGAAAGTTAATTGTGTTAATTCAAGCTAGATGATATGTTATCTAATACCTAGGGTCAAGGGGGGTATTTACGAACAGGGGGTAATTACGAACAGTGATGGTCATTGTACCTAAACAGGATAAGATATTTTGAATCTGGTGGTTGAATACTATTATTTTGAATTGTTTTTACAGGTTGAACACAAGTTTTCGATAGTATTTATTTTCAGTTGTAGTTAGTAAGCTAGTGAAAATAGATCTATCAAAAAAATTGTTTTTAGAAGTTTTTGATTTTTTTAAAACAAATTTTTAGGTAAGTGTTACTTGAATTTTTATCATTATTTTACTTTTAATTATTGATAAGCATGTTTTTGGTTATTATTTTACAAAAATAATTGTTTTAAAACCATTTTTTAAGTTATACTTTTTGGGTGTTCTTAATTACCCCCGCATTTTTTTGCTATGGGGTAATTACGAACGCATATTTTGGGTGTTTGTTTTACCCTATAACTTTTTTTTGTATTTATCAAAACACTCAGAATGACCCGGAACTACAAGATGAAGAAACCACCTCCTTTGTATACAGAAGCACAAATGATATCTGCTATCGTATTAGATGTTTTTAATGGCAACCTGGCTGTCAGAAGAGCAACGGCAGTGTTTTGAGATTCCGCAAACCAAAGTAGAATTTTCCAAACGTAAGGCTCAAAATCCTGAAATACTGGGAGGTTGTAAGAAGTACCAAGATATTAGTACCCTAATGTATTGGACCCAATGAAGGTATTTGTGTACTTGAACATAGGAAATGAAAGGAAGAAAAATGAAAGTGTAGAAAACGAAAAGAAATATAGGGAGAACAGTTTCAAAAAAGAAGAAAAAAATGAAGGTAGAAGAAGACAAATCTGAGATTGACAATGACCTAGAAACTATTGATAAGACCAAAATCTGTAAAAAAAATTAAAAATATATATGAAACACCTTTCAAAAGCTCTCATAATTAACTATTACTATTATTATGCTTTTATTACCAGCCTCCGTGGCATAACGGTTGTGACTACTGCCCGTAGTCCAGAGATCCTTAGTTCGATTCCCGGTTGGAGCAGACTTTTTGCACAGAAAATTCTGTCCCCTCCGAACATGTGAGGCTGGGTGAGGTTAATGTGGGTATAGCTAGTACGATTCCCAGCGAATGGAGGGTGAAACCCCCGTCCTGCCTACCTCAAGTCAGGATGTTAAAACCAAATAGAATCAATGGGCATGAAAGGAGCCTAGACAGTGGATCTGGGCGTCCATATAATCCTCTCACCACCGTGATTTAGGTATCTATACATATCTCACGGACACGAAATTATTCTTATTACTATTATTTGCAAGATAGAGATACCCTATTTGATAAGAGCTGACTACCTTCGTGGTTAGGATTCAAACCACTATCCTGTGTGTCCATAAACTTTGCATATTGTCATACAGGTGGCTAAAGACACAAAGTACAATTTTGGTGTATTATTTGTACATAAAAAGCACATATTGCCATTAAAAAGTTCGTTTTTAATATTGTATAATGTGTTCGCATTTACAACCGTCAGGCGGGGGTAAATGCGAACAGGCGGGGGTAAATAAGAACACCACTAAACAGATACTACAGTATGCACAAAACTATTTATAATGCACCATTAGAATGCTAAATAAGTCTATATACCAAAAAAATCACAAGACATGGATTTTACAAAAGCAACTCAGGGTTACAGATATGTTTTTAAAATGTAGCTCAAAATCGTTCGTAATTACCCCCCTTGACCCTACTTGGTATTAGAGTCACCTAGAAGCATTTTACAAGTAAAATATACATATTACAAAATTGTAGTTCTGTGTACTGTAAACCTCACACGGATTCTTTTGTCAAATTATAAATGTCTCAGCAAGCATGAGAACATCAAGACCTTTCATTCAATACGACCCCACTTGATGGCTTTTTATTAAAAATATTGACCAGCCCACTTTTGGGGCCCTTTTTTAAGTTTACTAATGGCCTCCTTAGCTAATACAATCACAAAATGTCACTATTGAAATTTGAAATCAAATATTATTTTTAACGACTCCACAAAATTTGAAAAGCATTGCTTTCTTGAATAAAATTTAAAAAATCATATTTAATTTAAAATTTTAAACCAATGCGGCCCCGAGTTGCTAAATCGGTCCAAAAACAATGTATAAAATTCTAGGACCCCAATGAACAATAAATTTCAACAAGTTTGAAGAATACGGTCGGGAGTTATAGCGGAACAGACAGACAAACGTAATCCAAATCGTGCAGTACCCAAGTTAAAATAGAACCTCACTGCGTTTGATTCATTAAATTATAAATGTACCTGTTTTTGATCAAACTAGTAGTTCTGTAAACCTCACACAGATTTTCTTATAGAATTATGAAGGTCATATCGAGCTTGAGAAGATCAAGACCTATGATTCAATACCCCACTCGATGGGATTCAATTAAAAATATCAACCGGGCCACTTTTGCGGCCCTTTATCCGTTTTTGGCCACAATGCGGCCCCCTCAGCTTCATTGAAAACTTCATTTATGAAGTTAAATACTATTTTCTAGTAGTCACTGTGGCAGAGCGAGTTAGCGCGCTAGGCATTGCACACATAGTGACCTGGGTTCGATTCCCAGCGGGGGAGGATTTTTTCTGCTCTGTACTTGGATGTTCGGGGTCCACTCATACCTCGTGAGGAAAAATGAGTAGCTGCTTTAATGTGAAGCAGCGATCAGTGGCAGAATCTTAGGCAAAAAAATAATACAAGATATTGTAAATTAAAGTGGTAAAGACCTATGATTCTGCGCTACCCACTAAAATTGTGACATAATAACACAAAGAAAAAGCATTATTATATTATTATTATTAAATACTATTTTCTATTCACTCTACAAAATTTCAAGAGCCTTCCTTTATGAAATAAAATTAGAAAAATCATTTTCTTTTACACCTATGCGGCCCCGAGTGGTCGAATTCGGCCCAAAACTGTTGGGTAAAATTCTGGGACCCAATAAACATACTAAATTTCAACATTTTTTAAGAATTCGGTCAAGAGTTATAGCGGAACAGACAGACAGATAAACGAAAATCGAATCGTCCAGTACCCAAGTAACAGAACATCACTGCGTTCGGTTAATAAGAAAAATTGCAAGGCTTAAGAAAATTGTAAGCGGGTCTTATGATGCCGTCGTGAGGGATTGCGTTACCGTCGTGCGTACGCGCTCGTTCGCATAGATGTAAACAAAAACAACTTCTTGCTTTTGGTCGTTTTTATTTGAAAAATAAAATGCCCAACATTCAAGAATTTTAAGTTTTTTATAAGAGAAATACCTACTTTACTAGTATATTAATACAAAGTTCGCCTTTGCTTACAGAATTAAGTTTCTTTTATAGTTGACGTTAGTAGTTTTACCAATAAATATTTCATAAAGTGAAAAACATACTATTGTTTTATATTGTTACTATGTAAAATGAGTGTATACAAAACACTGCAAGAGTTTTCAATAGATGATGAGCTTTTTGATATCTTTGAGTCTATAAGCCCAACTGTTGTTGACGTGCCCTGGAGAGTATGTATTTCAAGCCCTATTCAAGAATTGTTGCTCAAAGAATCCTGCTTCCACACCTATGAAACAAAAATCAAAGCTGAACTAGCCAAAAAGATTAACAGCAGCTTCACACACTGTCAGGTGAAGTGCAGAGTCAGTGACAATGGATTCTCCTTGAGGATTATTGTAGACAAGTCCCCTGTATTGCACTGTTTGTTTCTAGGATTAGATCAGCTGCCTAACAATGAAAATGATTACAGTTCTATCAATACTAGGTCAAGGAAAAAGTACAAACCCTTCACGTTACTTCTAATTAATGGAAAAAAAGATATATCAAAAAACAATGTTACCTTTCATAGAGAAGCTACTATCTTGTCAAACCACAAATCTACTATTATCAGGTAGAGATTACCATTGGATTTTGTCTCTAACAGCTCACTATGTTAATTCCTCATCAGTATTCAACAATCTTCTACAAATTATTCACAAACATCCATTAAATGGGTCCAAAAGAAACAAACTTATCATGTCTGTAGAATTTGAGAAAATTTTATCTCTGTGGAATGACATTTTTAATAAGTTTCAAATTAATGTAGGTACAATCTCCTCAGAGATGAGTGAAAAATTGAAATCTTCAATTCAAGAACACTTTCAGACAATCTTCAGCATTGACTTGACAAAACTTTCCCTTTCGGAAATTCATGTAGAAGACATAATGAAAGTGCAAGTCAATCTCAAAAGTCCAGTCATTTGTGTGGAAAACTCAGAAATTGTCCCCGTTATTCTTTATTTCTTATATCTCATGTCCTACAATCAACAAAACTGGTGAAAATAGCATCATAGCATGGGTCTGACATAACATTTAATAATCTCTTGTAGCATTACTGTATTCACAGTACTTTTGAACTATGAATATACATATTACTTGATGATTGACTAAAATTCAACACTCACTGTAAAAAGTGTTTCAAGCATTGTGTAAGCATATAAATACACATTTAGCTCTCTTTGAGATTACAATTTTTTTTAAAACATTTTATAATACTTAGGTGAAACTTTAATGCTGTGTAAAACTTGTGAAAATTTAGTCTGTAGGTACCTATTGTAAGGAATTAATGAAAAAAATTAATAACAGCAGTTAGAAACAATACTTTTTTCATTTGGGTTTCATGTCACTTGCAAATGCATGGTCATATCTGAATGGGGGTTTTAACCTCCACTCACTGAAAACTATCAAAAGAGCTATTCAAATTAACCTCACCCAGACTTAGTGGGGCCAGAAATAGCCAGCATCACTGGGGTTTGAACTGTCACCCACCCAAGTCCTAACAATAGTTGAAGTTTTCAAATGTCAAATAACCATTGGACCAAAGTAAAGTTTCAAAAGTACATACAATTTATCAGCTATTTCCTTGGATATTATCACACTTATTCTAGTAGAAAAAAATTACAGATGGTTAGTTACATAAATTAAGTACAAATTCTTGAGATAATTAAGGAGTGGATCAGAATTGTCTGTGCACTTGCTGTTTTTCCATTTAAGTCCAAGTATTTCCTTTTGGACTCTATTCAACATAATATTTTTTGTTTTGATAGAACAATAAGAATATGGAGATCTACACTGAACAGGAGAAACGTTTGAAAATCATTCCTGTAAGTTCACAGTGAAAAAGTAACTATCACCCTCAGAAGGACAAAAAGAGGGAAAACACTGAAATCTTAGGTTATATGCAAGTGTTTTAGAAAAATCAATTTCTTGTGATTTTCATAACTCCTAGAATTAAATTAACAATGAAAGTTGATTTTTTTTTTTTGGGGTTCTAGGGGTAAATTTGTGAATCTGGGTACACATATCGACCATGGAATGAGAAAGTGATATTTTCAAATTTTTCAGGAGAGCAAAAAGAAAAAAAACAATTTCTTTTTGTTCCTGCCTTTTATAATTTTGCTGTATTTTGACTCCTTCCATACTCTATCTGATTCGAAAAAAAGTTCTTTCGCTGGTATTTGAACCAAAGAACCCACTTGAACAAGTTGTTGTATGGAATAAAATGAAAATCCATTTTTTGTTACTTACGCCCCTTTTGTTACTTATGCCCCTCATTTCTCATTCCATGGTTGATATGTGCCTTGATGCAGTAATCCTTGTGACATGAAAACCTAAACATTCAGAGACAGGCACCCTATCCTTCAGTCAGCTTGGCTAG
This sequence comes from Bactericera cockerelli, assembly GCA_024516035.1. Lineage (NCBI taxonomy): Eukaryota > Metazoa > Arthropoda > Insecta > Hemiptera > Triozidae > Bactericera > Bactericera cockerelli. The sequence goes on from CM044964.1 coordinate 11,878,364, forward strand.
CATTGATTTCAATTATCATTATTGAAGGAATCACCTAATTCATAATATGTATGTAGTAAAGAATCATCTTTACTTCAATTTTTATGTCAATAAATAAAAAGGGAAAACAGAAATAAGAAGAGGAAAAAAGAAACATCCCCATCTTGTTAACCTGTATTTTTTTCTGAACTATGTTGGATCTGTTATATTTTGGACACTATGTAGGAGTTTTCTTTCTATTGATATCATTCTTCTTTTGTAAATACTAAAACTGTTTATATATTATAAATGTAACCATAGTATAAATCTAAATAAATAAATGTTCAATGTTATTGCCTGTGAAATGAATATTGTAAATACATACGTTTTAATCTTGTATTGAGGTCCTCTGAATATGATTTTTTTATTTTATTTTTTACATATATTATCTGAATGTGTACATTTTAAAACAATACCTAATAAGGAATCAAACTTGGTATGAACTAGGTAGAAAACAAGAAGAGCACATAAGAAGGATCTTTTTTCCCATCTGTATAGATAATCTCTATTATACAGGGTGGGGCAAAAGTCTGGAAACCCCTGAATAACTTTCGAATGGCTTCTTCGGTAAAATTAAAATTTTGTACAGTGAACCGGGTTAATAAGACCTTCTTTTAGAGTGGGGTCGATGTTTGTTACCGGCCCCCATGTCGGGGCCAGGGGGGCCAACTTCATTTTTTTAAATACGAACCCTTACCTTGCGATACATTTTTGGAAAGGTCTTTAAATAACAAATACATTGGTGCAAATTTTATTTTTTTAATATTAACTGTTTGCAAATGGCGTCCAACTTTGTGTATGCAGTAAAGTCTGGAAACCCCTGAATATTTTTCGAAAGGGCTTACTCAGTAAATTTAAAATTGTGTACGGTAATCCTTGGTAATTAGACCTTATATTAGAATGGAACCGATTTTTTTTTACCGGCCCCCATGTCGGGGCCAGGGAGCCCAACTTCATTTTTTTAAATACAAAACCCCACCTTGCGATACATTTTTGGAAAGGTCTTATTACCCTGACTTAACGTGTACAATTTTAAATTTACTGAGGAAGCCCCTTCAAAAGATATTCAGGGATTTCCAGACTTTACTGCATACACAAAGTTGGACGCCATTTGCACAGTTAATGTTAAAAAAAAATAAAATTTGCACCAATGTATTTCTTATTTAAAGATCTTTCCAAAAACGTATCGCAAGGTAGGGGTTCATATTAAAAAAAATGAAGTTGGCCCCCCTGGCCCCGACATGGGGGCCGGTAACAAAAATCGAACCCACTCTAAAAGAAGGTCTTATTAGCCCGGTTTACCTTACAAAATTTTAATTTTACCGAAAAAGCCATTCGAAAGTTATTCAGGGGTTTCCAAACTTTTGCCCCACCCTGTATTTATCTGTACATATAAAATAGGAGAGTGCCAGAAAGTGTGGGGACAAATATCTCATCAGAAGAATTTCATGGATTTACATTGAAGTTTACAATTTACAATAGTTTTACAGAATAATTTACATTGAAGATCACTTGTTCTAGAAGTGGGCTGAGTGAAAGTTCTGCTCGAAATGATATAATAAATAACTAGTACAATACTTGGGGCACTAGGTTGCTTCTGAGTATCAAGCATGTAAAACTAAAAGAAAACTGTTCAAACCAGCATAGAACAATAGAAAACTTAACACTTTCCGTGCCGGAGACTCATTTTGAAATTATTGCCCAGTGCCGTAGCGATATTTGGCCGGTGTTACCAAATGGTAATACCGGCACAGGCTTGAAATTTTTTGAAGTTTTTCTTGTTCTGTGCCGGTGTTACCATTTGGTAACACTATTCCATGTAAGGTGTTACCAAAAGGTAACACCAGGGTCGAGAAGTAGAAGTCTTCAGAAAAATGGTGTTACCAAACGGTAACACCATTTTTCTGAACAGGTGTTACCAAACGGTAACACCGGCACGGAAAGTGTTAACAGAGTTCTCAACAATAAACCACCTGAAATATCTGAAGAAGAAAAATACTTCCCTAGAAAAACAAGATCTACACACTCACAATTACTCTCAGGCTAATTCAAAACATCCAAATTGATCCTACAATATCAAATGAATGTGCACTATGCACAGGATCAACACACTCCATCTAAACTGCCCTGCAAACCTAACTACACCAATACCTGAGGATCTGTGGAGAAATACAACCAATGTTTGTAGTTATTGAAACTTCCATTACCAGGGGATGATGACTATAACTTAAGTTCTTGGTGAAAAATCTGCAGCAACTAAAACAACAAAAGAAAACTGTTATAACATCACACATCTATTTATTACAATTGAATTTTTCTTTCCTATAGCCTTGTGAAAATTATTTTGAAATTTACCATAAAATAAATTAATTGCAACTGTTAAATATCAGTTATTTACTCAACTTTTTACGCTCCTTATCCTTCCTGTAATAAGGAAAGTATTTCTTCATCGAAAATTTGACCTACCCAGTTCTTCACATTTCTGGACGAATCATAGCCTCTGGATTCTTTTCGGCCGTCCGTCTGTCTATGAACAAGATATTTCAAGGACTGTAAGACATAGACTTCAAATCTGCTAATCCAGGGAGCGTAAGTATCCATTGGTTTGTATCCCACCCAATGTATGAATCCTAAATTATTTGATTTTGTGACCACATAATAATAAGTCTCTCAGCGTTAGGTGGTAGAAAATGCTTTGAGCATTAACCACAATTATTACGATAAAAAATGTATAACTGTCTTCATTAATAATAATGCTACCTTCCACTAAAGAGTATTATTATTGTTAATGAAGACGGGTATACATTTATTGTAATAATTGTGTCTAATACAAATAACTGGAAATATTGCTAAAAAAAATCCAACCATGCCACAACTCCAAACTTTGTGTGTGACCTTAAAAACAAGACAAGGATACTAGTACCCTTACTTGGCTATAAAGACTACAAGAAGATGCTTAAATCAATACATAGATCCATACTCCATATTTATATTATCTTTTTTATACTGTCAATTTTTATAATCAACAATCTGCACTAAATTAACACTCGGAAATATTCCCACAAGCCTACTTAGCAGCCGTGTTTTGCAAAGCTCGTTGTTGAGAATAATTATTATTAGGGCTGGTATGCAGAGACGTTTTTTTTATCCCTATAGGGTGGTCCCGAGCTTGCTATAGGGAAAACTTCGACCTTGACAATCTCTTTTTTCAAGAGACATCTGAAGCGCATGCACACAGACGCTTCAAACAAACGTCTCTGCATAACAAAATCAGCTGAAGGGACAAATGACCCAGGCATCCCTACAGTGAGGACTCATACCACCCTAGGTAAGAGCAATAAATGAAAAAATACAATGTGATTAAACAAAATTAGTACAGAATTTAATTTGCTTTTTTGTTAATATAAAATATTTGAAGAAAATCTTAGTACATAATACCAGAGATAAACTAACTTTATTCAAACTAAATACCTAAATAACAGAATTCTTTAAAAAATAGAAAATAATTTCTTAACAATGAGAATTCCAAAAATAAAATAATAATTCCTTTTCATGTAACAGATTTACTACGTCTAAATACCGAGTAGTGTAATAAATTTTGTACATTTAATATGTAGATTTGTAAATTGATAAAATAACGAAAAATTAAAACAATTCCTTAATATGATAATATTACAAATATAACAAAGATACAATACTATGTAAAACAACAATATGGAAATAAAAAATAATAACATCCCAGTAAATAGTTACTTACTTCTCAAGTGTTTTTTTTTTTTTTTTTTTTTTTTTTTTTTTTTTTCAATAAGTCTTGGAAATGCAATCCTCCTTGATAGGTCTAATTTTGGAAAAATATTTTTACCCTTTGAAGGATTCAAAAACATATAATACTAAATTGTTCCATAAGTGTATAATACTTTTAAATTGTTTGGGGGAAAGGAAACTCAAATCCCAGTAATTAGAACCTGAATTCCTGCTTTGTTTATGCAATAGACAATAGAGTCTGAGAAATAGAAAATATTATCTGTATCTTGGATCACTAACTTATAAGAAAATAACAGTAAAATAATGATAGTACACCTTTTCGTGGAATCATTCTCTATTGAGTCTATTGAATAAAATACAAAAAATCATTCTCTATTGAATGAATAAAATACGATTTTGATCTACAGAAAAAAACTCGAAAAACAAAACATACACTGAAAAATATCTTCAAGTTGTCATTATCTGTCATGGAAGTCAAAACTTTGTACGAAAATAAAGAATTTGTAATACTCTTAAAGAATGTATTTTAAACAGCAAGAAAGAACAGATTATGGTCAGGCGAAATGAATACTCCCCACTTCTTCTATGCCCCATCTATGGTTTTCATTTCTCATCTTGCTTGTCTTATTCACATTCACAAATTGAGAAATTAAATATTTGTATACTTATTCCAGTAAAAAATCAACGGAAGCAAATTTAATATAAAAATAATCTTAGGCCGATAAAATTAACAACAAAACTTCATCTAAAGTAATTGAATAAATAAATACTTAGTTATCTATTACCCTATTATTTTTCCCAACTTACATTGACAGACTTACAGAGACAAATTCAATGGGTTGGTGGGAAATAGAACCCGCCACCTACTGTTTGACCACCATCTCCACACTTCACTATTGACATTCAAGTTTTCCTACCATTCAACAACACATTTGATTAAATTTATGTTGGTTTCTCCACACAGCTCCCCCATCACAACCGACAGGATTGCACATTACTCTCTCTCTCCCTTTATCTCGCGACTATACCATCAGTTTCACCAGTATGCTTCCTCTCCACACAGCTCCCCCATCACAACCGATAGGATTGCACATTACTCTCTCTCTCCCTTTATCTCGCGACTATGCCATCAGTTTCACTAGTATGCTTCCTCTCCACACAGCTCCCCCATCACAACCGACAGGATTGCACATTACTCTCTCCCTTCATCTCGCGAGTATACCATCAGCATAGCGTGTAGAATTAACACGTTCGTTACCGAACGGCCATATGTGGATGTTTTTGTGTTTTCTTTGGGACCGAAAACACACATGTGGTTGTTATCAAAATTTTAACGAGGGACCGGACATCCATATATGGCCTTTTGGATGTAGGTTGTTAGTATTAGAACAGATATAGGATCGATTCTTGTACAAATACAATCTTAATATATAAATGTCAAAGTCACTGACTGACCACTGACCACTGACTGACTGATCATCGCTCTACAGCCCAAACCGTAAGTCCTAGGAAGCTGAAATTTGGTAGGTAGCTTTGTGTTATAGTCTAGATGTGCAATAAGACGGGATTTTTCGAAATTCCCACTACAACACCTGCCATTGGCGAAAAAGGACTTTTTGCTTTCACGGCCATGCCTCGGCCCGCAAAGCGGGCTACAGCCCGCTAGTGCCAAATATGCAAAAAAAAACCTGGGGACCAATATTTGGTCCCCAGGATGCAACAGCAACTTTACCGCCTGGTCCCTACGTAAAACTTGAAAAAATTGGCTTGGTAACGAACGTGTTAAGCCATCAGTTTCTCTAGTATGCTTCCTCTCCACACAGCTCCCGCATCACAACCGACAGGATTGCACATCACTCTCTGCCTCTATCTCGCGAGTGTGTTGTGTGGCCGCCTGGATCACACTCATCCACCGACTGAACGTGTACTCGCTCTCGGCTCGGAAGTAGTAGACGTGGTTCTTGAACGTGAGCTTGAACACGAAATCCTTGAAGATGCCATCCTCCGGCGTGGGGGTGGATATGGAGTAGCCGAGCAGAGGCAGTGAGGCGAGGGGGCAGTCGTCCTGTGGACAATAGAGGAAGACAACATTAGTACTGGACTTTTGTTTGTGTTTTTCAGAATTTTCCCCTCCGCCCGGGATTCGAACCCGCAACCTGCCAGTCAGTATATGCTCTTAACCACTGAGCCACGGAGGTCGGCTCAGTCGGCTGGTACTGAATTTTTTTTGTTTTTGGTCTTTTAAAAAGATAATTGCGCCCCAGAACCGCTTTAGCATTACTTCAGGGCACTTTACCTTTGCACTCATGCCATTCTGGAAACAGAAAAACTCGGTCAGAATTTTCCCCTCCGGCCGGGATTCGAACCCGCAACCTGCGAGTCAGTAACCAATGCTTTTAACCACTGAGCCAAGGAATTCGACATAAGGACGTCTCCAAACTTCTCTTTACATTTTCTGAAAATACGTACGTATATCTATTCCGAGGAGAGTCTTTGTGTTCTGATCCCAACCAATGAATAAAAATTTCTTTTTTTATGTGATAGTGTGGCCACATAACAATAGGTTTCCACGGATTCAGCTCGTGGAAAATGATTCAATAATTAACCTTACTTTGTGTGTTAAACCCCTAAAATAGATCCAACTCAATTAACTCATAATTAAACACCTCGGAAAGCCAGCGTCGATGGCATGTTGAATACACCGGTTCCCTTCAGAACACCGAAGTTAAGCGACATCCAGCGAGGTTAAGACTTGGATGGGTGACCATTCAAATTCTAATTCTCGTGACGCTGGCTTTTCCCGGCCCCACTCAGGCTGGGTGAGGTCAATGTGAGTAGCAGGTTTGTGAGTTTCCTGCGAATGGAGGGTAAAACCCCCGTCGTGATATGACCATGGCAGTTGAAAGCGACGAAAAAAAAAAAAAAAAACACCTCGGCCAAGGTGTGAAGAACGCCCTATTAAAAAAAAAAGAGAGCGCCGTAGAGTGTATAGTAACGGTAAAGATAGTTACCATATAAAGATAGTTACCATATATTCCATTACAGCCTCCGTGGCGTAACGGTTGTGACTACTGCCCGTAGTCCAGAGTTCCCGAGTTCAACTCCCGGTTGGGGCAGACTTTTCGACGAAAATTCTGTTCCATCCAAACACGTGAGGCTGGCATTTCCGGCCCTACCCAGGCTGGGTGAGGTTAATGTGGGTAGCTGGTACGATTCCCAGCGAATGGAGGGTAAAACCCCCGTCCTGACTATCTATCTCAGTCAGGACGTTAAAACCAAATAGAATCAACTGGTCACAATAGATCTAATTAGGTCGCAGTGTTAATTGTAAGGGTTTCACTGAAAACCCTGCAACCAGGTCAGATAATAATAATAATAATACCATAAATTTCATGTACATACTTTCTGAGTGTCAAGTGGTCAAAGCACTAGTCTGGTAATCCAGGTACAGTAGGGATCCGTTGGTTCGGATCCTACCCAGTGAATGAATTTTTCCTGATTTATTTGAGTATGTTACCACATAGGTAATAATAAGACTCTGAAAGTTAGCTGGCAGAAAATGCTTTGAGCACCTCGCCTGGTTATCTTATAGTATAATAATAATAATTCCGTGTCCGTGAGATAGGTATTGATACCTAAATCATGGTGGTCAGAGGATTATATGGGCGCCCAGATCCAATGTCTGGGCTCCTTTCATGTCCATTGATTCTATATTGTTTTAACGTTCTGACTTGAGGTAGACGTACAGGACGGGGGTTTTACCCTCTATTCGCTGGGAATCGTACCAGCTACCCACATTAACCTCATCCAGCCTGGGTAGGGCCAGAATTGCCAGCCTCACATGTTCGGAAGGAACAGAATTGTCTGTGCGAAAAGTCTGCTACAACCGGGAATCGAACTCAGGATCTCTACGAGCAGTAGTCACAACCGTTACGCCACGGAGGCTGGCGTAAATCTTATAGTATCCAAGTTTCTCTTGTATCCAGGTTTCTCTTATATCCAGATTTATCTTATATCTAGTTTTCTCTTATATCCAGGTTTCTCTTATATCCAGATTTATCTTGTATCCAGGTTTCTCTTATGTACAGGTTTCTCTTATATACAGGTTTCTCTTATATACAGGTATCTCTTATATACAGGTATGTCTCATATCCAGATTTATCTTATATCCAGGGCTGGTATGCAGAGACGATTTTGTAATCCCTATAGGGTTCACTGTAGGGTGGTCCCGAGCTTGCTATAGAGAATACTTGGACCTTGACAATTATTTATTAAAGAAACATCTGATTGCACATGCGCACAGACGCTTTAAACAAACGTCTCTGAATAAAAAAATCAGCTGAAGGGACAAAAGACCCAGGCATCCCTACAGTAAGGACTCTGCATACCAGCATACCACCTCAGGTTTAGCTGTATTAACACGTTGAGCGCCGCAGGACCCCATGGGGGCTTTTTCTATACTATCAACTGGTACCTAAACCCACATGGGGGCTTTAAAAATATGACTTCAGTTTATGTACACTAAGCCAGACATGGAACAGACAAAAGTTTAATTACCTGGAACGTCTTGTAGAAGAAGAGACAGAAGTGCGAGAAGACGAGGAACAGCTTCTGCCACCCGTTGCTGTTCTTGAACTTGCGCAGTAGGTATCCACTCAGAGTGTTGCGCGCGCACACCACACTGTCCTGCAGAGACACGGACGTGTTGCGGTGCCAGCACACGTGCAGGGTGGTGTTGGAGCGCTGCGGGGAGAGAGAGCTGTAAACGCGGCTTGCCTCGCCCTCGGCCATTACGTCGTCCATGGAACCTGAAGATTTTTAGAATTTATAATTTATTGTTTATTCGAAATTTACAGAAATGTATAAAACATGGTCACCCTATCTACAATTCTAGATTTCTATATGCACACACACACAGGAGGCTCCTCTGTAAATAAATATCTTTTTTTTTTAAACTCACTCGTGGAGCAAGGACTCTGATTGTTAAGTCTCCTCTGTAAATAAATATCATTTAACACTTTGAGCCCCAGAGCTGGGATCGGCGAGTGAGCACAAGGGACCAAGGCAAAAAATGCGTTTTGCACCCTTCGTACCAAAGTTTTTTTATTGTAAAATATTTTGTTTTTTGTCGAGAAAATTTGATAATTTTTTGTTTTTCAGCTGTACCTTTTATACTTTATGATTTAACTTCAAAGTAAGGAAGGTCGTGAATACCATATAGAGTACTCATGTCCACAGTCAAAATTTGGGTGAGGGTCATATATGGTACTCATGTCCATTATGAAATGTCAGCTGAGAGTCATATATGGTATTCATGGGCTCAAAGTGTTAAAAAAAAAACTCACTCGTGGAGCAAGGACTCTGACTGTCTCCTCTGTAAATAAAAATCATTAAATAAAAAACTCACTGGTGGACTTGAGGCTGAAATACTTGAGCTGGTCCTCCTGGCTGTCTCCCCTCTGCTTGCAGGCCTGGATGCTACGGGTGAGGTCCCCCAGCCACTTCTCCTTGTCCTCCGGGGAGCTGGCGGCCACAGTGATCACCCTGGGGGCGGGGCCAAGGATGTGAATTAGTCTAGTCTGTCCCGGTAGCTCAGTGGTAAAGGCGGCACTCTGTGAATCCACAGGTTCCAGAGGTCGCGGGTTCGAAACCCAGCCCCGGGACATGACAAGTTATCCTCCTATTTGGGATTTTTACCACATTTTTTTTTTAATTTAAATTTTATGGCATTGGTTATCCTCCTTATCATGGGAATTTGCCATACAGCCAGTGTGGTCGTGTTTATACAGATTGATATTTTATTAAAGATAGTTCGTTAATTATTAGATATTAAATGAATATATTGTTTGTGGTCAGAAAATAGTATATGTATCCGTATGTACGTGGGTTTTGTATTATAGTTCTGTACGAAAAGGGGGACTCAGTTATGTTTTTTAAATTTTTACCACATAATAATACGTCTTGGGCTTACTGCTGGAATAATGGCAGTATAAATAAGGCGATATTATTATTATTATTATTTACACATATATTTTTTTATTATCGATGAGTGCTTTACCGACCTCAGTAGCTTGATCGATAAGGCGGCGGACTTGTATTCGGAGATCGGTGGTTCAAGTCCTAAGTTAAGCAAATATTTAGTAAATCGAGTTTGAATAGTTGTGACATTACGAAACTTTTAACTAAATGAGTGTGTTTTACAGCCTTTTTTATTTTGTAGTCATTAAATATTTTGTCGATTCTTGGTTTCGAACCAGAGACCTTTCGTATGGCAAGCATTTTACCACTGAGCTTAATCGTGCACAAAGTAATATCACCTTACTTATATTTATTAATTATTTAAACATATAGGTACAATTTATTGCTTTCTATTATCTATAACTTCCCCTGAAGGTATAGAAAGTACATATTTGTGTTTCGGTCACTTTTTTCGAAATTAAGCTGGTAACACTTCGGGACAAATTGGACTCTCCTGATTCCAAAAAAGTGATTTTTATCGAAGGGTGTATTGGAGCGCGTATTCTACTCTCTCTCTCTCTCTCTCCGAAATTCATGTGTTGTAGTGGGAGCTGTGCATAAACCTTTCTCTCATGAATAACGCACAAAGCTTACTCTAAAATCAAACACTCACCTCTGCGCACAATACAGGATGAAAGAGTACTGGAGCGGGGTGTCTGCTCTCTCTTCGAGACTCAGGTGTTGTAGAGGGAGCTGTGCATAAACCTTTGTCTCATTAATAACGCACAAAGCTCACTCTAAAATCAAACACTCACCTCTGCGCACAATACAGGATGAAAGAGTACTGGAGCGGGGTGTCTGCTCTCTCTTCGAGACTCAGGTGTTGTAGCGGGAGCTGTGCGTGCACCTTGAAGCCAGGCCCGGCACGCACCCCGTAGACTAGCAGGTCAGAGTAGAGGAGGAACATGCGCTGCTGGTACCCGCGCCGCTGGGAGAACTTAGCGAGGCAGCCTGTGGCAGATGCGTAGATATGGGTTATTGAAACGGTGAGTCTAATGTTTTTTTAAGAATTAGTTTTTTTTTCATATCTATAAAAAAAACAGCCATTGTAAACGCTTATGGCTTGTGTTGTAGCTTGTCCATCCCGTAGTATGCCCACCTCTGATGAGCGAATAGTGACACAATAGTTCCCATTTAGGTGCTGAGTCAACACGAGTGCACCGGAAGATAACCCTTACAAACAACAAACTGTAACCAACTGTTGAATACAAATTTCTGTAGGCTCTGGGTTAATTTGTTATTAACAAAGAAATCACAACAATAGTTGTGATTTCCTTCGTGTTCTAGCTATCCGAAATGGCCGATTTTAAGTGACATGTTCATTGACCAAAAAATATACGTTATGAGTTATTCATTACTTATTTCTCCTTGACATTACAAGTTTAGCGCCTTAACCACATCTCCACGGGCCTCGCTTACCTATTCGAACCAAGGACCTTACCTATTCGAACCAAGGACCTGTCAGGACTGAGTCTGAGCTCCGAGCCGCTCAGATCCCTGTCCAGCTCGCAGAGTTGAACCCGGTTCTCCGAGTTGCCGAGCATGTGAGTGACCGCAGGCACCAGGTGGGAGAGCTTCTGGTGGGCGATGAAGCAGTCCTCATAGTCCAGGTGGTCCTGTGGAATGGTTTTTTGATTTGATTTGATTTTGTTTTTTTTTTATAACAATTTAAATTAACAAAAATAACATCTCCTAAGATAATATAAAATAACTTATGAGGAGTGGGTGAATAGGGTTGGTTGAGTGGCAGAGAATGCCTCGGTCGGGGACGTTCGAAAGATAATAAATAATAATAATTTCGTGTCCGTGAGATAGGCACAGATACCTGTCTCACGGTGGTGAGAGGATTATAAGGACGCCCAAATCTAATGTCTAGGCTCTTTTCATGTCCATGGATTCTTTTGGGTTTTAACGTCCCACATTAACCTCGTCCAGCCTGGGTTGGGCCGAAAATAACTCACCTTGTTGTAGTAGTGTAGTAGCTTGTCCAGTATCTGGTGGTACAATATCTAGCTTGGGGAGTAACTCACCTTGTTGACCGACCTCAGTAGCTTGATCGATAAGGCGGCAGACTTGTAACCTGGAGGTCGGTGGTTCAAGTCCCGGTTTCAGCGTAGATTTGGTAAAGCGAGTTTGAGTAGTTGTGATATCTCGAAAGATGATTAACACAAATATGATAACTTAAAAAAAACTCACCTTGTTGTAGTAGTGCAGTAGCTTGTCCAGGATCTGGTGGTACTGAAGCAGGCGCTGCAGGGGTTTCAACAGGAAGTTGGAGAGCGGCAGATAGCAGACCTTGGCCATCTCGAACCCGGAGTACATGGACTGGAACCTGGGGTCTCCGTGGTACGCCTCGTCCAGCACGTGAAGGATGTGGGCGTGGCGCTCCATGTAGGATTTGAAATACTGGGGGTGGAATTAGTCATAAAAAAAATTGAAATCGGAGCAAAAATATTACCAACTTTTTAATATTTTTTATTATTACCAAAAAATATTAAAAAAAAATATTATTACGTGCGCTCACGTAATATTTTATTTTTTTTTAACCAGAATTTTTTTATATATTATTTTTACAAAAACGAACACAATATTACTTCCGATTTCTAATCTTAGAAATTTCTCGGAAGTAATAATAATGATAATCTTCTTGTTGTCTTTTTGTGTCCATGTGTGATGTCATAATATTGGAAGGATTGATATGGGTGAACCCTTTGGACGCCCAAAACCAGTGTTCTGGGCTTCTTCCGTGTTTAGTGTATGGTGTAAGTGTAGTGTGTTGAAATGATGCACTAAAAACAGACAATTTCAAAAACATTTCTCAAAATTTGGTAGGTATTTGAAAATTGTCCCTTGGGTTCTAATATATCCAGAGGTTATTTTTCTTTGTAAAGAGCTAATTTTAATTATGAAATTGTCCTCTTATATCCAGGTCCAAGTGTATTACAAAATGCTATTTTGTTTTTTAGCCTTACAATGAAATTTTTTTAGACCATACTGGGAATCGAATGACGACTTCCAGGTTACGAGTCCACCGCTTTATCGTCCGAGGTCGGGTACTGGTAGTCAAGTGGTTAACGCGCTAGTCCGGTAATCCAGGTAGCTTAGGGATCCGTTGGTTCAAATCCCACCCAGTGCATGTTTTTTCTTCATTTATTTGAGTTTGTAATGATAAGACTCTTAGGTTCAGGTGGAAGAAAATGCTTTGAGCATTAACCTCGCCTGGTGGGTACCTTCCACTAAAGAGTATTGTTATTTATTTATTTATTTATCGTATGGCTTTATTACATTTCTCAAAGTGAGAAGCCATTTGTAATAAACTTGATCAGGAAATCTGTTGGCAGTGGTTGTCTGGTCGCCAAATGTGTCAGTACTTTAGCCGCATGTCAATGCGTTGCCCAGGGTGAACCACGAGGAGGCGTACTAACATTTCTTTTTTTATTATTATTATTATCGACGGAGTGACCGAGGTCTGCCTACTCACCGGCAGCGTGTTCAAGTGCTTGAGCATCACGTGAGTCTTAGCTCAATGTCCCTGAGTACTCACCAGCTGAGTCTTAGCTCAATGTCCCTGAGTACTCACCAGCTTAGTCTTAGCTCAATGTCCCTGAGTACTCACCAGCTTAGTCTTAGCTCAATGTCCCTGAGTACTCACCAGCTTAGTCTTAGCTCAATGTCCCTGAGTACTCACCGGCAGTGTGTTCAAGTGCTTCAAGTGTCCCAGCAGCTGAGTCTTAGCTCAATGTCCCTGAGTACTCACCAGCTTAGTCTTAGCTCAATGTCCCTGAGTACTCACCAGCTTAGTCTTAGCTCAATGTCCCTGAGTACTCACCAGCTTAGTCTTAGCTCAATGTCCCTGAGTACTCACCAGCTTAGTCTTAGCTCAATGTCCCTGAGTACTCACCAGCTGAGTCTTAGCTCAATGTCCCTGGCTACTTACCGGCAGTGTGTTCAAGTGCTTGAGCATCACGTCTCCGATGCACTGCTGGGTCTTGTTGTCGCAGCAGCTGAGTCTTAGCTCAATGTCCCTGAGTACTCACCGGCAGTGTGTTCAAGTGCTTGAGCACCACGTCTCCGATGCACTGCTGGGTCTTGTTGTCCCAGCAGCTGAGTCTTAGCTCAATGTCCCTGAGGAAAGTGCAGTTGGCGTCGTGAAGGGGGTCTATCAGGTTGAACAACTCGTCCAAACCTTCCAGCGAGATCTCGCTGTTGTCGCCTTTGTTCACTTCATCGCGAAACCACTGGAAAAGAAAAGAAAAAGAAAAAAAAAAAATTAGAAATATGTGGTTCAGGACGAGCCAACTTTGAAATAAAGTTGGCTGGAGACCATCACTCACACCTCCAGCTGTAGCCAAGCTGGCTACAACAACAACAACAAAAGAAAAAATGTGAAAACTGGGTAGGTCAAATATAAGGGAAACCTGGAGATAAGACAATCCGGGATATAAGAGAAACTTGGAGATAAGAGAAACCTCTGGAGATAAGAGAAACCTGGATACAAGAGAAACCTCGATATAAGAGAAACCTGGAAAATAAGAGAAACCTGGATATAAAAGAATCCTGGGAATAAGAGAATCCTGGATATAAGAGAATCCTGGATATAATATATAAGAGAATCCCTGAGGAAAGTGCAGTTGGCGTTGTGCAGAGGATCTATCAGGTTGAACAACTCATCCAAACCTTCCAGCGAGATCTCGCTGTTGTCGCCTTTGTTCACTTCTTCGCGAAACCACTGGAAAAAAATTTTTTTTACAAAAACGAACACAATACTTCCGATTTCTAATATTAGAAATTTCTCGGAAGTAAAATGTGAAAACTGGGTAGGTCAAATTTTCGAGGTAATACGTACAGTCGAACCTGGAGATAAGAGAATCCTGGATATTAGAGAATCCTGGATGTAAGAGAAACCTGAATATAAGAGAAACCTGGATATAAGAGAAACCTGGAAATAAGAGAAACCTGGAAAATAAGAGAAACCTCGATATAAGAGAATCCTGGATATAAGAGAATCCTGGATATAAGAGAATCCTGGATATAAGAGAATCCTGGATATAAGATGTAAGAGAATCCCTGAGGAAGGTACAGTTGGCGTCGTGGAGAGGATCTATCAGGTTGAACAACTCGTCCAGAGCCTCCAGCGAGATCTCACTGTTGTCGCCTTTGTTCACTTCATCGCGAAACCACTGGAAAAGAAAAGAAGGGGAAAAAATGTGACAACTGGGTAGGACAAATTTTAGAGGTAATACGTACAGTCATACGGTAATACGTATAGTCAAAACCCCGAAGTAATGTCATACGGTTCCGGGGTCATAAATGTGAGCTGTAAGAGGAAGGGTTTTAGTGGGTTCGGATATCCGCGTGCCATGATATCAATCCCACACTCCCCAAAGAAACGAAGATTTCCAACCTCTTAGAAAAAAAAAAAAAATACGTACAGTCGAACCTGGATATAAGAGAATCCTGGATATAAGAGAAACCTGGATATAAGAGACCTATCTCTAGGACAAATATGGTATGGTATATATGGTATATTTATTTGCGGTAAGAATCCTTTTACAAAGTCACAAGTACATAAAACAAACATGAAAAAATACAATATAAAAATTAACAAAAATATCGCAAATAAAATTAAACATAATTAACATAAGACTAGCATCAATCAATAGTTGCTATGTTCATTACACGCATCATGCGATTCATTGGGGCTAAATACTCGTATGTATAATTTGTCCTACACAATTTCGTGTAAAAAGTTACCTCTTTAATTTAATTTTTTTTTTAATTTATTCTTTATTGACGGGTCAAGCCCAATGTACATTGATTACATACATAGAACATTAAATTAATACAAATAAGAAAACAAAATAAGAAAATGTAAGAAGGCAAGTAAAAATATCACAGAACGTAGAGCAAGTTGACTAGAAAAGCTGTATTACAATTCTTTTAATACAGCTTTATAAGGTAAAATAACCTCTTCTCTTCAAATTGTTATCAAGAGAATGTACATCGATAGTGGAAAGGCGATATTTTTTTATCATCTATTGTCCATCATTGGCAGTGTATTTTTAATAGCCTTATTTTGTAGCGAAAATCAATTACCTAAACGGGACACTGATAAGAAAAGTACTAAAACCATGCAAAGTGACATACAGAATAATATTAAATGTACATATCAATTAAATTAATATCATGAGAATATTTAATTTTTATTCGTTTTGAGCAGAACTAAGACATTTTATCGGTAATTTTATTATCTTTTTTGAGTCTTATATTTCCAAAATATCTATAAAAATACATCATCGTCACTTGAAAATTATTTTACGTAAATTCGTAATACAATTTCATTATTTGTAATTTGATGGTGATGAAAATTTATATATAAAAGTTATGGAAAAGAAGTTCTGTCAGTCTTTCCTTACATTACTCCTGTAAGATCCACAACAGTACATGATGAAAACTCTCTACCAGATACCCGTTGTGTTGCTGGTTCTCTGTTATTTAGGTAAGTGCATAGATAACTGCATAGCTTTGGTCAGTAAGGTTTTCTACCAATTTGTATTACTTCCGATAGTGTCAAATAACAGAAATCGGAAGTATTGTGTTCGCTTTTGTAAAAAATAAAATAATTAATAAACATTTTTTGCTTGGATATCAATTTTTTTTCTAGACGTTTCATAACCTCCTGAGAAACATTGGTTTTCTGTCTGTCTTCGGTCTGTCTGTCAGATATCTGTATTCCTTGCAACGTGCAAATCTCTGAAACTACAGAACAGAACTCTACAATTTTTTACACATATAAGAGACGTGTTTTAGTTGATCCCATTTTCAATTCTTCAACTTCAAATAAGTCCAACTTCAAATAAGCGGGCTTTGGAGATTAAAGACCGTTCCCTTGACCTCTAACTTTTTACTTAAATGCTTTTATCTCATGAACAGTACACCCGATTTTCATGAATTTTTGTATGCTTTTAGGATTACTAGAGTTTAAATACATAGTACATTTTTATTATTGAATTAATTATGTTTGAGCTCTGATATGTAAGAAATTACCGAAATTTGGACCAAAAAGTGCATAAATAAGGCCTTGGAGTTGCCGATACAGAATTTTTTGTAGAATCCAAAATGTAGGAAAGACGGTATTCTACTCTGTAAAACAAATTTGAAAAGAATCAGTTAAAAACTTTTGTAGATACAAATTATTATTCAGTACAGTGTCCACCACAGCAGCATTAGCCTCATTGTTTCCCAACCTCTTTGGCTAATTTATTTTTTTATTTCAAAATGCTCTAATTAACACAAATATTCCTTAGTGACATTGTCCCAACCCGCCACATAAAACACAAATTGTTATTTCTTAACGAATGCTGACAAGACACTAAGGAATATTATTTATTAATTGTGAAATTAGCAATTTGAAATAAAACATGTATTATCTATGAGACAGCTGTAAGAGTAACAAACCATAGTGAAAGATACGATAATGAAGATAAAGCGGGCCTAAACATGATTTCAGGAAAATTTTGGGTCGAAGATTTGACGGCGATTTTTCATACCACGAATAGGTGTTTTTGGGGATTTCAGAAGTTTTTGTAACGGGTATATATATATTGTATATCTGTCTCTATGTCAGTCCGTCTGTGTTTCTCTAAGTCTTTTTGAGTTTGTCCATGTGTCTACTTCGTTGTACTCAATAATTGCGAACGAAGTGTATAGTCTCACTTGCCGACACTTGTCTATTTATCTATGCCTGTATGTATGTCGATAAGAGCTGAATTTTTGTCCAATCGAGCTGAAATTTTTAGGATATGTTCCATGTATGCTTAGAATTTAATATTAAATTGTATGACATTGACATTATGTTGAGCCAGGTCGGGCTAGACTAAGAAAAAGGTCAAAATGTATCGATCGGAATAAAAGCAGCAGTTTTTGCCTGATAGAGCTGAAATTTTTAGAGCGTGTTCCAGTGTTTCATACATGCTTACTTTGCTTAGAATTTAATGTATAAAATTTGAGTGACACCATGTTAAGAAACAATGAGATAGGGTAGGAAATATTTCAAAAATCATGTGAAATGGCCTGGTTCGGGACATTTTACATCTCTGTCAGATGAAGGAAAGACTTTTTTATATATATTTTATTAGTTATTCCGGTACTAAAGTGAAAAATCGACACTTTGTGCTATGACTCTTCGCTTGGTAGGTTTTTCTTACTTCTTAACTAGGCGGGGTAGAGCGCTATCTCGATCTAAAGTTACTGGGTCTCCTGGCACTACAAGATGGCAAAGCTTGCAGAGTATTGCCATCTCTGTCTGTGGAAAAAAATCTCTGTAGTATTTTGTTTATAATTTGCCCCTCCTACTTTTATGTTGAAAATAATAAATAAATATTCGGACCCATGCTTAAGAATCCTATTTTCTGGGAAAGTATTGCGCTGCTTAGAAGGAGGAGCCTTGGCAACAATAATTTTTTTTATATAACAAAAATCTCATCAGTTGAAAATAAGGATATTCAGTTGTAGGAATCAAACTAAACATAGTTTGATTTGAAAGTAAATATAAATGACATAAAATTTGTACGTAAATATAAATGACAAAATACAGTAGAACCCCGTTATTATGAACTAATTTTATAAGTATAGATTGGGACCAGGGGTAGTTCATCATAGCCGGGTTCAATGTAAATGTTCATAATATCGGGGTTCCATATAATCATAGGTAAAAGAAAGGGAAATAAGGCAAATTTTAGACAAATGAACAGGCGTACATGTATTAGAATGTTAATTTAAGTACAGATTAGGTACATAAATACAAAATATGTATTAACATTGTACAGAGACCTATTGTGAGGATCTAAAGAAGTCAGTAATTCTTGAGAAATTAGAGAAAATTTCCAGTTAAAAAAAAATTGCGGAAAAAAAGTTCATTTTATCCGAAGTTCATAATATCGGGGATCATAATAACGGGGTTCTACTGTATATGATTTTCAGCCTTGAGTGAACAAGCAAAACTAAATTTGAAAACTGGAGCAACAGACAGTGTTGAAAATGTAACCCCACAAATTGGAACTCAGAAACGTCTAACATCTGTAAAACCTCTAAATGGAACCAACAGGAACCTCAATGAAACTCTGAGCCAAGTCATACATCTGAAGAAAATAAATGGTACACACCAACATACCAACACATCGGGCAGGTTCCTAGGATGCATTGTGAATGCAGTCGCGAGTCTTCATATTTGACTAATTGAAAAAATATAAGTAGCTGCTGATTCGTCAAATTAAATTTTATTTCTGAGCAACGCATGCGCATTGTAGTATATTATTTAAAAAATAACTGCTACGAAGTTGGGGCGAAATTAATAGACAAAATCGAGTCATGACTTAGCATTATTTTTCCCCATCTAAGACAATACGCAATATCTAGACTTAGCTCCGCTAAGGTATTACAAAAACGTCTATTAATTCCGCCCTTTGAAAATCGTAGATCTAGGACATATTTATGTATACCTAGATATATTATGATGAGGGTATAAGCAAATTAAAATTCGATTAATTTTCAGTGTGTCCATGATGGGCAGAGTATTTTTTTTCTTTTCTTTCTCAGATATTGTAAGTCGCATGGTTCTAATTGTTAGCCAACTAACTGAGAAAAAAAACATCACCACGTAAAACTTTGTTCCGCAAAAATTTTCATTCTATTTCTAAACATTTCTCATTTTTTTTCGAAATAAAAGGGGCTTTTTCGGGAGCTAACAAAAAAATGATTCAGCTCTGACCTGTAATGAAAAAAAAACAATCGCCTCCTAGAATCTAGTTGGTAGAAAGTTTTTTTTTTCGTTTTCAATAAAGCGCTTAAATACCACTGAAGAGTGGGTTCCGCACCGGAAAACAGTTTCACACTGGGGGAAAAAAATTGAAATCGGAACATAAAAATATTATTATTTTTTTTACAAAAACGAACACAATACTCCCGATTTCTAATATAGAAATTTATCGGAAGTAATAAGAAACTTCTTGAGTCTGTAATATTGATTTCTAATGTTGTTTTTTTTTAATGAAATTTTAACCTACAAGCCAGTAGGTATTATTTCTTTCGAAAAAAACTCACTCCGATTAACTTTTTGATACACATGGAGATTTTTTTAATTAAATTATTCGTTATTTTAACTGTCTCCTTCGAAGGTAAAATTCGCTATGTTCTGCCTCCGCATCTGTTCTCCTGAGAAGAAATGGATGTGGAAGAAAAATGCATTTTCCCAGTGCAGTCCGATCGCAATAATGGGAAATGTGAAACCGCTCTACCAGGAATTGACTCAGCGAAAATGCAGCTTGACATTAGGAAATACTGAAGGATATGGGCTGGTGTCGAATAGCAGAAGTCCTGGATTTGATTACGGAAGTGGAGTATAGCAGTGATGCTTTGCTAGTCGCTACAAGAACAACAACAGAACACACCTGGCATTACATATGCGCCATGCAGAATCTAGAACACGATGATCGCGCACTGATTGAACTTTGGACTGATATGGCATACCCCCGTCCTGACTAGGACGTTAAATCAAACAGAATCGTTGGCGTCAGGAAGGGCATTCAGCCGTGAAAATGTGCCACAACCAACAAACCTCAACATGAGGTTGAAAAAGTCAAAGTGAAAGGAAAAGATGGCCTACGCTTTAGAAGAGCATTGAGAGCAGAAACGTGAGGATTTGCAGAGCATCGTGACATGCTTATGATGGTCCAAGTCAATGATGTGGCAATGACGAAGATTGAGCAGGTTCCTTGGTCAAAACAGCATTCGAACACGTGTGATTTCGGTTCTTGAGTTCAAATTGGAGAATAATTGAAGAGGTTTAATATTCATCTATTGATATGGAGGCACATAAAATATTTTTTTTTTTACTAGCAGGCTGCAGCCGCTTCGCCATGTCATCTTATATACACCACAGACACACACACACTCACACAAACACACACACACTCACACACCCCACACACACTCTCACACAAACACACACACACACACTCACACAAAGATGATTTTACAATATTGTAAGTAAATATCTAGATAGATATATACCGGAACCCTCTGTACTTGTTCCTTTCCTATAATTCTGTCAATTGGCATTAAGTCTACTAATGACAAAATATATGATTTTCAGCCTTGAGTGACCAAGCAAAAATACATTTGAAACCGGGAGACACCGTAACCACAAAAATTGCAACTCAAAAACCCCTAGCATCTGTAAAACCCGACATCATCGATTCTCTAAATGGAACAATAATCAAGCACCACATCGACTTGCATCTGAAGCAAGTGAAAGATGCGGAGCAGAAAATCGATTCGAAGGGCAGGTTTCTAAATTGTGTGGTGAATACAATCAAGAGCATCACATACACGGTAGGTACTATAGCGCACTCAATCGTGGACTACATTTTTCCCCGCCAAAAAGATAAAGAGAAAAAAGAAAAAGGCAAAGGCAAAGTCGTTCCACCATTTTAGAGCAGAATATATGCAGCTAATGTACACAGAGATAATTATATAGTGAGTGTGATATGATTATAATTCTCCATTATTTCAATAAATAAATAAAATAAAATTCCATTAATTATTATCAATGTCCATGGTTGGCAATGTATTTTTTTTTTTTTTTTTTTCTTTCTTTTCTTTTCTTTCTTTTCTTTCAACAGTCACATCAAGTCGGTTCAATTTGTTAGCCAACTATACTTTAAAAATAATGTAGCATCTGTACCTACTTGACACACTACCCAGGGATGATTGTTTAAAAGAAGTACCTAACATTATATAAATAAACCCTTAAACTACAACAAAAAAAACTATACTTATAATACTCCATTATTTTTTCAAGAAACAAATAAATTAAAATTAAATTAATTTTCAATGTACATGCATAGCGTGTAGAATAATTAAGAAGTGAGGAAACGAACCCCAGTTGCATGGAAACGCCACATAGCGCGACACCATCGCAAAGGAGTAGAACATTTCTTGCGGTCTATTTATGTTTAATTGTTTATTTTTTTTTTATTTTTTTACACTTTATTGATAGGACATATTATATACAATACAAATAATTACAAATTAAAATACAATATAATAGAAGAAGAAGAAAAAAAAATATATACATAATATATGTCCTAACTAAATTGTTAATGTTTACATCTGATACGGTGAAGAAATTTTGTGAGGGACAAGGAGAGGAGACCCTTTGCGATACTACGCGAGGACGCCACGAAGTAGGCGGCGGGGGGTGGTTTCCACACTTCTTAAATCTACACGCTATGGTCCATGGTTAGCAATGTATTTTTTTTTTTTTTTTTTTTTTCTTTTCTTTCAACCGTCACATTAAGTCGGTTCAATTTGTTAGCCAACTATACTTTAAAAATAAACAAGTTATAATTAAACTAAATAAATTAAGAAAACAGGGAGATTGGGGGATATTGAAAATAATCAAAAATATAATAATAGAGTTTGGTGGAGAGGCTTTGTGCATCGACCTGTCCCTTAGGATAGAACGATTACGGATATGTATGTAAATTAAGTAAACTAAGCTAAAGACAGCTCACCAGGTTAATGACCTCCAGAGTAAACTAAGCTAAAGACAGCTCACCAGGTTAATGACCTCCAGAGTAAACTAAGCTAAAGACAGCTCACCAGGTTAATGACCTCCAGAAAAGTAAACTAAGCTACAGAAAGCTCACCAGGTTAATGACCTTCAGAAAAGTAAACTAAGCTAAAGACAGCTCACCAGGTTAATGACCTCCAGATCCTTCCGGAACGTCCTCTCTGTCATGTGCAGCTCCTTGATGATAAGTAGCTCCTGTCGGCCGCATGCCGCCGCTTGCTGCGGTTGTTGCTGGTGTTGTTGTTGGTGGCGTCTGCGGCCGTCAGGGAGCCGCTGCGGTGCAGGGAGCCGGTGTCGCTACCTGGCGGCGGCGGAGACAATAAATTTAAAATATTTTAAAACGTAAGAACAATATTGAGTACTTTCTAGAGAAACACTAATTGTCTGCTTGAGGTTCAATAATAATAATAATTCCGTGTCCGCGAGAATAGGTATTGATACCTAAATCACGGTGGTGAGAGGATTATATGGACGCCCAGATCCAATGTCAGGTTCCTTTCATGTCCATTGATTCTATTTGGTTTTAACGTCCTGACTTGAGGTAGACAGGATGCGGGTTATACACTCCATTCGCTGGGAATCGTACCAGCTACCCACAATAACCTCACCCAGCCTGGGTAGGGCCGGAATCGCCAGCCTCACATGTTCGAGGAGAACAGAATTTTCTGTTCGAAAAGTCTGCTCCAACCGGGAATCGAACTCAGGATCTCCGGACTACAGGCAGTAATCACAACCGTTACGCCACGGAGGCTGGAATTAAAATAGTTAAAATGTAAGTACAATATTGAGTACGTCTAGAGATCACTAATTGTCTGGCTGAGGTACAATAAACAGGGAAGATCCAGTGTCTCGCAAGGACTATAAATAGAGAACAGGCTAGTCAACCCTAAAAGCCAAGCCCAATTCTCACGAATGGTTGATTCGACCAGTGATCATCGTAGAGGGACTAAAAATAGAGAACAGGCTAGCCAACCCTAACAAGCCCAGCCCAAGTTTCTCACGATGGTTGATAAGCACATACAAATATGTGGTTCCAACGAGCCAATTTTCAACTATTATATTAAATGTTTTATTAGATAAAAAGACATATATATGTACAATACAAATAATTTTATAAAAAATAGAAAAATGGAACCAATATAGAACAATAAAATGGAAAGAAATAGATAAATACATATGTCTAACTGAATGGGCGGGTTTTGCCTATGGCAATCTCTTCCACCCAACCCTTTAAAGTTACTCAAGACTTCACTCCCTCAGCTGTCACAAACGCTTGCGCGCTGGCTCGAACACAACAACTGTCGTATTACTGTCGTTTCAAAGAGAATGAGAATGTTTTTTTTTGCGTATACCACTATACAATAGTGTTTATTTTTTTTAATGTACCATAAAAAATTAACCTTATGGTGGTTACATTTTACAAACACTCTTTGTTTCTTTTTTGACTAAAACGCTTATTTGCTGCAAAAAATAAGCTTTGCAGTTCAACGAGGAAATGGTGCCAGTGTTTGGGTCGACATCCCTTGTTTATTACAGTCCCCCAGCCAGACATGCTGGTCTACTTCCTGTTTTTAGTTTAAAAGAAAATACTATGTAAAAATGTAATATTGAATGTAAGAACTGTCATAGAAAAAAATTAAGGACCCCAACTCAGTCAGGGTGGTACGTATTATTATTATTAAATACTTTAGTAGATATAAAAGACATACTATGTATAATTGTACACTGTACAGTAGAAATAATTATTTTAACAATGAAAAAATGGAAACAATATATTTATGTATCTTTTTATGTATCTTTCCGAGTCAGGGCAGTACTCTACTCAGTCTCAAGATACAAGAACACTTGAAATCCCGATGCACAGAACATTGGCGTACTCAACTCATTGTTAGAGTAGTACGATTGAGGAATAATTTACTTTTAGAGATCAAAACTGCAGCAAGTCAAATCGGTTTCATAGCTTTTGTTGCGGAAAATTACCAACATTTTTTATAAGATATTCTCTATAATAGGTAAACATTTTTTCCCCTTTTGCTGGCTTTATCGCCAGCAAATAAATGGTTGGGTGGAAGAGCTCACTCCAGTGAGAATCCTGCCTAAAAAAAGAAAGCCTATATAAAAAAAATATATACAATAAAAAGGAAAAAGAATAGGAAAATATATATAAACACTGTCCTAGCTAAAGGGCGGGGTTATTGCCTGCGGCAATCTCTTCCACCCAGCGTAGTAGTCACTTACATGGAGTGGTGCAAGTGTTCTCATAGTTATGGCTGATCCCATTCTTGTCGGTGGGTGAAGTGTTGCCGTTCGTGAGGATGACCACTCGAGGCGTGGAGTCCTGGGGCTTCTGGTTCGAATCCAGGTGGTTGTTGTTCAATCTGGGACACAAAAATTTAGTTATTTAGTTCAAAAGTTCTTTAAAGATGAGTGTTTCACAGCCTTTTTTTATCTCGTACCATGATCTTGGCGTCGAACCGTGCACTGGTGGTCAAGTGGTTAACACGCAATTTAGGTCACAATAGATCTAAATAAAGGTCGGTTGTGATATTGGTGCTTCTCTGTGGAACTCCAACCAGTCTACAATAAAAACACGCTAGTCTGGTAAACCATGTAGCGTAGGGATCCGTTGGTTCGAATCCCACCCAGTAGCATGAGTTTTTCCTCATTAATTTGAGTTTGTGACCACATAATAATAAGACTCTGAGGTTATGTGGTGGAAAATGCTTTGAGCATTAATCCCGCCTGGTGGTTACCTTCCACTAACATGTTATTATTATTAATGACCAGGCATCCTGTGGCAGTCGCATAATGTGTTATTGAAAAAGTGATTTAAAAATAATAATATAGATGAGTGTTTATATTGTTTTTTTTGCATCTATGAAACAGGTAGCTACTGTAGACGCTTGTGGTATGTGTCGTAGTTTACCCATTCCGTAGTATGCCACCCCTATGATGGTCAAAAAGTGACACGTTCTTCCCATTTAGTTGGGTCAACACGAGCGCACCGAAGGCATCCCTTACAAAACAACTGTAACCAAATTTTTCAAATTAATGATGATAATTTTTTATTCACAAGTCCTTGCATTCCAATATGCAAAGGGAAAAAAATATTTGAAGCATTTTTACATTCCCTTATTCCTATAATAAGGAAAGTAATGGAATCACCCCAACAAAAACTATTAATTATTTTACAAAAAACAAACACAATACTTCCGAAAAAATGCGTGACCTACAGGGTATTAGATTTCTTTATAGCCTAATATTACTTTAGGATAGTTTTCAATTAAATCTCATTCAAGTAACAATCTATTGTTGTTCCTGATGTATGCTAGGTCTCTCTCTTTCTCTCAAAAATAATTATAATATCGCCTTATTTATACTGCCCGATTAGGACTATTAAAGTTCCATTATTCCAGCAGTAAGCCCAAGACATATTATTATGTGGTAAAATTCCCAAATGGGAGGATAACTTGTCATGCCCTGGCTGGGTTTCAAACCGCGACCTCTGGAATCTCTGGATTCACAGAGTGCCCCTTTACCATGAGCTACCGGGACATGCTATAGTCGACATCACCAGGATTTGAACCCAGGACCACCGCGTCAGAAGACTTACATATGATTAGAATATGGAGGAGGGGATCCATTCAACTGGGAGCTTATGGATCTGGATCCGAGAGATCCGTGTTGCGGTTCATCTGTGAAGGTGAAGGAAAATCAAAGATTAGAATAGAATTTTAAAAATGGTGCATTGTCACTAACGGTCCGATTTAATCGTGAATTTAATTGGTCGTTAACCATTTGATCAGTATAACAAAAATCAAAGATTAGAATAGAATTTTAAAAATGGTGCATTGTCACTAACGGTCCGATTTAATCGTGAATTTAACTGGTCGTTAAGCATTTGATCAGTATATCAGTAACTCAGTCCGTATAACCATAATTTATTGTGTATAATATGTATGAAGAAGTTCGTGGTGAAATTTGTCTGAGAGCAATATTTATGCCGTTGGGTGTAGATGAAATAAACATGAAGTATAAATAGGAAAACACACTTCCCACAAAAAAAAACAAAGAGTTTATTATTGTACCTCCTCTTTTAAACTGCCTACTTGAAGAGTACAAATACCAGCTGGTGTTTCCCAAACAGTATTTTTTATAATAGTCTTAATTCGAAGGTAACCAACTAAACACTATAAGAGGTTAATGCTTCTACCCATCAGAGTCTTATTATTATGTGGTCACATGATCAAATAAATTAGGATTTTTGTTAAAGAATCGACTATTATAAATTATTGGAGAACAATTAAAATCGTCAAGGAAAGTTACTGAGAAATAATAAATGTGATTTTTTTTATGTCAACTACATAGAACTAAAAATCAAGAGAGATTTGGAGTAAAAAATAGAGGCACAAAGAAAACAGTGTACAAAATTCAAATTGAATCAATTCAATCATAACGTGAATACAAAGAAATAGAATACCAAAAGAAACAAAATAATAATACTGCAAAGCAAAATACAAATTGTACAGAGACGAGCAAATTGTAGACAAATTATGAAAAGCAATATTGAATATTCCAATGAAATAAAATTTATGAAAAATCTTGACGAAATATACATATTAAAATGTATAATCATGACAAAATGTAGTTCTCAATGTCCTAAAGTAAATAATTTTGTTGAAAGCAATTTTAAACCAAAAATGAAAAATAAATAAATAATTTTACTAATACCAGCAGGCAGAGAAATAATAATGCTAAATAAGAAAAAGGCAAACTTATCGTTAAATAATGTTGTCAAAATTTGATAAAATATAAATTTCAATAAAATGGAAATTTTTAAAATTGAACCAAAAATCTAAAACAGATTAGAAATATCGTTTTACTCACTTGGTTTCCTTCAATTTTTGGAAAGCTTTCATAAAAAGAACTCATAATATTTCACTTTAAAAATACATGTTGAGAAACAATAAGTATCTTTTTTTAAACCAGAGAATAATATACAGGGTCTTCATAAAGTCTCACCCAGGCCTAGGTTTCTCGAAAACGACTCAGAATATCAAAAAACGCAAAAACCCGTATTCCTTTATATTTAGGGGGATTGATTTTCAGCCAAATTCTTTTTGCCTACACGGCCCCAGTCAGGCTGGGCATGGACCAACTTTAAAATCTTAAATAGAATGGTATGTCTTGTTGCATATTGTTTTAAAGGTCTTATTGAGAGAAGTTCATTACAATAAATTTCAGTGTGCTACGACTTACCGTTCTCGAGATACAGGGTGGGACGTAATGCGTAATATCCCTATATTTTGACCTATAACTCGTCAACCGTAAATTATGGAGAAAATTTTTCTTGATAATAATAACTCCTTATAGCAAGAACTTTCGAACAAGTTAAAATTTGATTGTTTTTTCGTTAAATTTTTTTCGACTGTTCGTCCGGCTGGCTGACGAAACCGACCAGAAACTAACATCAACAGAGTATGTCGAGTTATAACTTGTTCGAAAAGTCTCATCATAAGGAGTTATTATTAACAAGAAAAGTTTTCTCCATAATTCACGGTTATCGAGTTATAGGTCAAAATATATGGATATTACGCAGGACGTCCGACCCTGTATCTCGAGAACGGTAAGTCGCAGCTCACTGAAATTCATTGTAATGAACTTCTCTCAATAAGACCTTTAAAACAATATGCCACAAGACATACCATTCTATTCAAGATTTTAAAGTTGGTCCATGCCCACTGCCCAGCCTGACTGGGGCCGTGTAGGCAAAAATTTTTTGGCTGAAAATCAATCCCCCTAAATATAAAGGAATACGGGTTTTTGCGTTTTTTGATATTCTGAGTCGTTTTTGAGAAACCTAGGCCTGGGTGAGACTTTATGAAGACCCTGTATATAATTCTACGTGGATAAAATATATTTAAGATAGAATTATAAGTTACATAAAACAATAAGTATCTTGAACCTAACAATGAAGAATCGAGTGAAGATATCAGTGTGTTTCTAACTAAGACTGAAATCCCACTGAGTACAACACTTCCCGTTCAAAACTCAACACAAAATGTTCCGCAAAGTTTCGAAACTAAATGCACTCAGTCACTCGAAGGGTTCCAACTTTAGTCTTAGATAAATAGAACGATTTTTTTTTATATATATTTATAAAGACCAGGGTTTATCATTATGATGCCAGAGTAGTTGGCTGAGAACATACCGTTGAACTCTCTAGTAGTCCATTCCAGAAACACACACTCCAATCTCAAAATCCCCGAATCACCGTTTCAACCGTCACACAACGCACTCTGATTGGTTATTGTGTTCAAATGTACTAATCTGAGTGCGGTATGTGACTTTTTTTTAAGTTTCCATGTATTTATATTTCACAAATAAACATCTTCAACAAATAATGAGGGTATACGTATACCCACCTTCAAAAGATAAAAAATCTTGAGCAAGGTGGGGAATTTTGAAGTTGAAAACGAGATTTGGAGATTATGAGAGTGCAGAGTGTTTCTGGAACGGGCTACAGGTCAACAGTTCGATTCTATTATTGTCCGGAAATATTATTGATAAAATTTCCGGATTGGCTTTATTCTATCCTGTTCTCTCGCTTTCTTTTCAGGATTATGGTTGATAAAATCTTTGTCAAAAAATAAACCAATAGCAGTATAAATTAAACAAAATTTGAACTATTTTTGTTTATGTAAAAAAAATAGTCTTCTTGGAAAGAAATTGAAAAACAAATCAACAAAAAGTCGATGTCATAATTAGTTGTTCATTTATTTATAATTTACTTTTAAAATATAATTTGATTTTGTGTTGTATTTGTATAAAATTTTACAAACAAAAAAAGGGTTGTTTAAAAGAAAATGAGATCAAGGGAAAACAATTCGAAGACAAAAATTAAATAAAATTAAAAAAAGTAGGTAATGGCTTTGTGTCATTCTACAATTTTGATTTGGAGAACACAAAATTATTTATGAATGGCACTTCACGAGTGCTTTCTTCAGACTCCAGACTCGAGACAAGGGGTCCCATTACATCAACAATTTAATGAATCACCCTTTCATTGATCGAACTGTAAAAACAATTTTCTAAATAATTCTCAGTTTCTAAGGAAAACGTCATTTGACAGTTGATAAAAAATATATAATAAATTATTCATCAATGTCGACGTTTAATTTAAAATTGTAACTAATTTCACCTGTTTTCAGAAATCATTATTTGGCACATATTCCTAATACACAAGTTGGTTCACACAACCTAAATTATAATTACTACACTTCTAACAACAATGTATACACAGGTAGTTATATTTCGTAAGCAGAAGAACTTCAAGTCTTACAGTTAATATTTGGCACACTAACTAGACGACGAATTTGGGGTTTTTAATTTTAACTTTTAAAAATGGAAGCTTTCAATTTACAAGAATCAACAATTTGATTGCAGGTTAACAGAACTCATCTGGTGTGAAATATATCAGGTAATTAATTACCCACTATCAACTTACCAACACGTACATAATTTTTTTAACTATGCATTTCAACAAATAAAGTATTTAAAAAAAAAAACAACTAGAAGGAGTATTTGTTGATGTAAAAATACTCACATAGTTTGAAAGAGTATTTTTCTATATCAATAATAACAATGAAAAATGGAGACTCCTCACAAATACATACTCTATTAGATATAAATGACACAGAACAGTGAAGCAAACGGGAATATTTTCATTTGAAAAAATATTCGA
Organism: Bactericera cockerelli; assembly: GCA_024516035.1. NCBI lineage: Eukaryota > Metazoa > Arthropoda > Insecta > Hemiptera > Triozidae > Bactericera > Bactericera cockerelli. Next base: position 11,908,543 of record CM044964.1, read on the forward strand.
TAAATACGGTAAATTTACTCATAACCCAACAAAAAAAATGATGCACCAAATTGCACCAATAGAACTCTGCAGTAGTGTAAAGTGAATATCATACACGTAAATGCAATAGTATTATTGCGTGTGTATGTGTATGCATAAAAAAATATTAATAAATTTACTATGTGAATTATAGAAGGTACTAGGTTTTTTCAACTTTTGATACACTATCTCAGTCCTCGTTGAAAGCACCGCTTTAGCCATTCAGCGAGGAAGTAGTACGAGTGTGTTGAGATCTTACCCTCCGCCTCCTCTTTGGAAGAAATATTTAATTTGAAAATGAAATATTTGAGATAAATTAAAGAGATAATTTCAAATCTCGGGTGGAAGAGTTGGGTGGAAGAGATTGACACAGGCAATAACACCGCCCTTTAGGTAGGACATTGCTTTTTTGTTCTTGTTTCTTTGTTCAATCTATTTATTTTTTCTTTACAATTTCATTGTATTTTACGGTATATATTTTACTTTGTCTTACCTAATAAAGCATGATATAATAATAATGTCAAGTTGAGTTCTTTAGAAGTTTCTTGAGGTGTTTGCTTGACCTTCTTATAAAAGGGTACATCAAAATAATACTGATTATTTCATAGAATAAATTTACAAAGACATGGACTACCGATCGTTGAGCATTCTGTGAATTCCTACTTTAAGCTTTCATTAAGGGGAAGGGTCAAAGAGGCAAATATTTGAAGGAATCTTTAGAAAATAAATTTATTATAAAACAAAATGATGATTTGATTTAGCAGAAATTAAAATGAATTCTGTGGATTGGGGGAGTGAACATTTAATTAATTGAGAAACAATGTAGATATTTTAATTAAGTGTTTTTTATATTAATTTTAAACTACGTAAAGTAATATTTTATGTACAAAACCCGCATGCCTTGTCATGGTTCTTTTTGATTTCAAACTGTACAATCCTGTAGAATATGAATTAATTAAACCGAGTTATTAATTAGAAATAGATAAATACATTTTAATAATTTAAAGAACTCATTATCAATCACAACAAACAGTACTAACGACTAAAGATGCATAAATATGAAATAATGGTTATTATAATTAATTGTATGGGTAATAAAATAATTCTAACAAAATGGTACTGAAATCTAACAAAAACTTTTTTTTACAATAATTTATTTAACGAATGGTCTAAGGTAAGGTAATTAACTGTTTCAAATAAAAGAAAGAAAGAAAAAAAAAACAAAGAATGTTTAAGACAAAGTTTATCAAAAAATGAATAGGTAATATAGTTATCCGTGCATATGTAGTTTAAATAAATTTAATATAAATGCCATCAAATTGAATTGAAGTAAAAGAAAAAAGTCAAAAAGGTAAAGAATGTGGGTTCTTTCAACTAATATATTTCTCATTATTCAAATATTTCATTTGAAATTAATTGCATGGCACAATTAAAAAAAAAGTTACTAGAATTGCAGACTCCGTCATTATTTTATTTTGAAAAAACCCTGTTTAGGTAACTTTGAAAGTAAAAAATAAAAATAGACTGAAAATTTTAAACTTAAAATGAAAATTAGATAATTGAAATTGCTTGCCTTGTAGTAAAAGGAAGTGGGTTAGCATACGAGTATATTATGTTGAAATATTCTTGAAAACACAACATAGGTAATAAAAAAAATCAATAATGTAATAATAATATTAATTAACTTTAGGTAATCTTATTTATTAAATGAGCGCATTTAGTGAAAATAATAATAATTAATTAACAATTTTAATTAAATATACGTGTATGTAAATAATATGAAACAAAATAATTAATAAAGAAGAGGGAAATGAATTTCCATTGCTTGTGAGATCCTATCTCAGTGATTCTCTTGCAAATCTTTTAACTGTCGAAAGTTTCTAGCTGAGGACATTGAAGCTATATCTTGATATCTAGCTGAGGACATTGAAGCTATATCTTGATCAGTATCTAGCTGAGGACATTGAAGCTATATCTTGATGTTCATTCATATTCTATGAATTCAGTTGTTGTTGTTGTTGTTGTTGTGCCAGCTTGGCTACAACTGGAGGGGTGAGTGATGGTCTCCAGCCAACTTTATATCAAAGTAGGCTCGTCCTGAACCACATATTTCTATATGCGATCAATCATCATGAGGACTTGGACTTTTGTCATTAAACCCTTAGGAAACTGCAAGCTAGCCTGGCTTGTAAGAGTTGGCTAGTCTGTTCTCTGTTTATAGTCCTCTACCGAACTAGTTGTTGTTGTAGCCAGCGTTGCTACGGCTGGGGGAGTGATGGTCTCTATGCAACTTGGGTTGAAAAGTTGTCTCTTTCTAAAGCAGAAATGTATTTCTATAGCCGATCAACCATCATATAGGTCTTTTTCTTTGTATGCCATTAAAGTCTTGGGGAATTGAAAGCAAGCCTGAATTCAATCGTAATGATGATGTATGATTTTATTTGTGGTCAAGCACAAGGCCTCTTCACAATTTTTGTGGGTAGCGCAGCATTACTAAGAGCCTCCTGTACTTTTCGCATTCTATTACATTAGTTTCTTTTTACTCTGGTAATGCCGCCACTGGTCGTTACTCATACAAATAACTACTCATTTTTCCTCACGAGGTATGAGTGGACCCCGAACATGCAAGTACAGAGCAGAAAAATTCCTACCCCGCTGGGAATCGAACCCAGGTCACCATGCGTGCAATGCCTAGCGCGCTAACTCACTCTGCCACAGTCGCAATGATGATTACACACGAACAAATTAAAACTGTTGCTTCCCGTCCAGATTATAGTTGAGGAAGCTGAACTTCTTCCCGCTGGAGGTGGAGGAGGGACTCTTCCTCTTCCTCTTGGACACGCGGGGGATGGTGTTGGGTGTGTTGGTCAGGTTCTTGCCCCCGCCCCCAGCGCGGTCTAGAGAGCTCTCCGAGGAGCTGTCATCACTCGGCTGGCTGCGGTTGAGAGAAATAGTACGAGTAGCTCTTGGAGCGGACACTCGTCTTCACCGTGCCGGATCGGGAGGTGTCGAAGCTGGAGGATAGCGTGGCGAGGGGCGTGGCCAGAGACAGCTGGTGCTTCTTGCTCCGGTCACTCAGCTTCCGCTTGGCGTGCTTGGTGGGGGAGGTGAGCGCGTACATGGGCTTCTTGTACAGCGGCAGAGGATAGGGCAGCTGCCGGGAGTCCGTCGTGTCGTCACTCTCGGTGAAACAGAGCGTGCGACTCTCGGTGTTGTCTTCCGACTCGGTGTAGGGGGAGTCGTACTCGTCAAACGACCGCTGGGGCCGCACGTCCCGCGAGAATTTTCCCCGCGGCGGGTTCTCAAACCCGTCGAACGAGCGCTGCTTGACCGGAAAGTAGCCCGTCACGGAGGTGAGACGCCCGAACTCCTCGCTGTTCTTGCGGCTGTTGGTCTCGTTGAGGACCTCGTTGGAGAGTGAGAACCCTGCCAGGGAGCTGTCGTCGCTCTTCGGTAGTCCCGTGGAGGAGAGGTGGCGGCAGTGGAGCACTGTGGTGCCCGTGGAGGAGGACCAGTCGCCCAGGGACGTGTCGTCGCCCACACTGCTGCGGGGGCGGGGCGGCATGGTGGGCGTCAGCTTCACGTCATCGTACGGGGCCAGCTCCTCGCTCAGCGCCTCCTCCGCCTCCTCGTCCCCCTCCAGCGTCTTCGAGTCGTTGTCGCTGTCGAAGTCGTCCAGCAGCACTTTCTCGCTGAGCGTCCCCCCCCCGGGGTGAAGGGCGCGGGGGGCGGGGGGAACTCCTCCACCACGGCGCGGAACACGTTGTCCTCATCACTGCTCTCTCCTATCTTCCGCAGATCCAGCACGCTTCTGCAGTGCTCCCCCACCCGCATGCTCTCCAGAGGTCGCTTCTCAGTGGTCTCCTTGCTGTACTTGAAGTAGTTCTCCACGGAGGTGACCAGGGGGGTCAGGGCTTCGGGCGGACTCGGCCAGTCCGGCTCATCGAAGGACTTGGTGGGTTCCATGGGCAAGGGTGGCAGGGGCGGTAGATCCGTGTCCTCGAAGTGATCGTGTATGGAAGGGGGTCTGAGGAGAGACTGGGCTGCCGGTCACTGGACATGAGAGACTCGTCGTCCACAGACACCGAGCGAGAGGAGGAGGGCTTGGAGGAGATATCATCCTCAAAGTCACTTCTCTCCTGCTCAGAAGTTGTGGAGCGCTCGGAAATGCGACTCAGCGTCCGATTCAAATAGAGGTTGGAGTTGAAGTTGCTGAGCATCAACTCCGCATGGGTAGGGTAGGCGATGTTCGTAGGAAACTCGTCAAGTTCACCGCAGGCTTCATCAAACTCATCCACCGGCAGATTCACCTCGTCCAAACTAGAACTGCCTGAACTCTCCAGCGGGAACTGTTGGCACCCATAGCTCGAGTGGAAGGATCTTCATCAAAGGATCGCTTCTCAGGAATATTGACCGGCGTATGGACTTCAAAAATGATGTCTTTCACATTTAACACTTCCAACAGCTCTCTTGTTAATTTCGGAAAGCAAGTCTCGGTTGTCACCTTCTATGACGTCGGGTTTTACATTCTCAGGTGTTTCTGTTGCTTCCTCAGTGTGTTTACGGGTTCACCGACAGGTGGCACCTCAGGTGTTTCCTCAGCAGGAAGGAAGGCGTCGTCATCATCTCCGAACTCATCTTCCTCAGGTTTCGTCGGATTAATGTTCCGCTCCACCTCGTCTGAGTTCCAAATGTCCATGGAGAAATTCTTCAGCTTCTTGAAAGAGTCTCAGACGCTCCTGTCGTGTGCTGGACCGTCGCTCCGGTGTGCCGCTAGGTCTCCTCTCCGGGGTGCCACTAGACCGCCGCTCGGGCGTCGCGGAGGTACTGGACTTTCTCTCCGGCGTCAGGGACTGACTGGACCTTCTCTCGGGCGTGAGGCTTCTCACATCCCCCGGGAGAGAGACTGGTCATCCCGCGGGGAGTTCACAAGGGTCAACAACTCCTTGATCGTGTTGCTCACTTTCTCTTTTTCGTCCGTGCTGCATTCTAACTCAAAAGAATTTTTCGCGGAATCGAGAAACCCCTCCGGCACTTCGTCAATGATCGTGTCCGCCGACACTTCGAATGAGTTCTGTTTCGAGCGGAAAATTTCGTCCAGTTCTAGAAGATTCAAGACTTTGTGAGGAACCTCTTTGTCGCTTTCACTACTACTGCCGTACGATTTCTTCCTATTGCCATCTTTTCTGTTCACTAGCTGGAGATTGATTTAATTTAGTTTGCTCAGATTTTATCTTCTCGGTTGATTCGTTTGTCTTCTTTTGTACAAGTGAACGATGTTTGTCTACTTTGAAATCACTTTTCGTCATTTTTTCTTGCTCTTTGTTGTCACTTTTAATTGCTGTTTGATGTACTTTTTCCCCTTTGCGTCAATTTCCCCAGGCGTCTCCGGAACTTTGTCCAAATCAAACGAGTCGGATTTTTCTACTGACTTTTGCTCTTTCAAATGTTCGTCTCCTTCTTTAGAAGATTTCCGTTTGATCTCTTTCAGCTGACTGACGACGGACTTGAGGATCTTGATTTTCTCTTTCTTTTCCTGCATCAACTTTTCCGATTCCTCGTCTGTGGTCGTTGTAGTTCCGTCTTTAGTGTCTTGCTTCTCAACGGAGGACGGTTTGCTTGTCGTGCCTTTATCCTTACGAGAAAAATGTTTCTTCTTGCCAGCTTCCTTGACGTCAGACTTGGTACTTTGACATCTGTCGTAACTTCCTTCAGATCAGGCTGTTTCGGACAAACCTTCAACGGGGGCTCATTGTCCTCCTCGTCCGAAATAGAAGGAAGCTTGGCGAGTTTGATGGATTTCACTTCTAACTCCACAATGTCTTCGTTCTCTAGAGTGTCGTCCTTGCTGGAGAATGACGTCACCGGAGGCAGGTTCTGCAAGCTGACGACAGGAGAGTCTAGGGACTTGGCCCTCCTAGACACGGAAGGGGAGGTGGGGACGTAGGCAGATCCGTCCGAGAGACCAAGCCTGGCGAACAGAATGGGAGATCTCTCTCGCTTGGGAGCTATCAGCGTGGCACTCGGCAGTTCAGAGAACTTTTTCCACTGGGATTCGGGGACTTGAACGGTTTCTTCGCGCTACCTGTTGGCGACTTTTCCTTTTTCGCCTCAACCTCTTTTCCTTTTCCAACGAGAATTTTCAAGCTTTTAGGTTTTTCAACACTTGGATCTGATTCGTCCGTTGACTTCTTTGTTTCGCTGGTTTTAGGTTTGATGTCGATATTTTTCAATTTACTTGCGACGTACTTCAGTATTTCAGCTTTTGGAGTTTTGGTTATTTCCTTGGGCTCAGGTTTACTTTCTTCCTGCTTAAGCTGAGTTTCTTCTTTACTCGGCACTTGCTTCACTGAAGCGTTGCAAGTTTTTTCTTGTTTAACTTCATTAATTACCTTTTTCTCCTGTTCGATTTGGACGTTGTCCTCTTTCTTCTCAATCTCATTCGAGCAAACTTCATCCGAGTGAAGTTTGCTCGCCACCCCGTTTTTTGACCCGTCAGCAAGTTTACTCTTCTTTTTGTTGCCCTCACTCTCTTCGCTGGAGGAGAACTTTTCTTCCGACGTGCATTTCTGTATTTTGATCGTCGGGTTTTCCATCACTGGCGGATGTTTTGAACTTTTCGGTGGCTGAGGAGGTTCTTCCAATGGAAGCGATGTTTTCTCTTCCACGCCCTGTGTAAGCTTTTCTTCTTTCTTCGCCTCTGCGGTGGACGACTTGATTTTCTTCTCCACCGACTTGCTTTTCTTCACCACCTTCTTCGCGTCCTCCTTCTCAACGGATTTGGATTTCCTCGCTTCAAGTTTCTTCTCGATTTCCTTCTCAAGTGATTTCGATTTCTTCACTACGCTGGACACGATGGTGCCGTCTTTCTGCGTGTCGATTTTGATGATTTTTGGTTTTGGTTTGATGATGGGTTTTCCGTCTTTCCTCGGTGATGGTGTCTTGGGCGAGACGGACTCTGGTCTGTGGGGGGACAGGGAGGGGGAGGAGTCGATGCGGCAGGGACTGATGGATTCCTTCTCCATGGAGGAGGTGCTGGAGGTGCGTTCCTTCAGTTTTCCCTCCTCCTTGTCCTTGCTGCCCGAGGAGGAGCGTTGGTCAGCTTCTTCTTCTTCGTGCTTCTGTACTCCACGATGATAACGTTATTCTCCTGCTTGTCCACGCCCCCTTCAGAACTCTCCGCCTTGTCGCACGTGCATATGTCGTCCGAGTCAATCTTGATCACTTTCACACCGCCCTTTGTGGAACCGAAACTGTCTTGTCGGAAACTTTTCAGGCTGGTTTTCGAGTCTTGCTTCTCAAAACTGCTTCGCTTCGCATAGTCTGCGCTTTTCACCAGACGAACTTTTTCCATGGTCGCTTTCTTGTTGCTGCTGTTGTGTTGCTCGTCCATGCTCCTCACTTTGGTAAGCTCGGGTTTGTCATCTCCACTGCCAGGAATATCCAGTGTGTCTTTTTTTCATCAGTTCAGCCGTTTTAGGAGGCACCTCCTCTTTCACGTCTATTTCATCATCGTCAGACTTCTGGATCTCTATGCTGATTTCGCCTCCTTTCTTCAGGGAACTCTTCCGTTCCGGTTCAGGCGGCTCTGCCGTCCTCTCTTCAATCCCAGCCTCAATCTTGAGCTGGTTGATGATGTCTTCCTCTTCATCTGCGATAGAATCCATCTTCCTCGCCGTAGCAGCGGGTGGGATGGAAGACGAGGAATCGTCCGAGAAGGAGTCTTTGTGTTCTTTTCCGTCGCTCCTCTTGTTCTTCAGACTCTGTTTCGCGAGTTCCAGCGAGTCCTTCAAGTTGCCGAATGTCTCTTTCAGTTTTCCGCAGTGATCCTTCTTGGGCAGGTCCTCGCTGTGACCGACTCCGTGTCGGTGGTGCCTGGAGCCTCCAGCAACATCTGGTCCATCTCGTCCCCCTCCCCCTCCTCTATCGAGTCTGTCTTGAACTCGGACAAACTCTCTCGCTTCTGAGCATCTTTCTCTTTCTTCAAATCAATCGAATCTTTGAGTTTCAACTTCTCCAAAGATTCCCGTCGTTTTTCCGTGAGTTTCGCTTTTCAAGAGAATTTCCTTCGTTTTTCACCGAGTTTTTCCGAACTATCACGAACTTTTTCGACGGACCCTCGTCTTGCACTGGCTCCTAGCTTCTCCATTTCCTTCAGCTTCTCCAGAGAATTTCTCCTCTTCTCCCAAGTTTTTCCGAGCTATCTCGAACTTTTTCAACACGTTTCTCGGCGAACTTTTCCATGGCTGTCCTTACCATTTCCATTTTCTTAGCGTCTGTCGAAAATTTTCGTTCTCTCTCTTTACCTGCATCTTTAATGTCGGATTTCTTAACATCACTCGCGACTGGAGCGGGCAAGGACTTTTTCTCTGCCCCAATCGGGCTTTTCGTTCACTTCCACTGGAATTCTTACGCTTCGTTACTCCAATCACATCGGCAATCAGAGAACTCTCACTCGTTGTAAGCACTTTATCGTGTTTATTCATCAGTAGAATATCCGGCGGGGACAGATCACCATTCTCGTCAGTCGAAACCTCAGTTCCAACACTCAACGAGAGTCCGGAGTCTTTGGAATTATTGTAAGTCAACTCGCCAAACGATACGTCCGAGGAATCTTTCGTTTCTCCTCCTTCGACAGTTCGCTTGGGGGAATGTTTCTTCCCCTCTCGCGCTGTCCCGTTCATGATGTGTCGCTTGTGCAGCGTGTAGGGAATGTCAATGGCAGACTTGCTCACGTTATCATCAGCGTCTCGAAGCTGCCATCACTGCTGGTTGCAGCCCGCGGTGCGCTAGTCGCCTGCAGGGGTGGCAAGGTCTCTGCCGAGGCGTTCACGTTGGGCTGGCTCAGCTTCTTGTAGTAGTGGTACCTGGTGTGGCCCCTGTGGTGCCCGTGGTGGTGGTGGTGCCTGTGGTGGTGCTGCCTCCGCGTCGACACATTCACATACGGATCACTCTTGGTCCGCTCCACGCTGTTCTTACCAAAGCTCCCGCCGCGCGCCTATCAAGTCGAAGTTGAGCAGCTCCCGGGAGCGACTGTACCCTCTCTTGCAAATCTCATTGAATTCGTTGAAATTCAACTTCGTGTACTTTGATTCGACGAAACTCAGATCGCACTCGTGGAAACTTTCGCTTGGACCAGCCGATGGTCGTTCGAAACTTTTGCCGTAGGCTAGCGACGGGTCGACAGTGGTATCGCTGGCGAACACGGGGTCATTGACCATGTCCCTCATCTCAGGGGTGAGGTTGAAGTTCTCGTGGAAAGTTACCTCGTCATGGTCTTTGAGGGGTGAGTAGTCGCACCCGTCGGGGGGGAGTTCTCCACGTAGCGGATGCTCTCGTTGGACAGAAACATAACGTCCCCGTTAGCATCATAATAGTCCGATACACTTCTTTCTCCTCCAGAACCTCGTAGGAATCATGCGACACATCATCGTACATCTCCTCGTAGGAAGAAGACAGCAGCGTGTTCTTCGTGGGTTGCTCGACAGCGCTGGAGTCACTCAGACTGGATGTGGTTCCTGGGTAGCTGGACGAATAGATCTTCGTGTCCGTCAGCACGTCTGGCATTGCATCGCGGTCAAAACTGGACTGTTTGGATGATAAGTTCGTGGTGGATCTGTACGTATCATCGTACTTGGTCACCACCTGATCCGTGAGTGGTCTCCTATCGTTCAAGAGCGCACTGTACATGAAGTTGTCATTGTACGAGTAGTAGGAGTGGGAGTTGAGCTCCTTGCAGCTCGCACTCTTCCTCCACTCGTCTCTGTCCGTGTCAAAGCTGCGGGAGGATCCACGATGGCGCTGTCGTCTATCTCCGTCTGGCTGGACTTGTGTCGCGTTGTTCTGGACGCAGCCACTGCATAGCGCGCGCAGCTGTCACTCCGTCTGTACGAAGCGTTCCTGCGAAGTCATCTTCCCATGCAAAAGCTTCGTCGTAGAAATTGCGCGGAAATGTTGTGTCGTGACGCGGGAAATTGGAATCTTTCCCGCGCGGTAGTGTTTGTTGTGACTGATAATACCCTCCCTCGGCATCGGAACGTCGGCGGTGGAAGGTCGACACGCTACTGTCTGCCGGAACTGGTCGATCTGATGATGACTGTAGTGCACGGACCGTAGCGTGTCGACCCGTGAGGCCGATGTTCGTCGCCGTGAATGAAATAGTCGCGGGCATGCGGGTTGTATAGTTAGGGTGCGGTGTGTTAGTAATGCTAGTGGAATAGTAGTTACCCGTATTTGTTACGCTAGGGTTAGAATAGTTCCCTGGCTTTGCTGGAATGGGAGGGGTGGAATAGTTCACGGGAATGGCGGGGATAACGGGGTTAGAATAGCTAGCACTACTAGTATGAGCGAGGTTTGTGTTGGAATAATTCAGGGCCGGAAGACCCCCCATAGCAACTGTTGCCCAGCAGAGGGTTGGTGAGTTCTCTGGGGGCCGCGAACTGTTCGGCCGTGGTTAGGCCGGCGGCCGAAGACTTACGTGTCGAAGTAGGTGCTGGGGCCGCGGGGGCCGGCGTAGGTTCGGCCCGCTTGGGCTTGGAGGCCGAGGGAATACTGGATGAAAGGCTCGACAGGTCCGAATTGGTGGTCGTGGTGTCGTGCACATCCACTATGGCCGCCTCCTGTAAGGGGGAAAGGGGGGGGGGGGGGGAGAGAGAGAAGAATTATTAGTGATACAATATATTTTCATTTCAATTTATATATTATTATTTTCAAATAATGAGGACATAAGTATACTATTGATACATAAACTCATGCAATGTAAAAAAAAAACTCCGATTTCTAATATTAGAAATTTCTCGGAAGTAATAATAAAAAAAACAAATTTGTGCCACTCGCATTTGAAACAATGGGGCCTTGGTGCCAAGAAGCCAAAGAATTCGTAAAGGATGTTGGTCATAAGACTGTATGAGTCATCAGGAGAGAAAAGGTCAACCTCCTTTTTGAAACAGAGGATTTCTCTGTGTATCCAGAGAGGAAATGCAGCAGCTGTGATGGGCACAGTGCCTCGTTCCTCAGACTGGAGAGCATTTTTTATATTTTATAAATAATTTTGTAAATAATTATATATTAATTATCTTTTTCATTATTAAAGATTTCTGATGGAGAGAGAAAGCAAGTGTTACCTGGTGTGGAGGAGAAGTGATGGGAGAGCTCAGGCTCACTGGTGTAGTTGTCCTCGCATCCGCTGGAGTAGAGAAGGACGCTTTCCTCGCATCTGTAGCCACTCGGGTGCTCGAGCCCATCGCTACTCCTCCATTCTGGGGAGGAGACATTTTTTAATTATGATTATTATTATTAAATTAACGGGGAATACCTCATTGTACATTTTTTTTTTTACATTAGGTACAGTAGTAGGTACGTTAAAGATTTCTGATGTACAAATGTATACAAAAATACAGTAATAAATAATAATACTCTTTAGTGCAAGGTAACCACCAGACGAGGTTAATGCTCAAAGCATTTTCTACCACCTAACCCTCACCTAACAGTAAAGCAGTTTTTAAATACGCTTGCCTTACGGAAGGTTACGGGTTCGAATTACCGTGCCGACAAAAAATTGTATTCAAAATTTGGTTACAGTTGTTTGTAAGGGATACCTTCCGGAGCACTCGTGTTGACCCAGCACCTAAATGGGAAGTAATGTGTCACTTCTCGCCCATCAGACAGGAGGCATACTACGGGATGGGCAGGCTACAACACAGAACCACAAGCATCTACAGTAGTTCCTGTTTCATGGCTACGAAATAAAAAAGGCTGTGAAACATCATCTTTAAAAAAAAAAAAAATCTCACCAGGTTCGGAGAGGCGGCCGTGTCCGGTTGAATTTCGTCTAGTTGGGGCCCCACCCGGGAGCCCTTGGGGCCCCGCCCCCCAGCCTGGGCCCCCCACGTCTGAGATCGAGCTCTGCGTTGTTTACGTTGCTGTGGAGGGCGAAAGGAAAGAGAGATAAGAGATTGACGTACTATAAAATCATTTTTCAAACGACGTATATTCAATAAATAAAAACTATACTTTCTAAACCTTATGATAATAATTAATAAGGTTCACTGTTATTTGTAGAAGAAGGAAGAAATAGAGGGAGACCAAAGTTGAGTTGAGACAAGGTTCAGAAAGATAGAGAAAAAGGCATGGAGGCAAGAGGAAGCATTAGACAGAAGCTGTGGCGGTTAAAATATAGAGAAGGGAACGCCCGACCCCAAATAAAATTGGGAAAAGGTGAGTGAAAGAAGAAGAAGAAGACTGTATATTTGTGTTGGCCAGTACTTTACAAATTTACAATATGTATGTACTTGTACAATGAAAATATATTAATCAAATATAATTGCAAGCATATTTATTTTATGCTATAAAAAATAATAATAATAACACTCTTTAGTGGAAGGTAACCACCAGGCGAGGTTAAAGCTCAAAGCGTTTTCCACATCCTCACCCTCAGAGTCTATATTATTGGTCACAAACTCAAATTAATGAGGAAAAATTCATGCATTGGGTAGGATTCAAACCAACGGATCCCTACGCTACCTGGATTACCAGACTAGCGCTTAACCAGTTAACTACCAGTGCACGTTTTCTTCGGTCCTCTCCCGACCATATTTATTAAACAAAGGGGGAGTTATTTCGTGGATTTCCAAAATATCTAGAGCAGTGTTTACCAACCGGTGGGCCGCGGGCAGCTCGCTACTGGGCCGCGGATGCTGGCCGAAACTCAAGAAATAATATTAAAATAGTGCAAAATAATCGGGGTGGGCCGCAAAATTGTTTTAAAAATAGTATTAGGCCCCCAAGCTAAAAATGTTGGAACGCTGATCTAGATAATATTAAAGCAATAAAAGATAATGTTTTTTTTTCTCAATTATTAATAATTGCATTGCATCTACAATTCTACAGTCTGCATATGAAAGGAGCATGAAATTTTCAGTTACGGACAGGTAACGAGATGTAGGATGTCATACGAACCTCCCCTTTGGCGCCGAGTAAGGATACCAAAAAAGGGGAAATTTGCGGTGGCTCTCACTTTACAAATCTAACTACATTCTCAAGGATGTCTAAAACATCATGTTCATAAATTTTATTAAAAAATATGTCCACTGAAATAATTTAAGCAGCCAGGAGATCTTATGGACAGTTTGGCATCCAGAAAAAGTTACTCATTTAGCACTACCCAGCGGGCACTTATTTTTTTTTTTAAACATTATTATCCTTTTTTTAACTTTCAAATATTTCAAAACGTTCCATGTATCCACTAAACATAATAAAACAATCCATTACGCTAAATAAGTTTAAAAAAAAGTTAAAAGTTATCATATTTGTGTTAATCACTTTCGTGATATCACAACTACTCAAACTCGCTTAACTAAATTTACGCTGAAACCGGGACTTGATTTGAACCACCGACCTCCAGGTTACAAGTCCCACGCCTTATCGATCAAGCTACTGAGTTCGGTTTCCATACGCTAAATAATAAAAAAATAAAAAAAAAACAACAAACAAACAAAAATTAACAAAAAAAAAATAAATTTAAAAAAACAAACAAACAATAAATTTAAAAAACAAACAAACAATAAATTTAAAAAAAAAACAAAACGAAAACGAAAAGAAAAAGAAAAGAGCAAAAGAAAAGAGAAATAGAACTGGGTGTTTGGCTCCATACCTAAGCTGGTGGGACTATCAAGCGCGATGGGGAGCAGGGGCTGGGCCGTAAGTTGGGAATCACCAGAGCTTGAACCTAGGAGGTTGTTGGAATTTCGGAATGATTGCGACCTGGAAATCACATCCAAAATGAACACAACATCATCAAAGTTATAGTTTTTTTTTATTATTAATATTTTTTCCTGTTGTATTTTTTGTATAGTAATTTTTGCTTTCTTTGTATTTTTTATTTACAATTAGTCTGGCTGAGGGACTATAAACAGGTAGTATTGATGAACACAACATCATCAAAGTTATAGGTTTTTTTTATTTAATTTTTTTTTTTCTGTTGTATTTTTTGTTATTCAGTCATTTTTGCTTTCTTTGTATTTTTTATTTACATTTAGTCTGGCTGGGGGACTATAAACAAGGAGTAGACCAGCAGTCTAACTGGGAGACTATAAACAAGGAGTATACCAGCATTGGATTGGTTCTGGGAGCCCTTGTCAATTATTAGCTCCTTGTAAAGACAGTGGTAGAAGTGCTAGTCATTCCTCTACTGTCTGGCTACCATCGTTCACGATGACGCCACCCTATGATGATGATAGGTGACTAATGTTACTTGTATAATGGAGATTTCTCCGTGAATTTTTTAAAAATAAAATAAATAAAGTTAAATAATATCAATTCCTTTCTATGGGATGGTTAGAGATGAAGTCACATCAACACGAACACATAAACTATCAATTCTTTTCTATGGAATACTTCAATATCAATCATTTTTTTTTTTTTTTTAATTATCGTATGGCTTTTTATTACACATCTCAAAGTGAGAAGACATATATGTAATAAACATGATCAGGAAATCTGATGGCAGTGATTGTCTGATCGCCAAAATTGTCAGTACTTTAGCCGCATGTCAATGCGTTTTTTGTTTGTTGATAAAATTATGTGTCAAAGCAATTATAATTGATTTCCTAAGGCGTTGTAGGATTTAAAATTTGCTGGAAGAACATCCTTTTCTGAGAATGTGTTTAAAAGTGTTAATAAAAATTGTTTTTGTATTAGAGAGGAAGCAATGGATGGTTCTTTTTTTGTTAGTAAAATCATGTGTCAATTGCAATTATATTTGTTTTCCTAAGACGTTGTAGTATGTATTTAAAATTTGCCGGACGGCATTCCTTTACTCAATTAAAAGAAGAAATTTTGAAGCCCAAAGTATGGGATTGCCTCGCTAGGTTAGTCCTAACTACAGATGAGGTAAAGGACCCTGTCTTCTTCCATCCATGACATAATACACATCACAATCTATGGACATTAGACAGAGGAAAATAAGAATGTTGGATAAGTATTCCTATGCTACCTGCCATATGCTTGTGTAGTATCAGCTCTGTCCCGGTAGCTCAGTGTAAAGGCGGCACTATGTGAAATCCTGAGATTCCAGAGGTCGCGGAGTTCGAAACCCAGCGGGACATGACAAGTTATCCTCCATTTGGGATTTTTACACGTAATAATACGTCTTGGGCTTACTGCTGGAATAATGGGACTAATAGTCCTAATCGGGCCAGTATAAATTAAAGCGTATATTATTATTATTATCAGTGTACCAGAAAAAAATTGCCTTTATATCATCTTCCCTTCTCTAACAGATTTTTTTTTTTTTTTTTTTTTTTTTTTTTTTTTTAAGGAGCCAATAAAACAAAATAAAAGTCAAAATAAAACAAAAGAAAAATTCAAATAAAAGTAAATAGAAAACTAAAATAAAGAACAAGAAATAAGAGCAAGTGAAAGATGTGAGGGACATACAAGGACAATGCAACTAGGTCATGGTCAGTCCATCATTCGTGTGTTGAAAAACAATGTACGAGAAACTCCAAACAAATTTAATCCAAGGGATGGTGGAGAATGCCCTGGGCATAATCACCACTCCTCATCCAACTTTATAAGTTCTTGTGTATAAAAAAAACTATGTAAAACTCTTTGTGTTATTATATCACAATTTTTAGTGGGTAGCGCAGAATTATAGGACATTTTCCATATCTTTTAATATCCTAATATCTTATTTTTGCCTATAATTCCGCCACTGGTCGCTGCTCACATTAAAGCAGCTACTCATTTTTCCTCACGAGGTATGAGTGGACCCCCAACATCCAAGAACAGAGCAGAAAAAATCCTGCCCCGCTGGGTATCGAACCCAGGTCACCGTGCGTGCAATGCCTAGCGCGCTAACTCACTCGGCCACGGTGACTTCTAGTTCTTGTGTATATTTTGTATTGTATTTAATTATTTTTTTCTGGATAACCTTACTGAATTTTTAATTTTAACAGGTCGAAAATCTCTGCCAACCCTTCATTATTTAGGGCCTTATTATGAGACAGGATTAGTAAATCTACGCCGACCCTCAGATTTTATGTGCTGACCGATAGCAGTTTTAAAACAAGATTTTCCGCCAAGAAGGCTGGCTACAGCTCCGTTACGCCACAGGGGTAATATACAGCTGCAAGCATAGTGTCCACAAGTAACTAATCTGTTCATTATTAGCCCTTAATAAGGTGAAAATAAAGTTTAATAATATGTATCATGATATTACTGATGGGTGTACTTCATACAAATATTAATTTGATTTTATTTTACTTATTGTTTTTTTTTTTTTTTTTTTTTTTTTTTTTTTTTTAGTGGGGTTAACGTCGCTTTCAATGCCATGGTCAATCAACGGTTTACCTCATCGCAGGAAACTCAAAACTGCTATCACATTGACTCACCCAGCTGAGTGGGGCGGAAAGCAGGTCGAGATTAGAATTTGAATGGTCACATCCAAGTCTAACCTCGTGATGTCGCTTAATCGGTTTCTGAAGGACGTGTATTCAACATGCATCGCGCTGGCTTACTTATTGTTTAACTCAAATATTATTGCCAAGATAAATCAGCACCGAAGACAGTTTGCCTCATCATACAAGATAGACTACTACTTTGGAGATAATTCAATTTTTTTGGATATAATCTAAACAAATTAAAAGGAAGCGGTTGGATGGGTTTTTTTAAGTCAAAGAAAATGCAAATGGAAAAATTACAGTCATTAATTCAATACTTTATCCATATCAAGAGAAACGGTCGTTTCGCGGGAGAACGCCTCCCCGAAACTACAATGCTTATAAAACGGTAAATATAGTTTGTATGTTTTCAGATTTACTTAATATCAATTTTACAAAACAATATATGATTCCATGTTTTTTTATAAGTAGCAAGGGGAAATGTTAGTAAGAAATTAAGACGGATTGAAAAAGTCTTGGATTTTGGGGTAAGCTTACTACCTACGAGATATGTACTATTGAACTCGTATAGTATGTAATTGCATACACAAGATTCTTCAAAAAGCAGCTTGCTACATAAATTGAAAAAAAACTGAGAGACTATGGGATAAATTAGGACAACTTGCTATGAAATCAACAGCCATACTCCTATTTAATATCTACTAGCGCTCCAGGAATGGAAAAATCGTTCTTAAGAACAAACTTGACCAATAAATATATAAGATTATGCATTTCTTTCGAGCATATTGAAATATATCAGAAATTCAACGTTAATGAATTGAGGTTTTCCAAACAATCTTTAAGAAAACGCATGGGACGATTTTTATTTGAGAACCTTATCGATTGCTAGGATTTACCTTCTCAAATTCACATATGAGGAAAAAATCGATGCGTAGGTTGGGATCTGTACACACGATCCCTTAATAAGATGATAGCCGACACTTCCTGATATGCTGATCAGGCAGTCAGCATTAGATTTAGATCAACACGATTCGCTCAGATACTCGTATACCATGCGAAAGGTCACGGGTTCGAACCACAGGGTCGACAAAAAATTGTATTCATAATTTGATTGCAGTTTTTTTGTGAGGGGCGCACCTTCTGTTGACGAGACACCTGGGTCATTTCTCGCCCATCAGAGGGGAGGCATACTACGGAATGGGCAAGCTACAACACAGACCTCAAGCGTCTACAATTTTTCTTTTTTAAGGTAATTGTGCCCCGGAACCGCTTTCCTATTACTTCAGGACACTTTACCTTTACATCCATGCCATTCCGGAAACGGAAAAACTCGGTTAGAATTTTCCGCGCCGGCCAGGATTCGAACCCGCAACCTCCGGGTCAGCAACCAATGCTCTTAACCACTGAGCCACGGAGGTCGGCAAGCGTCTACAGGAGCTGCTGTTTAATGGCTACGAAATATAGAAGGCTCTGGAAACACTCATCTTTATTAACATAAAAAACACACTATTATCGTTTCTTGGCCTCATTTGAGATGTGCAATCTTATAAGATAAATGAAATAAAAACACAAAGTGATTTAAGGGTTCTTGGTCCTCCTACTTTTCGTGCGCTTGATGTGGATAGGCAAGACAAGTAAATTCTGCTCGATGCAAGTACAATATGTATTTGTGGCGAGTATTTTTAACGCAAGCTAGTTATATGATTTATAATATATATGATATATAATATCTTAGACGCCAAATAAAAATGGTTTAGGACGGATCCTCTGTATATATATAAAAAAAATATAATTATGTTACCCGAAGTGAAAATGTCTATTTTTCACATGAAAGTTAGCTTTTCAATTTTTAATTATTAAGAGCTATCATCAATGAGGGTCATCTAAATTTATTGAATAAGTTTACATACCAGAGTACGCTAGAAAATGCAATGGTTTTTTATCTATCTATTTATCTTTTAATAGATTATAGTGGTGCATGTCAACTCCTATGGTCATGGTGATACACACGACGCAATGGCTTTCATAACATAGCTTTAGTTTAGATAAAATCAGAAAATACAAGCGAATTTGAGGGACTTTTCAATTACATAAATGTTTCCAAAACATTTTCTTCTTTCTCATAACTAGCTTGGGTACAAAACACATGCGGTCTAGTGCTATGCCAATGGGAAGTCCACTTACCTTTGGAACGTTTGTCGCTTCACGTAGTTGTCCCGTACAAATTCTACTATTTGTTTCTGCGTTTTACCGCTGTACCTGTGGGGGGACAGAAAATTGACAGGTTAAATAGCAAACCCGATTTTTTTTCTTCAATTTTTTAGTTTATATATATAAACATATACAGGGTGGTCCAGAAACATGGTGACAACGGCCTACTGATGATTTATTGGAACATTTCCAACAAAAAATATACTCATACAAAAAGGTCGATTTCCCTTGGTTTCGAAGATAACCGCCATTTTGTAGTTTTTTGAAGAAAACAGTCTTTCCCTCAGTTCTAGTGCATTAACTTTTGCAATAAGAATCTCATGTTTAATTTTTATTTTTAAAGATGAGTGTTTCACAGCCTTTTTTATTTCGTAGCCATGAAACAGGAGCTACTGTAGACGCTTGGGGTCTGTGTTGTAGCCTGCCCATCCCGTAGTGTGCCTCCCGTCTGATGGGCGAGAAGTGACACAATACTTCCCATTTAGGTGCTGGGTCAACACGAGCGCACCGGAAGGTATCGCTTACAATAACTGTAACTAAATTTTGATTACAAATTTTTGTCGGCGCGGGGTTCGAACCCGGGACCTCCCGTATGGCAAGCGAGTGCTTAATCACTGAGCTATTCATATGCTTAACCACTGAGCTATGTTTATGTAAATGCCGTTGGCATTAGCACCGCCCTTGATCAAGTTTTGTTTTATTTCAATTTCTTTGTAAATATTCTATGTACCTACTTTAATGTAAATAAAACTTGATCCAACATGTTTAATGTATTATTTTTTTTATTATTTTTTTTTTTTTTCATCACTGGGTTACCTGAAGGAAGAGCCCCGACTCAGAACCCTGGTTCTCTGACGCGGCGTGGTCTTCACCGTGGTGCATCGGAAGAAGCCGTGATTCTCCACACACTTCTTCCAGAAGTTTTTGCAGTCGTTTCGGTTGTCGAACAGGAACTCAACGATGTCCTTGTAGTAGCCCTGGAACCAGATTAATAATGATAATAATAAGTTGGTTAAGTTAGTTATCATACATGTGTTAATCACTCTCGCGATGTCACATCTTCTCAAACTCGCTTTACTAAATCTTTGCTGAAACCGGGACTTGAACCACCGACCTCCAGGTTGCAAGTCCGCCGCCTTATCGATCAAGCTACTGAGGTCGGTGAGTAATAATAATAACACTTAATAATAATAATGTTGGTGTTGTTGTTGTTGTAGCCAGCTTGGCTACAGCTGGAGAGGTGAGTGACGGTCTCCAGTCAACTTTATTTCAAAGTTGGCTCGTCCGGAACCACATATTAAGAGATTATCCCAATCACTGACTGACAAATGGAAGAGAAGCTATTCTCAAATTTTCAGTTGGTTGAAAGCCAAGATCCAACTGGCAATTGTAAGAGCAGTTAGTAAGGTTGCGAGGAACTAGACAGAAGATTAAATCAGCAATTATTGAAGATGGTGCAGGAGTAGACTATATGTATAATATGTCAATAAATAAATGTATCAGTATTTCAAAAATAAAATATAAAAAAAAGGAAAAAAAAAGAAAAGATATATTTCTATGTGCGATCAACCATCATGAGGACTTGGACTTTTCTTTATAAGCCATTAAACCCTTAGGAAACTGCAAGTTAGCCTGATTTGTAAGGGTTGGCTAGTCTGTTCTCTGTTTATAGTCCTCTAGCGAGATATAACACAATAATAATAACACTCTTTAGTGGGGACGTTAAGCAAAAGAAGGAGAAAACAATGCCGTGGCAAAGTAGGCAGAAACCACTAGTATAGAAAAATAAAAGACGAAATAATAACTCTCTTTGGCGGAAGGTAACCACCAAGCGAGGTTAATGCTCAAAGCATTTTCTACAACCTATCCTTCACAGTCTAATGACCGCCGCCTTTACCACTGAGCTACCGGGAATAATAACACTCTTTAGTAGAAGGTAACCACCAGACGAGGTTAATACTCAAAGCATTTTCTAAAACCTAACCTTCAGAGTATTATGTGGTCACAATCTCAAATTAATGAAGAAAAATTCATGTACTGGTTGGGATTCGAACCAACCGATCCCTGTGCTACCTCGATTAGCAGACTAGCGCGTTAACAACTTGACTACCAGTGTACATTGAAATATTATGGGACGTATTATAAATCTGATCATCCAAATGATGATGTCCTGAATAATGTTTTTTATGTTTAATAAAATATACTACAGGCTAAAATAAAAAGAAAAAAAAATCTGGAATAAAGTTTAATTGAATTTTATTTTTTTGTATGAAGAAATCAGCAACCGGGATTCGAACCAGCAACCTCCGGGTCAGTAACCAATGCCCTTCACCACTGCGCCACGGAGGTTGGCAGGAGGACCGATCTCAAGTAGGTTACTTAATACTTACATAGCCCTCCGGATGCAGTTTGATGAGGAATCGTTTCCGCTTGAAGCTGATCTTCCGGATCTTGGCCCATGAGAATGTGTTGATCTTGATGTGGTTCTGCAACAGAGAGGAGTAAGGTTGTGAAACAGACATTTATATATGCAGTTGTATATATGTAGGTTATTTTTTTTATTTATTTACACTTTTTTTTACAAAACAATCATCAACAACAAAAAAAATAACAATAAATTTAAAAAAAAAAACTTAGATGTACAAAAAGAAATAAAGATCAACATTAATTTTTAATTACAATTGTTTTGTAATCCAGGGCGAAGTTAATGCCTTAGGCATTCTGTGCCACTTAACCTAACCACTTAACGGTTAAGTGGTTAGGTTAGGTTGTGGGTACAGTGGATTGTGATTGGTTGAAAACTCCGGCTTGAGGGCGTGTCAGACTTAACTTATCTTTTATGCTGTTTCATAATGTGGCGCCTCGCCTAAACTTTCGACAAATAGTCTACAGTTATTATTAGTATTATTTAATTCTTTATTGATAGTACATATGTACAAGCAAGCAATTATAAAAAATAAAATACAAAATTTAGAACAGTATAAAAAAATTTAGAACAGTATAAAAAAGAAAAAATAAACAACGTAGATGTAAATGTAATGTAACGTTAAAAGCCTTAAAATTAAATTTACACACAACATAAATACATAGTATACATATGAGCACTTTTTACAAAATCAGATTAATATCTGAGGCCTCAACATAGATAAAAATATACAGATGTACTAACTAAAGGGCTGGGTTATTGCCAATGGCAATCACTTCCACCCACCTCCAAATTCCAAACTTTCGACAAATAGTGTGGAATTTGGATGATCCAGATTAGGTTTTAGCGCACTGATAATGACGTTTTCAAGACGGAGGTTTTACCCTCCACTGGCTCAGAATTCCAAAACCTACCCTCATAAACTTCACCAGGCCTGGGTTAGGTCTTAATAGCTAACATCAAGTCTTCTGAACGAGGGAAGTGACGGGCTTTTTTTGTTGTTGGAAAATGCGACCAAATCTGGGATTTGAACTCGCGACCTGTGGATCACTAGCTCACAACTCACCTGGAACACCAGGATACCCATGTGCACCACAGACAGGTAGAGGAGGAGGTAACTCACCTGGAACACCAGGATACCCATGTGCACCACAGACAGGTAGAGGAGGGAACTCACCTGGAACACCAGGATACCCATACTGCACCACAGACAGGTAGAGGAGGTAACTCACCTGGAACACCAGGATACCCATGTGCACCACAGACAGGTAGGTAGAGGAGGGAACTCACCTGGAACACCAGGATACCCATGTGCACCACAGACAGGTAGGTAGAGGAGGTAACTCACCTGGAACACCAGGATACCCATGTGCACCACAGACAGGTAGAGGAGATAACTCACCTGGAACACCAGGATACCCATGTGCACCACAGACAGGTAGAGGAGGTCACTCACCTGGAACACCAGGATACCCATGTGCACCACAGACAGGTAGAGGAGATAACTCACCTGGAACACCAGGATACCCATGTGCACCACAGACAGGTAGAGGAGGTAACTCACCTGGAACACCAGGATACCCATGTGCACCACAGACAGGTAGAGGAGGTCACTCACCTGGAACACCAGGATACCCATGTGCACCACAGACAGGTAGAGGAGGTAACTCACCTGGAACACCAGGATACCCATGTGCACCACAGACAGGCAGAGGAGGTCACTCACCTGGAACACCAGGATACCCATGTGCACCACAGACAGGTAGAGGAGAAGGTAACTCACCTGGAACACCAGGATACCCATGTGCACCACAGACAGGTAGAGGAGATAACTCACCTGGAACACCAGGATACCCATGTGCACCACAGACAGGTAGAGGAGAATGTTGTCGTGGTCCCGGGCGGGATGTAGCTTCACCCCGTACAGTTCACAGCGCCGCGCTGTCTCTAGGAGATTGAGATCTGCGGCGGCCGGGGACTGACCCCTGGAATGGTGTGCATGGAAATGGTTAGTACATTTGTATATGTATAATTGTATACAGTTATACAAGTATACTGTAGAAATAATATAGCAGAGCCGCGCGGTTTCCAGTCTGGGACCTGACCACTGGAATGGTGAGCGTAGGAATAGTTTTTTTTTTTGTGTTACAAACAGAATAGAATAGAATATACCTTTTTTATACTGCCGAGGTAAGACTGAAAAGTCCCTTTACTCCAGCAGTCAAACAGGTCTTTTATATTTTATGGGATAAATATTGACTTAATACTGCCGGCGTATTTATAGAACTAAAGCAGCGGTTCCCAAACTGTGGTCCGCGAGAAGGTTTCAAATGGTCCGCGAGGTGGTGCCTAAAGTAAAAAAAAAAAACACGTTGGCAGTCGGTGATATGGAAGCATTTTGGTCCAAGAAGGCTTTAGCCTACCAAACCATCCGGAAAATGGCCCTGCGGTTTCTGA
The DNA here is from genome assembly GCA_024516035.1 of Bactericera cockerelli. NCBI lineage: Eukaryota > Metazoa > Arthropoda > Insecta > Hemiptera > Triozidae > Bactericera > Bactericera cockerelli. The sequence goes on from CM044964.1 coordinate 11,932,054, forward strand.
TGGTATTCAGCACTAAATACCTGTGTGAACAAGGTTTCTCTACACTTGTAAATATGAAGTCCAAGCAAAGAAATAAGCTTAACCCTAGTAATGACATGAGAATTTGTTTAACAAAGAGTAGTAAACCTCGCAATGGAAAATTAAAAGTTGTAGTTGCTAGTGGTCCGTGGAAAATTATGAAATTCAAAAGTGGTCCGTGGCTTGAGGAAGTTTGGGAACCCTTGGACTAAAGAGTATTTCTTGCTAGCAGTTTAAACACAAAGTTGTCATATTTCTTTTTACGAGACTGCTTCCTTCAAAAAGTTTGACATTCCAAAAGTGGCGGGATTTATTTTTAAATACTATACGAGACTTTTGTCTCACATTAGTGTGTGTGTCCTTTCTCGTTTGTCAGAATCCTTTTTTTTACTGTTCGGCTGGAGAATCAAATAATTTTTTTATACAAAATTTGTTACGAGATAGTAAAGGATTTAGAAAACTCTTCTTTTTTTTTTAGTTTCCAGCAAATATATCGGAAGTAATTCGTTTGCTTTTATAGATTTTTTTCTGCTGTCCCATGGTGAGCCCTTAGAGATAATGCACCTGAAAGTACAACAGATATTGTACTTCAAGGGGATTTTAAGTGAAAAAATGTAAAATAAACTAAAATAAATTCCTTCCTAAATGAAGTAATGTTATTATACGGTCCCGGGTGCATTCTTCCCCAGAGGGGCCTAGGTTTTTTTTGTGGGTGGAAATCCAACTCCTCATGTTTTCCGGTTGTCTTTAAAAGATTTTTTCTCCGAAGCCTCAAAAAATAAAATAATAATAAAAAAACACAGTACTTCCGATGCACGCTTCCTCTTGGTAGTAAGTTTGAAGAAATGTTTTACCTTTGAAATATACCCAGTAAGAGAAGAGACAATCACTTCTCCTAATGCACATGGTACTGCCGATTTCTGATATTAGAATAGAATATACCTTGTTTATACAGGTCTTATATATTTTATGGGATATGGGATATTAGAAATTTCTCGGAAGTAAAAAGAGTGAGGTAAAACTTACGCGTGTTTCTTGTGGTTCTCCATGATTCTCCTCTCCAGCTCGGCTGTCTGGTTGGGCACGAACTTGTACGAGGAGAGGTAGGTGTGGTCTGGATAGTCCTCACTCGAGTAGTCCCCGCACTCCGCTGGGAAGTAGGGTATTTTAGATTTTATAAGCATGACATTTTATTTTTAGTAGCAAATTTAATCCAGAGAGGTAATGCTGCCAGCGTGTTGAGACCATTGCCATCAAAAGAATTGACTTCCATATTCTATTTGTAAATTTTAATAAAATATATATCCACTTTATTTTAGATTTTTATTTATATATTACACCAAGCTCATTTTATACCAATATCTGCACTCCTTTTTTCCCTTGCCATCAAAGTTATTACCCATGGCCGAGTTTCATTTTATCACTGTGTGAATGTATGTGGTTTTCTTTGTGTTACTATGTCACAACTGTAATGGGTTGCTCAAGATTACAAATCATCTCCAAATTTCATCATTTGGACAAACCTTAGCCCATCACTAAAGTGCTAAGTGCCAAAAGATGCTAAACTGGGGCTCGTCAAGTAGCGCTAGCCAACCGGCCTATACAGGTATGAACACGAAACATAGTTTATATGTATTTTGTTTTATTGTTTTTTTATACTATAAAAAAATGTCTAACCAAATATTCCTTAAAACTAGGAGGAAAACATTTTCTCAAGGTTCTACTCCATTACACACAAAGTTCTACACAATTATATGAAATGATACTGCCCACAAAACAAGAGGACTGTATCACCTTAGTGTGGGGTAGTAGCATTAGAAACATATGTGTTCCAGAATAAACAAAATTCATCTTGTATATTAATGTAATCCTTCATGTAATTGTACCTTTGTTTGTACGTGCGAAAGTACTAGAAAAAAACAAATATATTTGATACATAAAATTAAAAAAAACGGATTTTATAGTATAGATAACTATTATGTACAATTTAGTAATGTAAATAAATTATTAATAATAATAATAAATGTGTTTCTTTGTGTTATTATATCACAATTTTTAGTGGGTAGCGCAGAATTGTAGGACTTTTCTTTATCTTTTAATATCCTAATATCTTATTTTCGCCTATAATTCCGCCACTGGTCGCTGCTCACATTGAAGCAGCTACTCATTTTTCCTCACGAGGTATGAGTGGACCCCGAACACCCAAGAACAGAGTAGAAAAAATGCTGCCCCGCTGGGTATCGAACCCAGGTCACCGTGTGTGCATTGCCTAACGCGCTAACTCACTCGACCACGGTGACTTCTAGTTCTTGTGCATATTTTGTATTGTATTTAATTTATTTTTTCTGGATAAACTTACTGAAATTTTTATTTTAATAGGTCGAAAATCTCTGCCAACCCTTCATAATTTAGGCCCTTATTATGAGACAGGATTAGTAAATCTACGCCGACCCTTAGATTTTATCTTTAAAACAAGATTTTCCGCCACGAAGGCTGGCTAACTCACTCGGCCATTGTGACTACAATAAATTGATAATTAAAAATTACTATCCCAATCCATTACCTAGTTATCATCATATTTGTGTTAATCACATTCGTGATATCACAACTACTCAAACTTCGCTTTACTAAATCTACGCTGAAACCGGGACTTGAACCACCGACCTCCAGGTTACAAGTCCGCCGCCTTATCGATCAAGCTACTGAGGTCGGTCCACTCCATACCTTGCACAATATAGGACTATCCCAACCAATCCATTACCTTGCACAATAAGGACTATCCAACCCATTCATTACCTGCACAATATAGTACTATCCCAACCCATTCATTACCTTGCACAATATAGTACTAGCCCAACCCATTCATTACCTGCACAATGTACGAGGCCATGAGCGCGGCGGTGTTCTCGTTGCACAGCAGGAGCCCGTGGCTCAGGTCCCGCTTGATCTGGAGGCAGAACAGATACCGGGTGAACTCCTCCTCCAGCTGGGTGGAGGGGGCGGGGGTGTAGAACTTGACGCAGAACCAGAGCACCGGAGACACGAGGCTGAGTCCCACCTGGCGGTGCAGAGGCTTCTCCAGGTCCAGCCAGTTCTGGGGGAGGGAGAAAGCGAGGCTAGGTTAACACGTTGACTGCCAAGGTCATTTTGGACACTTTACCCGTACGCCACGTTACTATACATAGTCCACATATTGTGTAACGTGGCTTACAGAGGTGGTTTTTTAACGCTGTATGGCACGTCACACCAAAAAAGTGTGACACTTCTTTTCTTCTATTTTTACTTTCCTTATCCTAGTGTGACACTCATTCAAAGTAGCATCGACTGTCACACAATATGTGTGACGTGTCGTATAGGTTTAACTTGTGTCACACATATAGTGTGACAAGGCAGTCAATGTGTTAAGAGGGTTGGGTGGAAGAGATTGCCATAGGGAATGAACCCGCCCTTTAGTTAGGACATAAATGTTTTTATATATTTTCTATTCTTTTTTATTTATGAATAATTGTTTTTATTTTTTTCTTTGTTAAAATAATTATTGGTACTGTACATAATGTCCTTTTTATCTAATAAAGTATTGTATAATAATAATAATCATAATCCACTTGGACGTGATTACTATTGGTAGTGTTAGTGGCCTAAAAAGTTCGTCTGGTAATTTGGTAAATACATTCCTTGAGAGAGAGAAAAAGAGAGAGAGAGAGAGAGAGAGAGAGAGAGAGAGAGAGAGAGGAGAGAGAGAGGAGAAAAGAGAGAAAAGAGAGAAAGAGAAGAAGAGAGAGAAAGAAAGATAGAGAGAGAAAAAAGGAAAGAGAAAAAAGAGGGAGAAAAAGAGAGAGAGAGAAGAGAGAGAGTGTGTGTGTAGTGAGTGAGTGAGTGAGTGAGAGAGGAGAGAGAGAGAGAGAGAGAGAGAGAGAGAGAGAGAGAGAGAGAGAGAGAGAGAGGAGAGAGAGAAAATAGAGAGAAAGAAAGATAGAGAGAGAAAAAGAGAGAAAAAAAAGGAAAGAAAAAAAGAAAGAGAAAAGAGAGAGAAAAAAGAGAGAGAGAGAGAGAGAGAGATGAGTGAGTGATGAGAGAGTGAGAGAGAGAGAGAAAAAAAAAAAGAGAAAGAGAGAGAGAGAGTGGATCCGGAAGAGATAATGACATCGTTTGTAACCAAACCAGACTGGGAATCGAACCCGTACAATAACAATAACTACATTGTATCCTTAATCCCACATTACAATAAACAGGGTGATGGATTATTTTAATAAACAAAAAATGGACAGACTGCAACACAAAACTTAACCAACACAAGTACCTAACCTAACCCACCCGTCGTGATATGACCATGCAGTTGAAGGCGACGTTAAACCCTAATATTTTTGATTTAATGTGTAATCTTTTTGATATGTAATCTTGTTTGGTTGTACATTGGCTCGCCCGTTAATAAATATAAGTTAAATTTAAAAAAAAATCGAACCCACAACTTTTATATCAAGAAGCAGAAGTGACCCGGATATCGGCTGATGTTTTTATTGGATCCTTTCTGACCCTGTATACTGACTGTTCACACCGAAATCTTTGGAACTCAGTCACACAATGGTTCCCACACTAATTTTTGGACGCGCTTTCCTGTACACATTCGTTACCATGGCAACACACAATCACAGGCAGCCACAAATCAAAACCACTATAATAAACCATTTCATCACATGGATTCAAACAAGGATTATCTCATAGATATATTATAGATGATCATGGGTGATACTGAAGTGTATAATTATATATAAAAAATAACATAGTAAAGTAAAAATGCACTGGAAGAAAATATGTAATACATAATTTCAAAGAACAATACATATATTATCTCACAGAATATCATTGTCACAGAGTGTTCAAAAGTTTTTAAGTACAATTTTTTTCTAGATAAGATAGTGTCTTTTTATTAAAATATAACATAAAATAAAAGAAATAACCTTAATTTGTAAGTATAATTTTTTTGATTTTAAAGTTGAAAAAAAAATTATTCAAAAAAGAATGTAAAATCACTGAATTTGCTACGGTATTAGACCAGGTGAAATCTTTAATAACTGATTAATTAATTCTTTTATCTCTTACACGAAGCAATAATAAGACGCATTATCTTTAAACAGCGTTTTAGACACTGCATACACTAAACCATTCAAATTTTTTTGTTTTTTTAACAATGTTTTTATAAGTTTGGAACACTTTCTTTAAGATTAAGTCATTTTTTAAGTTTAAAAATATATGTATGTATCATATGTTCAAACAATCGCGCTTAAAAACTTCGGACTTTTTTTATTCATATCAAAAATCTAATGAAAACACAAATCCGTTAAGATCACAAATGGTATTTTCAACTATTTTTTCCATTTTTTATGTGCTCATTATTTTTAATGCATTAAAAAAATATTGTTCTCCAGCCTGGGTTGTGCTGTATCTTTCACACGTTGGGTTATTATCACAACACTCTGTTATCACATTATCTCGTCGTAGGATTTGGGGCTATAAAAAAATATGCTGGCATGTAAATATAGGAACATGTGTATTATCAGGGGAGGAGCTGTGAAAGGGGAAATGGGGGCGAGAAGGTTTTCTTTGAGGAATATCAAACTTGATTTCAATCCAGAAAATGGCCCTGTAAATATCGCACGATTAGCTCAGTGGTAAGACACTTGCTTCCCATGCGGAAGGTCTCAAGTTCAAACCCCCGAGCCGACGAAAAATATGTATTCAAAATTTGGTTACAGTTCCGGTGCGCTCGTGTTGACCTAGCACCTAAATGGGAAGTATTGTGTCTTCTTATTTATTTTATTTATTATTTTTCAAAATCCCTAGTGGGATAGTTTATAATACATAGTAAACTTAAAACCAACATAAAAAAACTGTAACTTCTCGCCCATCCGACGGGAGGGATTGGTAAGCTACAGCACAGACCATGCACAAGCGTCTACAGCAGCTGCTATTCCTTGACTACGAAATAAAAAAAAGGCTGTGAATCACTCATATTCGTCACTCGGGACTGCATTGATCAATGTACGGTAGCGATAAGTAAGTTTTAAATTATAGAAAAAAATTGAATTTCATTTCATTTTTTTACAATATAAATGTGATTTTAATTAATTTTGATCTAAAAAATTTATACATATAAAAACATTTTCCCCGCTAGATTCGAGCCTGAATCTGCGGTCTCCGCACTGGAAGACCGGAAGTCACCCCGCACGACCGCGTGTGTGACACAACTACAGGGTGTGTCCGAGAAAAGTATGCAGTACGACTGAACTATGTTAATGGGTTTCATTGTTAGTCCACATAGGGTTTATTGTTTCGCTGACAAGGGGTTGATGACTCTACGAGACTTGGTTTTAGGGGTCCGATCAAAAATGTTAAAGAAAGAATTTTAAATAAATGAGGCCTGAATAAATGAGTTAGTCTGTCTCGGTAGCTCAGTGGTAAAGGCGGCATTCTGTGAATCCATACGTTCCAGAGGTCGTGGGTTCGAAGCCCAGCCGGGACATGACAAGTTATCTCCCATTTTGGAATTTTACCATCATTAATACGTCTTGGCTTACTGCTGGAATAATGGGTCTTGATAATAGTCCTAATCGGGCAGTGTTAACAATTATTATTAATTATTAAAATGAAAAGTCTGGCTGGGGGACTTAACATGGAGTAGACCAGCATTAGTTGGTTCTGGGGCCCTTGTCAATTATTAGCCTCCTAGAAAGACAGTGGTAGAAATGCTGAGTCATTCCTCCACTGTTGGCTACCATCGTTCACGATGACACCCCTGTGATGATGAATCGGGCACTCGGGCAGTATAAATAAGGCGATTTATTGTGCTCGGGAACCGCTTTCGCATTACTCGAGCACTTTACTTTACATCCGTGCCATTCCGGTAACGCAAAACTCGGTTTAGAATTATCCTCTCCGGCCGGGATTCGAACCGCAACTCGGATCATCACCAATGCTCGTAACAGTGAGCCACGGAGGTCGGCATATTATTATTACTATTATTATTATTACTTTAATGAAAAGAAATCAATAGATAATTTAATTAAAACAATATAAGGCATATTATTATTACTATTATTATTATTTAAATGAAAAAAATCAATAGATAATTGATATAAGATATATATATAGAGCCACTCACCTCGACGCCATCTTGGTATTCGAGGCCAAAATAGTCCGCCTCCAGTAGGTTCAATGTTTGCATACTTGATCAAACAGGACTCGGCCTATTGCTTTCACCTGTGAACAAAAGTAAGTTTAAAATTGATTCATATTATTATTATTAAACACTTTATTAGATATAAATAGATATATGTACAGTAAAAATAATTGTGAGTTTAAAATTGATTCATATTATTATTATTAAACACTTTATTAGATATAAATAGATATATGTACAGTAAAAATAATTATTTTAACAATGAAAAAAATGGAAACAATATATACATTATACATACAATAAAAATGAAAAAGAATAGAAAAATCTATAGAAACATATATCCTAACTAAAGGGCGGGGTTATTGCCCGTTATTGCCTATGGCAATCTCTTCCACCCATTCATAAACATTTTTGATTATAACATTTTATAAAAAAGAATTAGTAATAATAATAATTATGCTTTTTCTTTGTGTTATTATGTCACAATTGTAGTGGGTAGCGCAGAATCATAGGACTTTACAACTTTAATATACAATATTGTATTATTTTTTGTGCCTATGATTCCGCCACTTACCTACGAATGGGGGGTAACACCCCCGTCGTGATATGGCCATTCAGTTGAAAAAACACTAAAATTGTGATAGAATAACACGAAGGAATCACTGATTTTTCGTCGATCCTCTATGACTTCAGAAAATGTGAAGAGGATCGGTCTGGCTAATAACTTTTTTTTTTTTTTTTTTAAAGTGGGGTTTAACGTCGCTTTCAACTGCCATGGTCATATCACGACGGGGGTTTTACCCTCCATTCGCAGGAAACTCACACACCTGCTACTCACATTGACCTCACCCAGCCTGAGTGGGGCCGGAAAAGCCAGCGTCACGAGAATTAGAATTTGAATGGTCACCCATCCAAGTCTTAACCTCGCTGGATGTCGCTTAACTTCGGTGTTCTGAAGGGAACCGGTGTATTCAACATGCCATCGACGCTGGCTTAATAACTTTTACTGGCAAAGTTGGGAATTTTCATTTTCGCTTTCGGCGTACAAACGCTTTCTTCTCTTATAGAAAGGTAAATTGACCTGGAAATATTCTCTTACATCGAGTTCTCTTATATCCAGGTTTCTCATAAAGAGAGGTTATATCATTTCTCCTATAAGAGAGGTAAATTGGAAATGGAAATTATTCTCTATATCGAGTTTTCTCTATCAGTACGTTATCATCTTATGAACTCAACGAGGAAATATTTTCTCATGTCTGCAGATACATCGAAGGTAGAAGTGGAAATATGTTTCTTTTAAATATACATGTAGTATACATATATTTTGCGTTTGTGTACATAGAGTACAATGCATTGGTCTGGTACAATTTTATATTCTCAAACGTTGAATTTAAATGCTAGGAGTAAGTTCCTTTTTTTAAATATCTTCGAGCTTTCTTTTTTTCTGTCTTACATTGGGTCATCACTGTTTGTTGCTCTTGTGACGAGTAGCTAAAATTATCGGAGTTGAAGTAGCGAGTGTAGGGTAAGTGCCTTTTAGATTTGAGTTCTTTTCTGCCATTGTCATAGATAAACTGTAGTGTTTCTCGGATAGTAAATATGCAGTTTTAGTGTATTGTACAATAGAGGGCACGATTTTTTTTTTTATTTGTGTTTAACGTCAACGCGATGGTCAGTATCAGTATATCAGTATAAACAGAAAAGTGAGAAGTTGTACTAGATGTACAAAAGGGTTGGGTGGAAGAGATTGCCAAAGGCAATAACCCCGCCCTTTAGTTAGGACATATATTATTATTTTTTTTTTTTCTTCTTATTAGGTATATTGTATTTTAATTTGTAATTATTTTAATTTGTAATTTATACCTAGCATGAAAATAGTAAAATAATATACCAAAAAAATCCCTTGCTAATAATTTTGTACACATCACTTACTTCCTTGAGAATAGTTCACATTGTATACATTTGAAAATACAATTTTATCTACGAAATTTTCTATCGATTTATTCTGAGATTTTGAAATAAAATAACATTTTATATCAGGAGAGTATTCGTTCAGAAATGTTATCAGCTTAATATCGAAAAAAAGTGAACGATTACAATGCTTGCTATTCTATACTTTCTATACCTTACAAATAATAGAAAGTAAAAAACCGAAGAATTCCTACAGAGGATAAAAAGAGAGACAAAGAGGGAGAAGGAGAGACAGAGAGGCAGAGATTAAGGCTAAAGAGACAGACGGAAAAAAAAGGCTAGGCAAAATTTCTGCTGTATATGTTTTCTCTAGCTATTGTACGTTTCTCTTTGGCTTATAAATTTTTAATAATCCGTCTTGTTTGTTAGTTACTTGTGACTGCGTTGTTTCTCAGACACATGTACTCTCGTGGTGAGGAGGAGGAGAGGGAGAATGGTGAGAGGAGAAGAGGGAGAATGGTGAGGAGGAGAGAGGGAGAATATGGGGAGGGAGGAGAGGGAGAATGGTGAGGAGGAGGAGAGGGAGAATGTGAGGAGGAGAGGGAGAATGGTGAGGAGGAGAGAGGGAGAATGGTGAGGAGGAGAGGAGGAGAATGGTGAGGAGGAGAAGGAGAATGGTGAGGAGGAGAGGAGGGATAATGGTGAGGAAGGAGAGAGAGGGAGAATGGTGAGGAGGAGAGAGGGAGAATGGTGAGGAGGAGGAGAGGGAGAATGGTGAGAGAAGAGAGGGAGAATGGTGAGGAGAAGAGGGAGAATGGTGAGGAGAGAGGGAGAATGGTGAGGAGGAGGAGAGGGAGAATGGTGAGGAGGAGAAGAGGGAGTAATGGTGAGGAGGAGGAGAGGGAGTAATGGTGAGGAGGAGAAGAGGGAGAATGGTGAGTAGGAGGAGAGGAGGGAGAATGGTGAGGAGGAGAAGAGGGAGAATGGTGAGGAGGAGAGAGAGGGAGAATGGTGAGGAGGAAGAGGGGAAATGGTGAGAGGGGAGAGGAGATGGTGAGAGAGAGAGGGAATGGTGAGGAGAGAGAGGGAGAATGGTGAGGAGGAGAAGAGGGAGAATGGTGAGGAGAGGAAGAGAGAATGGTGAGAGAGAGGGGAGTAGGTGAGAGGAGAAGAGGGAGAATGGTGAGAGGAGAAGAGAGAATGGAGTGAGGGAGAGAGAATGGTGAGAGAGGAGGGAGAATGTGAGGAGAGAGGGAGAATGGTGAGAGGAGAAGAGGGAGAATGGTGAGAGGAGAGAGGAGAATGTGAGGAGGAAGGGAGAATGGTGAGGAGGAGAGAGGAGAATGGTGAGGAGGAGAAGAGGGAGAATGGTGAGGAGGAGAGAGGAGAATGGTGAGGAGGAGAAGAGGGAGAATGGTGAGCAGGAGAAGAGGGAGAATGGTGAGGGGGAGAGGGGAGAATGGTGAGGAGGAGAAGAGGGAGAATGGTGAGGAGGAGAGAGGGAGAATGGTGAGGAGGAGAGAGGGAGAATGGTGAGGGAAGAGGAGAATGGTGAGGAGGAGAAGAGGGAGAATGGTGAGGAGGAGGAGAGGGAGAATGGTGAGGAGGAGAAGAGGAGAATGGTGAGGAGGAGAGAGGGAGAATGGTGAGGAGGAGAAGAGGGAGAATGGTGAGGAGGAGAGGAGGGAGAATGGTGAGGAGGAGAAGAGGGAGAATGGTGAGGAGGAGAAGAGGGAGAATGGTGAGGAGGAGAGAGAGGGAGAATGGTGAGGAGGAGAAGAGGGAGAATGGTGAGGAGGAGAGGGAGAATGGTGAGAGGATGAGAGGGAGAATGGTGAGAGGAGAGAGGGAGAATGTGATGTGGAGGAGAAGAAGAAGGAAAATTGTGATGTGTGATGTGGAGGAAAAATTCTTAAATGGGAGAAGAAAGATTGTGGGAGGTCCGGCGGGTTTCGAACCCGCGACCCATCGATTACCAGTCGGACCCATTGACCACTGAGCTACCGGACAGACTGGTGGTGAGAAGATGGAGGGAGAATGGACCTGACTTTGTCTTTCTCTTGAGTCGGTGTCCTAACAATTAGTTTCAAAACATTTCGTGTTGCAAATCAATGTTTCATTCAGCGGGACATGAACCATTGCGAAACCAAATGTTGCGCTGAGCGAGAAAACCGGCCTTACTAATTCTCTCCTCCCCACACCTTCAATTCTCTCCGTCCCCTTTTCATTTCCTCTTCCTCCCTTTCAGTTCTCCTCTTTTCCTTCCTTTTCACTTCTCTCACTCTCCCTCCTTCTTCACTTATCTCTCAGTCTCCACTTCTCTTCTACTCTCTATCTCTCTTCTATCATCTCTCTCCTCTTCTCTCTTTCTCTCTCCTACTCCTTCTATCCATTCTCCTCTTCCTTCCCGCCTTTCTATTCTCTCCTCCCTCTACCCTTCATCTCTCCCCTCCCCTCTTTCACTCTCTCTCCCTCTCTCTCCTCTCTCTCCTCTCTCTCTCCTCCTCTCTCTCTCTCTCTCTCTCTCTCTCTCTCTCTCTCTCTCCTCTCTCTCTATCTCTCTCACTCCTCTCCCATTTCCTCTCCACTTCTTCTCATCTCTCACTCTCCACTTCCTCTCATTCTTCAATCCCTCCTCTTCACTCCTCTCCTCCTCCTGTCCCTCTTCACTTCGCCTCTTCTCTCTTCCGCCGCCTCCTCTCACTTCCATTCCAATCTATTCACGAGAGGACGAGACAGGCACGTCAACTGCACAACAAACTAATAGCACTCGTGCTGGCTGGAGAAAAAGTACAGGAGACGTATTGCGAGATGACAAATCAAAAACCACCAGGAGTGTGGGAGGGCGATTTAGAGGGGGCCGATAGAGGGAAGAGTGAAAGGAGAACTAGTACAACTTCTCACTTTTCTGTTTATACTGATTAAAATAGAGAGGTTGGTTGATGGCATGGATAATCAATATAATCATATGTATTACCTGCTGATGAGAGCAAATAAGCTCGAAACAGCTGTCCAGGTACGTTCTGATATTCATGTACAATTGTACATCTAGTACAACTTCGCACTTTTCTGTTTATACTGATGAGATATAGGAGGGAGATAGTGAGAGGATATTTAGGAGGGGATATTTAAGTGAAAGGGAGACATAGGAGGGAGATAGTGAGAGGATATTTAGGAGGGGAGATTTAAGAGAGAGGGAGATAAAAGATGGAGAGATTGATGGATGTAGGAGATTTTGGAGAACAGGATGGAGGGAGATAGTGAGAGGATATTTAGGAGAGGGAAATATAGGAAGGAGAGATAATGGATAAAGGAAATTTAGGAGGAAGATAGGTGATTTGGGAGGGAGGGAAAATAGTGAGAGTATATTTTAACTAAAGGGCGGAAATTATTCCCTATGGCAATCTCTTCCACCCAACATTCATGGGAGAAGAAGAGATATTGAGATGAGGGAGGGGAGATTCATTTGGGCAGAGAGAGAAGGAGAGGGAGACATACACATTGAGATGAGGGTAGAATGGAGAGGGAGATAGATTGAAATGAATACAGAAAAACAAAACAAAAGACAAACTATGAAGAACAAATATAGGTTCAAGAATAGGAGAAGGAGAGAGAAGAGAGGAAATGGCGGATGAAATTAATGAGAAAATAACACAAATGTAGGACTGAAAGGTGAGAGAGAGAGAGAGAGAAGGAGAAGGGGGGGGGGGTACAGTGAGCAGAACTGAATGAAGGACAGAACTAGGTCCAAAGTACAAGGGACGAAGAGAGAGAAAAGAGAGAGAGACGAAGAAGAGAGGAATGGAGAAGAGAGCACAAGGGGAGGAGAGGAAGGGAGAGAGAAGATTCTATAGGACAGAAAAGGGGAGGGGGGAGGGAGGGAGAGAGAGAGAGAGAGAGAAAAAAGATAGATAATTATGAGCTATCTATTTTTCTGGATTTTGGGGTCAAATTACTAACAAAAAAGAGAGACAATATTGCAGTCTCAATAATTCTGGCCAACTCATGTAAATTTTCCAACACCATGAAGCAGACTATAAAAACAGGGAATTATGAAATTCATAAAAGGAATCGACACCGGGTAGTCAGACAGGAATTGCAAGTTTTTTTTTAAAATATACGGCGCTTTAACAAGGTGATGAATGATAGCCTTTCACGCCGGTACCAAGTTTTTCCATTTAGTGTACCTTACGCAATTTCAAACTTCAAATCTCAGGAGCCTTCCAAAACTTTAAGCTTATTTCGTTCTAAGTTCTGTAAACTGTGAGAGTAAAGGGACTCTTAGGCCCGAATATAAAACAGGTTAATACTAATCCACACTATACCTTAACACCTTTAGTGGGAATTTCAACCAACACATTGCATTTTATCAGCTGTTAATGATGCTTGGATTAAGAAATCCTAGGTTGGTAATCCTGTTTTAATTTAGACTAATTTAAATATTTATTATTTTGAGTCTTTCTGTGGTATATTGTTAGTAAATTGTTCTGATTTTTGTATTCAATTTTGAATTCTTGATGTACATATGTCCGCTTGTCAATTTCTTTGTGTGATAACAAGGCCTCCCATTTTGTGAACATAAAACCTCCTTTCATTTCGAAATCCATGTCTTTCGCATAATCCTATCTGGTAATCCCGCACACTGTCGTTCTCATAAATAATACGGCATTATTCTTGCAGGAGGTAGAGTGGACCGAAATGCTACTATACTATAGCGAGAAAACAAGCCTCCCCCAATAAATCGAAACCCATCACACAGTAAGTTGCAAATTATTAACTCTTGCACAGTGATATGTGTGCTTTAATTAATGTCGGCTCGAAAAAATCCTAGATATATAATCTTTTATAATTGCACCTTTAATTTATGAGGATAAATAGATAATATTGTATTAAATTAATATAAAACGAGTCACTCACCTGAACTTGAAACAGATTGGACGAGTCATCCAGCGAGATGATCTTCACCTCGACAATCTTGCCCCCGCCCTTCTTGCCGGGCGTGACGGGGGTGGAGGGAGGGGGCGGAGTCTTGGAGAGGGAGGAGCTTCCCTCGTAGCGAGAGGAATGGAGTGGGCGTGGGAGAGAGGGTTCGCGACATCGACATGGCGCTGAGAGGCGGGGCTTACAGGAAAGTTTACGTGAAAGAGGCGTGGCTAAGACTACGATCTTCTTATTCTTCTATGGAGGACGTTCACGTATACAGGTGAGTACAGAAGTTTGGGGGGGTGTTCTTTGGTGAAGCTGTGTAAGGAGGGCCTTTTTGAAAGGCACGATTTCGATGGTTGGGGGGGGGGGAAGGCTTTGGTGATTCTATGTACAGAGGGGGGTTTTTTTTGTCCGAAAGACTTTGATGGTGTTGTGAATGAAGGGAACGTTCTAGGATGGATCAAAGTCTTGAGATTTTTCAAGTTCCAGAGTCAAATCTTTTTGGAGTCGGGTAAAAGTCAACTTTTAAGAGCTGAGGGAGTCAATGGTATACGTGTTTGGTGTGGTACAAGAATATGGATTATTTGAACCCAAACTCCCAGGGACAAGTAAGAGGGAAGGGAAAGTTAGGAGAAGTGATGTGCAGTTCCTCTGTGGCGAATCATAACATGGTGACTCCGTGTGGGGGGTGTTCTCTCTTCTCTGAGACTATGTGAGGGAGAGTGGCGGATGAGAGGTCCGCTTTGTCGAATGCGATGCCTGAAAGGAATGCAGATGGTCGTGTTAATTTTGTGCCTGTAAAGAGCCTGAATAATAAAGACGTCCATTTAACAGTCTGAACCTTGGATATGTGAACTAATCAACTATAGGAAAGTCAAGTGTTCCTGGACCTGGAAGGCAAAGGTACCTGATATGTGTAACCGTAAATTATCTGGATATTAATAACAATAGGGAATACCTGATTTTGTTAATATGGATATGTGGGAATACCTGGATATTGTGGAATACCTGGATATGTGAATACGATATGAGGAATAAAGGTCGGTCCCCGAACGATTCCACACATCCAGTTTGACTGTCAACTATTATTATGTCGTCCAAGAACTCTTATCCAATGGGGCCCTAAAATATGCCGCTAAAGGGGTGAAAATTTGAAGTCTGCTTGAAATTTAAAATTTTAGGCTCATGGTTAAGAGCATTGGTTACTGACCCGGGGTTGCGGGTTCAAAAATTTCTGACCGAGTTTTACCGTTTCCGGAATGGCATGGAATGTAAAGGTTAAAAAGCCCTTAAGTAATGCAAAAGCTGTTACGGGCACCGTTACCTTTTTAATAAAAAAGTACCTGAAACGGCCATACCTCAGCGTATTGTGTTTTACCCGCACCCAAGGACGGGTTACGAGCTAGTTATAAATATCAAATATGAAAAAGACACGACAGTAACACATTATAAGCTACAAAACTTTCAGGAAGCTTTTAGCTCCACTATGAAATAATTCATATCAGCTCTACCTGCTATACATGCTCTAACTTCTAGCCGGGAAAACTTCATCCGCAAAGTCTGAGGATATGAGAATTCTTTCTGACGACAGATTTTCCCCAACTTAAAAAATAGACGGAAATTCTGAGAAGATATGGAAAAATACTAAGAACAACAACAAAAAAAAGTTTCCAAACACTTGCTTCACTTACCGATTTTTTTTTTTTTTTTTGTAGTTTGTTCCCCGGAACCGCTTTTCCATTACTTCAGGGCACTGTACCGTTACATCCATGCTATTCCGGAAACGGAAAAAACTGGGTCAAAATCTTCCACTCCGGCCGGGATTCGAACCCGCAACCTGCGAGTCAGTAACCAATGCTCTAAACCACGGAGGTCGGCATACAAGACATCTCCAAACTTCTCTTTCGCATTTTCTGAACTTACCGAATATAGTTCCTCTTCGGTCGTGTGCTGATTTGAATTTCCTGACTTGCTGACCTGACTATCTATGACGGTGCTGCGTCATGTCTACAGTCAGAGAGGTTCGACTGACCTTAGCAGCGGTGAGGTCAGGTGAGGTCAGTACGGGTGAGGAGTGACGTTGCCTCATGTCTGAAACAGTCAAGAAAATAAGAGGAGTTATGAGGATGCTACTTTCAGAGAGTTATTATTATTATTACTATGAAACGCTTTATTAGAAGAACATATGTACGAACAAGTAATTATAAAAATTAAAATACAAAATTGACAAAAATAATATAAACAGAAAAAAAATAAACAAAATATATACATACTCGTATGTCCTAACTTATTGCCTATGGCAATCTCTTCCACAAAACCCTTGAGTTTAGTCGAGCCTGGATATAAGAGAACAATATTACCAATTTTAATGTACCTCTGCATAAGGGAAAATGACCTTTTCGTAACCTGGATATAAGAGTCTTGCACCCGCGACCTCTGGATTTACAGAGTCCGCCTTTACCACTGAGCTACTGGGACAAATATATGTACAACTCACCCTAAGGATTGTATCTGGTATATGCTAAAAAAAGTGAGTACACAGTATGTTACATGTTACGAATATGTATAGATAAATTTATCTACTTAAGAACATCAGTACATATATCAGTATCTAACATACATGTACATTTATATATTAGATTGCAAATTTATGTTATGTAAATACTTAATAGCAAAAGGGGTGGGTTAGCGGATCATTTAGTGTTAACACGAGAGGGGGGGAGGAGAGAGAGGGAGAAAAAGGGGGGAGGCGTCTAACAGCATAGCCATGTCAAGAGCATGTTGGAAAGGCGAGAGAGGGGAGAGAGAAAAAAAAGAGGGAAAGGAGAGGTAAAGCAGATGTAGGATCAAGCAAAGAAGAGAAAAGGGAGGGGGAGAGAGAGAGGATAAAAATAAGGGAGGGAAAGAGATGCAGCGAGAAAGAGTTTGAAAGAAGGAAATTTGCGAGAAGAGAAAAAAAAAAAAAGAAAAAAGAGAGGGAGAGAGATGCACATATTGATATGTTAACTACTGAGGAAGAAAACAGAGAAGAGAGAGAGAATAAGACGAATGTCAAGTTGAAAACGAAGTTTGAAAGGAAAGAAGAATGGAGGAAGGAGAGAGGGAGAGAGAGAGGAGAGAGAGAAGAGGGGATAAGCGGAATGTCAAGTTGAAACAAGTTTAAAAGGAAAGAAGAATGGAGAGGGAGGAGAGAGAGAGAGGGGAGAGAAAATGATAGAGACAGAGGGAGAGAATAACATAGAAAAGAGAGAGAGAGAGAGATAAAAGAGAGGGGAGAGAGAGAGAGAGTGGGGATAAGTGGAGTGTCAAGTTGAAAGAAGTTTGAAAGGAAAGAAGAATGGAGGGAGAGAGAGAAAGGGGGATAAGAGGAATGTCAAGTTTGACAGGAAGAAATCTGCGAAAAAGAGATCAAACTAGAGAGGGATCCACATATTGATATGTGAACTAGTGGGGGAGAAACAGAGAAGATAGACAGCTCTGTGTCATCGAAAGAAGAAGGGAGAGAGGGAAAGAGAGACAGGTAAGAGACAGAAATGGGGAAAGCGAGAGAGGAGAGAGAGAGAGAGAAGGAATAAGAGGAATGTCAAGTTGGAATAAGTGTGAAAGGAAAAGAAAAAAGAAGAATCTCGTATGAAGAGAAAGAGAGAGAGAGAGTGAGAGAAAGGAGGCAGATATTGATAAGGCCAATGTCACGTCAGTAGAGGATTGATAGAAGTGAGAGAGAGGAAGAGAAGTGAAGGGAGAGGGAGGAAGAGAGAAGGAGGGAGAGGGAGGGAGAGAAAGAGCGATAGACGAAGAAAGAGATTAGATATATGAGGTGAAAAATATGTCATAGAAACGAAAGGAAGAGAGAGGGAGGGAGCGTGATATATATGGATATTATGTAAGAGGGGGAGGGAGAGATAGATTAGATATATGGATATGTAGAAGGGAAAAGAAAGGAAAAGAGAGGCAGATTAGATATATGGAATAATATGAAAGAGGGGGAAAAGAAAGGAAGAGAGAGGGAGATTAGATATACATATATGGATAACATGTCGGAGGGAGAAAGAAAGGAGACAAAGAGAGGGAGAGAGAAAGGGAAAGAGAGTTGTAAAGTTGACATATGATAAGAAAAAACTATGAGAAGGGAGGGACCACATATTTATTAAATCAGAGGACAGAAAGGGTGATAGGAAGGTGAAGTGGAAGTGAAGAGGTAAGCGAGTGAGGAGAAGTGAAGAGATGAGCAAGTGAGGAGAAGTGAAGAGATGAGCGAGTGAGGAGAAGTGAAGAGATGAGCAAGTGAGGAGAAGTGAAGAGATGAGAGAGTGAGGAGAAGTGAAGAGATGAGAGAGTGAGGAGAAGTGAAGAGATGAGCGAGTGAGGAGAAGTGAAGAGATGAGGAGTGAGGAGAAGTGAAGAGATGAGCGAGTGAGGAGAAATGAAGAGATGAGCGAGTGAGGAGAAGTGAAGAGATGAGAGAATGAGGAGCAGTGAAGAGATGAGAGAGTGAGGAGCAGTGAAAGTGAAGATGGAGATGAGAGAGTGAGGAGAAGTGAAGAGATGAGAGTGAGGAGAAGTGAAGGATGAGAGAGTGAGGAAGTGAAGAGATGGAGTGAGAGATGAAGAGTGAGAAGTGAAGAGATGAGAGAGTGAGGAGAAGTGAAGAGATGAGAGAGTGAGGAGAAGTGAAGAGATGAGAGAGTGAGGAGCAGTGAAGAGATGAGAGAGTGAGGAAAGTGAAGAGATGAGAGAGTGAGGAGAAGTGAAGAGATGAGGAGTGAGGAGAAGTGAAGAGATGAGGAGTGAGGAGAAAGTGAAGATGAGAGAGTGAGGTGTTATCAAAAATTCTATTTTTTATTCCGTCATTTTCAATTCTAGTTAGGAAGAAATACAGTCAAAACTGGTTATAAGAGAAACCTGGATATAAAAGAACGATTTATTGATTAAACTTAACTCTCTATAACCAAAGAATAACCTCTTTTTAAGAGAAACCTGGATATAACAGAAATTTTCGGTTCCTTGAGTTCTATTATATCTAAGTTCGACTGTATAAAGCAAGCATGTTAACTTATTGTTAGCCCAAAACCACAACACTAACGCTTGTAAAGCTAAATATCATCACCTTGGACAGACGCAACCGGAGGGAAAATATTTTGGGGGTGCTGCCACATAAATCGGGCTAAAATGGGATCTATAGAGTCGCTCTTTTCGTACGTAACAATGAAGTTTGAGTTTTTTTAAGCATGCCAATCATCATATATATAAATTAATTATTCTAGCAATGTGTAGTGATTTTCTCTGTGTATAAGCTAGGATATGAAAAAAAAAACCATCTTCTGTCCTCTGCGTCTTAGGGGGGGGGGCCTAAGACGCAATGGACAAAAGCTAAGACGCAAAGTTCCGTAGCTCCTTAGCACCTGACCTTGGACATAGAACACTTGAACACTATCATCTCCTCGCATCTTCAATCTTTCTTTCTCTATAGGTTACACAAGTACACACTTCGGTTATTAGGTTTTTGTTCTGAGCGGCTTAAGACTTAGATTTCAGTGGGTGGATGGGAACGCCTCATGGCTTCAGATATCTTCTAATAGTACCTTGATATATTCCTAGAGAATTGTACACTGAGTAACTTTTCATACAAGATCTACATTATTATTATTTTTATTATGAGGTCACAATATTTACAGTATAAAATTAGGAAAAAATAAATAAAAGATGAAATAGTATGAACAATAAATAAGTAAAAAAGAAAATGACACTAAAGCACTAACTAAAGGGCGGGGTTATTGCCTGTGGCAATCTCTTCCACACAATATATACTAATCTTTACTTTATCAGAAGACCAAAATATTGTAGAGATAAATTATAATAATATTGCCTTATTTATACTGCCCCATTAGGACTAATGAGTCCTAGTATTCCAGCAGTAAGCCCAAGACGTTTTCTTAAGTGGTTAAAATCACAAATGGGAGCATAACTTGTAACGTCCCGCCTGGGTTTCGAACCTGCGACCTCTGAATTATCAGTCAGATGGATTGATCACTGAGCTACCGGGACAGACAGTTTTATACAAAACTAGCTCGAAACTACCACTTTGTGTCACATACTCAAATACATTACATTCTCACACTAAACTTATTTATTCTGCTTGAGTAGTACCGACCTCAGTAGCTTGATCGATAAGGCGGTGGTCTTGTACCCTGGAGGTCGGTGGTTCAAGTCCCGGTTTCAGCGTAGTTTTAGTAAAGCGAGTTTGAGTAGTTGTGACATCACGAAAGTGAATGACACAAATATGATAAATACTAGAGAGTCGCTAACTCGCTATATTCTAGCATTTTTTTGGGTGCTATTTTCATGTGGTAAGTAATTATCAAATACATGGAAAAAATCATGGATTGGGCGGGATCCAATATCACGGATCCTGGATTACCCGGCTCGACCACCAAATCACAGCTAGTGTGGAGTGGGACTATAAATTCCAAGCGCATAGGATCATGCATCATAAACATACGGTAATTCGGTGTCCAAGACTTGTGAGGAGGAATTCATGGCTTAGGGCACAACATACAGGACTCAACAAACTAATCGAAAGGCGATATATGCTGACAGCGCCACTTAACCCACAAAAAATGGGTAGCTGGTACATTTTATGAGCTTTTTACGTGTTTTATAAAAAATTGTGCGCCTTCATAAAGTCTGCTATCGCCCATTTTCACACAGTCAGCGAGAATTGTTGTGCCACTTCATTATAGCGGCCTTATTTGTACAGGCGTAATTTTTTTTTCGTCGAAACCAAATTTAACAAAAAAATCTACATACAAATGGATTTCATACTATTCTGTATTAAGGGCACCAATTTTAAATTGGTGTACACCAAAGTACATAAATCAAATTTTCTATTGGCGGTCATTTTTTTTTTTTAGGCTTTCTTTTCTTTTTTATGGCAGGATTCTCACTGGATGGAGTGAGCTCTTTCACAGCATCTCCCGAAGAACGCAACAAGGCTGCCCCATAGCTTTCCACTGTTCGACCTATAAATTCCGGGAGAGAGTGGTAAGCCAATTCGATATTTGCCGAATATTAGTTGGAATTGTTCTCCTTTAAACCTTCAGAGTTGATGAACCATCTTGGTTGGTTCAACTATTAGTTTTTAAGCATCATATTTTTTCCTTTCATTTTTAGTTTTTTAATAGTGTCTTTAAGGTAGTTCTTTTACAGAAGTGTTTTTAGTGTTTTAATTATTCAAACTTTCAGAAGTTCAATTTTTTCTATGAAGTTTATATCGGTCCAAACATTGGACCTTGGACAGTTTCTAGTTTTGACTACTGTTCCAACTTTGACTTTTCTCTATGAGAGATGACTGGTTCTGTATTTGTCCTAGCGGCACAACTGATTTCTTTATTGACATTCAAGAATAGTCAGGTGAGTATACCGACGTCCGTAGCTCGATAGTAATAATAATACTTTTTAGTGGAGGGTAAAACCAGCCAACGTTCATGCTCAAAGCATTTTCTACCACCTTACCCTCAGAGTCTTATTATCATGTGGTCACAAACTCAAATTAATGAGGAAAAATTCATGCATTGGGTGGGATTCAAACCAGCGGATCCCTATGCTACCTGGATTACCGGACTAGCGCGTTAACCACTAACTTGACTACTAGTACACGGTCGATAAGTCGAGTCCCAAAGAAGGAGAAAATTACCATGATTTGGGTGATTGTGAAACTTACTTAATTTCTGTTCAAGTTCAAAACAAAAAAAACACACACGACGCACAAACACAAATCTTGAATATACCTTGTTAATACTACCGAAGAAACCAACCTCAGTAGCTTGATCGATAAGGCGGCGCACTTGTAACCTGGAGATCGGTGGTTCAAGTTCAGGTTTCAGCGTGGATTTAGTAAAGCGAGTTTGAGTAGTTGTGATATCACGAAAGTGATTAACACAAGTATGATAACTTACTGCCGAGGAAAGACTGAAAAGTCCCTTTACTAACATATATCTTTAGCTAACGGGATCATATGAATAGTTTGAATACTAGTATAGTACCTCTTGTTTACGACAAAACGAGGCAATGTTTGACAAGCCCGCAGTCAAGATAAGACCTATCAGGGCACACACAGAGATAGATATTTCAGCAGGCACGTCATGCGCCAGCTCCGGCTGAGTGATAAGGCTACTAGCTTACCAGTCGGAGGGTTGCGGGTTCACATCCCCGTGTTGGCAAACTAGTTTTTTTTTAGTCTTTAATAGCAGGATTCTCAAATTGCTTGAGCTTTTCCACCCAACGAAAAAAGAGTTCAGCTTTATTTATTTATTTATTTACACTTTATTTATTTTTTACAAAACAATCATCAATTCTAAACAAAACAATCAATTAAAAACAAAAAACTTAAAAATATATACAAAAAAATATGGAACATTTTTAATTATTATTTACAATATTGTTTCGTAATCCGGGGCGAAGTTTTTTTTTTTTTTTTTTTTTTTTTTTTTTTGGCATTGGTAGGCAAGACCATTCCATACAGCCAAAAGGTTCTAATTTTAATATTAAAGCCAAATAAAGCGAAATTAATGCCTTAGACATCATTCTCTGCCACTCTACCAGGGTATAATTCTTTTTGTCTTGTATAGCTATCGAAAAGAGAGGCCAACCTCAGTTGCTCAATGATCGATGGGTCGATTCCCTATGGCAAATGTGGCTGGGTCGCCACAAAAATGATAACTTTATTAAATCATTTCAGAACAATTATTATTATTTATTTTTTTTTAAAATTCTACTTAGAATTTGTTTAGCATGTATTTTTTCAGTTGAGTGTACTTATTAATTTTGTAGTTTTTAGTAGACATTTTTTAGTCAGTATTGTTATTATTTTTATTTCTCTCAGTATTTAAGTAATTATTTATTTGTTTTGTATATTATTGTGCCAACCATTGTAACAAATTTTCTAAAAATTTAATACAAATATACATAAATTCTAAAAATTCATTTCAGAACAAGAACTTCCCAATACAGTGGAACCTGGATATAAGAGAACAATTTCTAGCTGCGATTAACCTGTCTGTAAGGGCAAAAACTTTTTTATATATGAGAAAGTTGGATGTGAGAAAAAAATTAGGGTCCCTCGAGTTCTCTTCAGGCGCGCCAGGTGGAAAAATATTTTGGGGGTGCTGGTACATAAACCGGACTAAAATGGGATTTTTAGAGTCGCTCTTTCAGTATCTAAAGAGATTGAGTTTGTTTAGCTTGACAATCGTACTAATAATGTATTGATTATTCCAGAAATGTGTGATAGTTTTCACTGTGTACGAGCTAGGACTTGAGAAAATCCCCTCTTTTTCTTTTTTCGTCTGGGGGTGCTGCAGTTCCGCAAACTCCTTAATAAAAGTTGAAAGTTAGTTATCATATTTGTGTTGATCACTTTCGTGATGTCACAACTACTCAAACTAGCTTTACCAAATTTACGCTGAAACCCGGACTTGAACCACCGACCTCCAGGTTACAAGTCCGCCGCCTTATCGATGAAGCTACTGAAGCCGGTGCAACTCCTTAATACCGGCCGCGCCTGGTTCTCTTACGTATATATCCAGGTTCGACTGTAATTCAAAACTCAACTCACTCCCGTTTCAGGTGAACTGCTATCAAGTCTACAGCAAGTTTGACTCATACCCGCCCAGCTTCTACAACATGGATCGTCAGATCTTCAGCCAATCTCCGCAGCAGCTCTTCCCTCGCGTCTCCCTAGCCAGGACATACAATACACCACGGGACATGGCGTTCCCGTTAAACCCGCGATCACAAGACATGAGGTTTCCAATGAACCCTCTTTCAAAACAAACCCAAGAAATGAGGTACGGTCTCCAACTTAACCCAAACGACATAGGAAACTACCTCCACGGTAACCATGGTAACGCAGGCCTGTTGACTCGACACGGTATCTATAGCAATGACATTGATGGACATTTCAACAGTGCTGTTGACCCTCTGTTGAAACCCTTAGGAAACAACTTGCTACCCCAAACAAAATACCTTTCAAGCAAGTACTCTTTGGATTCGCCACAAATTGAGTTGGGATTGATCAAACGTGCGAATTATTTGATGGACGACAAGCCACATGTAAAAGTACTGATGTGCGTACCTACGAGGTGGATCAAGCAGGAAGCGATACTGATTTGAGACAGTTAGCGCGAGGACATGGTCTAATCAATGAAGGATTGAAAAAATCTGGGCTGGGGACATCTCTTGCCACGCACGTCGATAATGAGAATTTATCACACCTAATAAAAGTTTCTTCGGTTATTTCAACGCCATTGCTGGAACCTACAGATGAAAAACTTTCAATAGAATCTGCAGATAAAATTGTGGATGAGCAGACACTCCATGGAAAATTGGAAAATGAAATAAATTACACCGATGAACAAAATGATGATAAAGCTCGATCAGAAGATGTCTTTGTAGTAACAGACAGAGCCGACACTAGCCAAATGAAAGACGAGCAAATCGATCAATCCACAGGATCAATGGAAGATATGAAAGATATCACTGAAGCAACTCTTCTCAATAGGCTTGAAGGTGAGTGCAATTCTACAACTGTAACCAGTAATACTTTTTTCATATCTTGGATTACTAATATCAGTAGTATCTTTTGAATATCTACACAGAATCTTTCACGTATTGGAGGATATGATTATTTATTATGTATAGTGTATACATACAGGGTGTCCCATAATAACCGAGACATTTAATTATCTCGAGAACATCCGACGATAGGAAAAATCTGTTGAAGATCATTTTCATAGCTCTAGGACATTTGATGGTGAACTGAACATAAAGGGGACACTGTATTTTCAGTTAAGTTAAATAAGTTAAATTCGATCTTTTTCTGTATTTCACTATGTCAATTATTACAGAATATCCTGTTGGGTTTCATACAAGAAATGTTCATCCGAAGCATATAGGCCACGCAAAGAAAAAACGAAAATACGTGAAAAAGGGTAATATTAAAAGCTATGGTTCTCATGTCATAACAATGGAAGACATGAAAAGGCAAGAGAAAGAAGAAGAAATGGAGAGGAGAAGAAAACTCAAGATAGCCAAAGACAGGCAGGTGAAGAATCAAATGAAAAATACCATTCAAAGGCTAATCCTTATGTCATCTGGCTGAGACAACAGCAGAGAAAATTGCAAAACTGAACGAATTGATAGAGAAGGAACGGAACAAAGCTATACTGAATAAAAATAACGAAAGAGCAGGTCAGAAAAATCTACAATCAAGTGATGCATTGAATGAGAAAGATAGTCGGCAACAATTTGATGATATTGACACAAAAGCAGCTTCCAAGGAAAAGCAGTTCGACAAGAGTTCTCAGAGAGAATATTTGCTTGCTCAAAACATTGAATCTGTAAAAAAAGCTAATAACCTTAATAGTGACTTGAAAAACGAACCCGACGACCTAACAAGCAAGAGATACGAACCCATAACCTACACGCCAGAGAAACTCCAGAAACCTTTCGACCATTGCTTGAAGCGAATCTGTTGCTCCAAAAAACCAGTTCGAGATGTATCTCTGCAAATCCGCACAAACTCCTGTTACCATGGAAACTAGGGGTCATTTTCCAGATGATCCTCGCTTCCCGGCTTCGTCCATTTCTCATCTCGACGGTAAAAATCTCAACGTGTACAATACATACAGACAAGAACCGAATCTGTTGCTCAAAAACCAGTTCGAGATAGTATCTCTGCAAATTCCGCAGAAACTCCTGTTACCATGGAAACTAGGGGTCATTTTCCAAATGATCCTCGCTTTCCGGCTTCGTCCATTTCTCATCTCGACGCTAAAAATCTCAACGTGTACAATACATACAGACAAGGAACCATCGATCAAACCCATCAGGATTTCTATCAACCTGCAATTCCCAAATCTGAACAAATGGGGTTTCTTCAATCAGGGGAAACGCTAAATGAGGGACTTTGCCCCAAAAGAATATCCATTGAGCTGCAATGCCCCATACGAAATGGTTCCAGCTGCCATGGTACACCATGGCCAGGGTACATGGCGACCGCTAATGTGAGGGATCCTCAAGGGGAATCTGAGTTCACGGGAGATAAGAAAGTTAAGAACTTAATAACTCTTGAAGAAAGTGATGGAAGACAGGACAGGTAAGATACTTGCATTTGAGGTAGAATTTAGATACTCCCTATAAGCTTGGCTTTTATGTTCTATCTCGTTTAGTAATAAAATAAAAATATCAGTAGAATTGACATTATGAATATTCAACTAGAGATATCAGTAACGTCTGGCATAAAGAGCACATGGAATTGTGTTTTGTTTGGAATGTATACGTAACTCGTAATAAACATGGCAATCCATTTTCTGCTGATATCCAACTCCACTCAGCCTGGGTAAAATATTAATATGAGTAGATGATTAGTTTGCATAGCGAAGGTCAAAACCGAAATGGCTATAATATGTATGTATTTGAAAGTAGCATTGAACTCTAATGAACAAAAAAGACAGGGGTTTTAACTCGAAAGTTGTACTTTCATGAAAATTAAACAAGATATCGTAAGTCTTCTTCTTTAGCGTGTGAGATATCAATTAGCTTTCAGCGATCCAAACAAGAAAATACACGCACGAGTAATTCATTTTAAAAAAGAACAAAAATAATTCATTTTTTAAAAGCAATGAAAAGTTTTCAAAAAAGCAAGATGGAAAAAACAACGAGGGAAGAATGTCTGGTCAGATTTAGTTTTCTTTCGCAAGGTGAACTACATAGTTTTACTGGAAAACTGGGAGAACGAGTCTAACGAACAGGAAACTTTTTTTCTTTCCTTTATTGGTTGCCAAGCTACAACACAAATCAAAAGCGTTTAAAGTAGCCATTTCTTAATGGAAATGAAATAGAAAACACTATGAAACGCTCATTTTTAACAAGTTAAGAAAGAAAATATATAGACAGTTTTGGTAGTTACATTGATTCAATAGGTATGTAAATCGAAAGCACGATTTCATATTTTACAAAAGTTCATGTTGCCAGATTATGTCTGTAAACTCGGTAGGGAATAATTAGGTTGAACCAAAAGAAAACTAAATTTTGAGTTTTCTTTCCCAGAGTTGAAATGGAACCCGAAATAGACAACGATTATGATTATGATGATCCAGCTATCGAAAGCAGATTAATCAACTACGACCATATTTGACAGGCCGTCCAACACATATCTTTGACGCACCGCAGATGATGTCCAATAGCAGACAAAAACCACTTAGTGATCTTTACTACCCACTAGTACACCCACAGAGCGAAAATTTCAAATCAAATGAAAAGTCTCAAATAATGAATTATCCAAGAGAACATGAAATCAGGTATCAACGTGAAAAGAGAATCAATCCTTTGGGTAAGAGACACAATTTATATCCAAAACGAATAAACTATTCATATGAAGAAAAAATCGCCCATTTAAAAGATGACAGAGCGAGCCAAAAATATAATGATATAAACTATCCAATGGATCAACAAAACTTTAATTCGAATAAAGATAAAAAGATCAATAACAACTTAAATGAACCGAGAGTGCACGATCTGAGAATAAAACAAAGAATCAATGGACGTACAGTGAAAAAGTGGCAGTGTGAACTAAATAAAAATAAAGAGTGTGAACAAACTAAAAGTTCGTTAACAGCTTGCTTTAAACCTACTGCTCAAGACAGTAGAAAACGTAAACCTGTAAATCTACTTAAATTAAAGAATATTAATCAAAAGCAGAAACATGTAAAAACAAGAATGGATCTAGTAAAAGTAGAGAAAAGAGCTAGAAGTAAAAATGAGCCCAAAATTAGCTCTGACATGCAGAATGAAGTAGATGTACCCAACCAAAAGGAAGATCACTTTAAAAACAAAGAGAGAGCGTTAGCAAAGCAAATAATGAAATTACACTTAAAAAAGGGGAAAATAAAACTTGCAGGCACAGAAAAAAATATCAAAAAAGAAAATGTAGGTCCTGTAGAGAAAATGATCGAGATTCCTTTGCAGGATTTCACCATACAAGCGGAACCAATTGATATCAACTTGATGTCAGAAAATGGAAACGCAAAGAACCATCTTGAAAAAGTTATGAAAACAAAATCGGCAAAAGAAAAGAAAAAGAAAATTCTCGAAAAAGCACACCAAATGAATCATTCAATAGAAAACAAAGAGTTGGTAGATGAATTGAAAAGTGCACTCCACCGAGTGAAAGGTCATGTAAATGTGAAATTAGATGGTAACTCTGTATTGAACTCGACCAATTCTTTAATTAGTAAGAAAATGGACTGTAAAGATTAAATTAAAAAGAAAAGGGACACAAAAACTCGGAAATAATTCATGTAAGAAATGAAAAACAATGTGGAAAAGATAAAACCAAAGAGCATGGACATAAAATTGTGGAAAGTAACTGAACTAGCCTTCAAATTCAACATGTTGACATTCTTTTTAAGAAGCGAAAGAATTATGGCACATCTCAGAAGAGATGTTTTGATTCAAAACAGAGTCGTGAAAACTTTACAAAACCTAATATTGGTATCAAAGTGAGTTTCCGAATGTCTTATAAGAGTTACATATTTCTTTCACATGGTAAGTGAGAGAGGTCAAGCCCATGGACTGTATAGTCATACCTATAATGTGTGTAACATTGTACACTGTATAGTGTGCAAATATGGGCATGACGAAAACATTTCACTATACGAATGAGGTGTGAACCATAACTCTTTTGGGGGCAAACTAAACACATTAAACAAATTTAATTGTGTTTGTAAATCTCTTACGATTGAACTTTTTTTTTTTTTATCCTATCATAAGGAAAGAATTGTATTCGTCGAAAATTTGACCTACCCAGTTTTTCACATTTCTGGACGAATCATAGTCTCAGGATACCAAAAAAATGTTTTGTGCGTCTGTCTGTCTGTCCGTCCATCTGTGAACAAGATATCTCGAGAACGGTAAGAGCTAGAAACTTGAAATTTGCTATGAAAGTTGATTTTATATACCTCACGAACCACGAAACTTTTGTTTAAAAGTGGCCGGAGTCTGAGGCCGCAAAAGATGGCCGTAAGGACCGTTTCTATGAATTGTTTAAAGATATAAAAAAAGTTTGTGAACAACATTTTCTTGGAATTAAAAAAATAATAGGGGTTTGTTTACTCAGATTTTTTTTTGTTTGTTGATATCTTGTACTTTTTGGAACCAGGCCCGAATTTTCCGCTATTTTCGAGGGTCCCGCTTGGACTAACTTTTATTATTCATCTTAGATGGGGGTTGTGACACATCAAATCCAATAATTTTGAGATGCTTATTACGAATATGACATTTATTTTTAGGTAACTGATACCGTTGAATTACTAGTGGTGAATTTGACTTATTTTTGATACAACACAGACCACAAGCGTCTACAGTAGCTCCTGTTTCATGGCTACGAAATAAAAAAGGCCGTGAAACACTCATCTTTAAAAAAAAAAAAAAAAATAAGGAAAGTCGTGTGGTGTGACACCAGATTTTTTCTTCTTCTTTTTTCTTTCAAAAAGTCTCTTTCTAGTGCTAAGGAAGTCACTTCGAGACGGGACGGAAACTCACAAACAAGCTAAACACATTTACCTCACCCAGCCTGTTTTGAGCTGGAAATAGCCAGCATCTCGAGAAATAGCCCGCTTCAAGACTAAATTTGAATGGTCACCCATACAAGTCTTATACTCCCTGGACGTTGCTTAACTTCACTGACAGAATGAGAACTGGTGTATAAAGTACTATCGTTCTGAATGACTTTCTTGAATATGTTTATATTACTAATTGTTAGTATCTGTTTTAATATTGGCATTCCAATTAAGTACTTCATAATAAATTCTGTAGGCATTGTCCGAACAGCATCAACAAGGTACAAAGAGTGCGGGTTTTAAACTTGAAATTGTTTGAATGAATGTGTGTGGTCTACCTGGTGACGTATGTTAAGTTTAAGAAATGCATAAATGTACTATGTTTAAAAATTGAACAAAAAAATACATATTAAATCGAACCTGAAAAAACAGGGGAAGAACTTGTGGTGCTCATAGAAGTTTTCTGCTCAGAAAGAAATTTTTTAAGCAGGAAAACGCTAATAAGCAGGAAATTTTCCTGCTTATTATTTTCCGGTCCCTAGAATATTCCTGTTAATCCAGGTTCGACTGCATGTTGAAATGTTAGGACCCATGTAGTTAGAAAAGATCGCATAATCGATTTCAACATGAGGCAAATATTTCTCGAAAGCTACCTATAGTTTCATGGATAAGAGATAAAAAAAAACTATGAAACGCCCATAAAAAAATACAAAAAGAACACAATACTTCCGATTTTTAATAATGGAATTTTTAGGAAGTAATAACCTATAATTCAGTTCTTCTGTTACCCGATTGACATACTAAGAAATGGTTACACCATTTGGGAAAGAAATTGATTGGAATTACGGGTGATCCCCGTTCCAATCATTTTCTTTACCAAAAAATTGGTCTGGCCATTCAAAGAGGAAATGCTTCTTGCATCCTCGGTTCCCTTCCGGAAGGACGGTCCCTGGGACAAGTTTTTTATACTTTAATAAAACTAAATAAAACACACGGACAGATATACAGATACCCGAACGCAAGGACCAAAAAAAAAATTGACATACTAATTGTCTGATGTTTTAGAATTGAGATTGATCATATGACTAAATAGTCGCTGGTCCATCGAACTATGCGTGTGTGTGGGCGCTCTGAGTCCATTGATTAATATCTCCAATCTGACCAACATTATGCCTACCTTCGGACATCACATAAATCGTTTCACTCTATGGAAATGGATGCTGTGACGAACGATTTACAAGATGATGTAGGTATTCTAGAAGAAGAAAAAAATTAATCACTATTAAAAACCAAGTTTTCAACTGGTTCTACAATTGCCAAGTCGATTCTATTTTTTTTTTTTTTTTTTTTTTTTTTTTTTTTTTTTGTATCTCCAGGAGCGATTGAGGGGCGTATTTTGGGTAACCTCTCGCGGTCCATGAAACACTAAAATATTTCAACTAATCAATCTTCATATTACTGAATTTACAGCTTGCATGTATGAACGCTCTTCAAAATTTTGACTCTATTATATTAACTTGGTAACCACACAAATTTTGTTTTTCTGTAAGTTACACAACCACTCGTCTCAGAATCTGTAGGTCGTGGGTTCGAAACTAACCTATGGAATATTTTTTTATTTATTAATAAATCATTTGTTTTATTTTTCTTTTTTTTTTGTATACAGAGGACCCATCCTAAGCCATTTTTATTTGGCTTCTAAGAATATTTTCCTATGTTAATTTTTTTTCCGAAATATTTTTTGGAGAAGACTTTAATATGCCCTGATTAGCGTCGCCGTTGGCAACGTCACCACATCAACACCCTGTATGACAGTTATCCTGCTCTGGAGTTCACCCTGTATATACCGGTGACAATGGAGAGAAGATGACGATTATTTGATACGAAACAGAAGGTAATACAGAGGCAAGTCACGTTAGACCGTACGTACAATTTGTATATTATAAAACCTGTGTACTCACTAAGGTCATACTTCGTAAACAAGACTTCTTCAGTTACAAAGTCTAGGTCGGTTACAGAAAATTGAGAGTTGTTATTGTTGTTGTTGTTGTAACCAGCTTGGCTTCAGCTGGAATAAGTGATGGTCTCCAGCCAAACTCAAGAGAAAAGTTGGCTCGTTCTGAACCACATATTTCTATGTGCGATCAACCATCGTGAGAACTTGGGCTTTTTAGGCCATTAACCCTTGGGAAACTGCAAGCTAGCCTGGGTTGTTAGGGTTGGCTAGTGGGTCATTCTCAGTTTATAGTTCTCTAGCGAGACACTGGTCTTCTCCCTGTTTAATTAACGTGCCCCAGTCCGACAAAAAAAAATGAGAGTAGACCAGTCTAGTAACTGGGAGATTTATAAATGGAGAGTAGAACAGTTGTAGATTAAGGGCAAAATTAATAGACAAATTCTATTACTCAAGTCATTGCTATGCGTCGGTTTCTCCTATCATACACAGTACGTAATCCGTGAGTTAGCGCCACAGAGGTATTACAAAAACGTCTATTCGCCCTATATCTAATGATGTTATATGTATAATTCAGCGCTTAGGCGATCTCTGCCACCAAACTTCTCAGATGTCTGGAGAGGACTGAACAGGGCATCTTTATCTTGAATAATATTCTCTGTCACCAAACCCCATCTGAGAGACTGGCTTTCTTGATATATTTCGTCACCAACCGATTGGAGGACTGAACAGGGCTCTTTATCTATTATTCTGTCAACCAGTTTGAGACTGAACACTTTATCGTTCTCTGTCACCAAACCCCTCAGATGTCTGGAGAGGACTGAACAGGGCATTTATCTATATATCTCTGAATAATATTCTCTGATTCTCTTCACCAAACCCTCAGATGTCTGGAGAGGACTGAACAGGGCATCGATATTTAGTCTTGGAGGATAAGATTTCTCTGTCACCAAACCCCTCAGATGTCTGGAGAGGACTGAACAGGACATCTTTATCTTGAATAAGATATCCTCTACTAAACAAGACTTGAAATAGTTTAATTACACGCAAGAGAGTCAGTCGTAACAGTCGCATCGGTATGTCACCAGATGATGCACACTTGTCGCTAATGTCGTGCCCGTGCCCGAGTGGCAGCTTGCAGCCAGGTGACCCGGGTTCAAAACAAGAAGAAATAGAAGAGTGGTTAAGCACTCGCTTGCGATGCGGAAGGTCCGTTCGAACCCCCGCGCCGACAAAAATTGTATTCATCATTTTGTTACAGTTGTTGTTGTTGTTGTTGTAGCCAGCTTAGCTGCAGCAGGAGGGGTGAGTGATGGTCTCCAGCCAACTTTATTTCATAGTTGCTCGTCCTAAACCACATGTTTCTATGTGCGATCAACCATCATGAGGACTTGGACTTTTCTTAGTAAGCCATTATACCCTTAGGAAACTGCAAGCTAGCCTGGCTTGTAAGGGTTGCCTAGTCTGGTCTTTGTTTATAGACCTCTAGCGAGACATTGGTCTTCTCCCTGTTTAATGTCCCCAGCCAGACAAGTTACAGTTGTTTGGAAGGGATATCTTCCGGTGCGCTCGTGTTGACCCAGCACCTAAATGGGAAGTATTGTGTCACTTCTCGCCATCAGAGGGTTAGCATACTACGGGATGAGCAGGCTGCAACACAGACCACAAGCGTCTTTGTGTCACTTCTCGCCCATCAGAGGGTTAGCATACTACGGGATGAGCAGGCTGCAACACAGACCACAAGCGTCTACAGTAGCTCCTGTTTCATGGCTACGAAATAAAAACGTCTGAAAAACACTCATTAAAAAAAAAAAAAACTGGATTACAGTTGAGCTAAGCCAGACACACCCTCAAGTCGGAGTTCGAATTCCGACGAGGGCGGAATTTTAAGGCTTTGGATCTTGTTAGAATTTCATTAAGTAGCCATTTGTATGGACAGCGATCGGTGGCGATGTTACAAGGAAGCTATGTGTTTTAAATAAGCAAATTAATAGAATAGAATATACCTTGTTTATACTGGCGAGGTAAGACTGAAAAGTCCCTATACTCCAGCAGTCAAACAGGTCTCATATATTTTATGGGATAAAGTGATTAGGACTCTCGTATGTTGAAGCCGCAATTGCTAAAACAAACAAAGTTATCCTATAGATATCAATCGCAATCGTGATATCACAATTCCTCATACTCGCTTTACCTAGTCTTTGCTTAGCTTGAGACTTGAACCACCGACCTCCGGATTACAAGTCCGCCGCCTTATCGATCATAACAACCTTTCACCCAAAGGACGTGGGACTTGTAAGGCCACAAATCAAGTCTCCGGACTTGTGAGGCCATAGATAACTTCTCCTGGCAGTGGGCACAGTCTTGAACCATCTGCTAGCAAGGTCAGTCATAACCTTTGATATGTAATTGGAGCAATACTGCTGAATAAAAACAGACTTGAACAAAAAAAAAAAAACAAAAAACAAAACTAGGCTAATATTCCACTATTTCCACAATTCAAACAAGGTTCCTATCGTTTTGTGTTGAAAAGAAAAGGCCATACCCCACGCCAGGCGGATACAGTTAGCATAGTGGAAATATCTATCTCGCGCTGACACTCTGAACAAAGCTCTACTTGTACTTGAATTGGCATTGCAATGGCAAAAAAATAGCACGACATAAATGCTGAAATGGCGAAAGATAAACACAAGTGTCTCCCACATGCAGAATGCAAATTCAACAGCGAGTAGGCTTGGAAATCAATGGAGAACTAGCATTTGAAGAGCCTAGAAAATGAGGATTTGTGTGACTATTTGCTGGTGAGGCCCGATTATTATTATTAGACTGGTTGGAGTTCCACAAGGGAAGCACCACATATCACACCGACCTCTATTTAGATCTTTTGTGACCAGTAGATTCCAATTCTGATGAACGTCCTGATTTGAAGTAGTCAGGACGGGGGTTTTACCGTCCATTCGCTAAGAATCGTACCAGCTACCCACATTAACCTCACATAGCTTGGGTAGGGCCGGATATGGCAGCCTCAAGTGTTTGGATGGAACAGAATTTTCGTCGAAAAGCCTGCCCCAACCGGGAGTCGAACTCGGGAACTCTGGACTACGGGCAGTAGTCACAACCATTACGCCACGGAGGTAGGCCCGATTACTTTCCGTGCCCATGTGTGATGTCAGCATAGTGGTGGAAGGATTGATAAAGGTATTGAGGGCGGAATTATTTGTATAATGGGACGATAACTTTTCATGTCTCGACTGGAGTTCGAACCCGTGACCTCGGGATTACCAGATCGACGACGACGTCCTGACCACTGAGTTACCGGGATATAATAAGCTTGGGAAGAAATACTACCATGTTACTATTTCTTTTTTGTCGGCGCGGGGGTTCGAACCCGGGAACTTCCACATGGCAAGCGAGTGCTTAACCACTAAGCAATTCGTGTGCTCAATAGCACGAATAGCACAGAGAAACACATTTTTATACCCTCATTTAAAACTTGAGTAGCCAGCGTCGATGGCGCGTTGAATGCACCGATTCTCGAAGGATCACCGAAGTTAAGCAACATCCAGCGAGGTGAAGAATTCGTGATGCTGACATCCCGGCCCCACCCAGGCTGGGTGAGGTTCATGTGGGTAGATACCCACTAGCAGGTTTGAGAATTTCTTGCGAATGGAGGGTATCGGCCCCATTAAGTTGAAAGCGACGTTAAACCCAAAATACAAAAAAAAACTCAAGTATTATACCTAAAACTAAAAAGTACAAAATAAAATGTCCCCACATTCAGTATGTGCACTCTAGCATAGTACCGAGTTGTGTTTGGTGTCCCGGAGTTGCACTTGGATGATAAAAAATACCAAAATAACAGATATAATATGATACGGATATACCTAGTAGTATTGACTAGATAGATAGAGAGACACAATACACAAAACAGGATTCTAAAGAGTTGCAGCAACTGTAGAACAATTATGGCGGGCACACCCATGACTATTTTTGAAGGGGACATGGTGGAGGTATTTGTCCTGTTTGTTGTCGAGATAACATACCATCGAACTTCTGACAACAAACACAGCTATTAGATTTAATTTAATTTAATTGTTTATTTATGTCATATTTCTACAATAAATTACATAGGTAATAAAGCTTATAGCTAGGGTTTCTAAAATAACTATAGGTTAGAATAGCTAGGTTAGATGAATCTATACGTAAACTTTCAAATCTATTTCCTAAAGACCAATATCTTTTATGAAAATAAAAACCGTGTACAATAGACATTATATTATCAATCTATCATCAATAAAAAAATAAGTACTACCTATAGAAAATACTACCTATCAATGTCATGAAGGTATACAAATAGATAGTTTTGAAAATTTATTTCTGATTAAATTACAAACTAATGGTA
The DNA here is from genome assembly GCA_024516035.1 of Bactericera cockerelli. Taxonomy (NCBI): domain Eukaryota; kingdom Metazoa; phylum Arthropoda; class Insecta; order Hemiptera; family Triozidae; genus Bactericera; species Bactericera cockerelli. The sequence goes on from CM044964.1 coordinate 11,968,059, forward strand.
ATTACAAGCGATGTGAAGGTATGATGCAATTGATTAATTAATTATACGTACATATTTATTTTATAAAAAGCTGTCATATTCTCAACACTTTGATCTTAGCCTAAAAGGCCGAGAAGCGAAATCAGTAGCTCCATTAGGTAAGGCGGCGGACTCGTAACCTGGAGGTCGATGGTTCGAGTCCCGGTTTCAGCGTAGATTTAGTAAAGCGAGTTTGAGTAACTAATTGTGGCATACGATTGTGATTAACACACATATGATGACTGGTGAATATTCTTTGTTAAGTTAGCACAAATAATTATAATGCACCGCCTGGTAATCGAACTCACGCACCCTGCACTAACCTGGGTACCAGACGAACTTTTCAGGTCACTGAACTACCAATAGTGAAGAAGTCAAAGAAGGTATAAAAAAAATCTTTTTTTATTTAGTAGGTAGCGCAGCATTACTAAGAGCCTCCTGTACTGCGCTTCCCACAAAAAATTATGAAGAGACTTTGTGCTTCACCACAAATAAAATCATACAATACAATACAAGTATTTTTTATTTATCCTTTTCCTTTACATGGGAGATCCACAACTGACATATTGACAACGTGCATTGGTAGTCAAGTGGCGCCCTAGTCTGGTAATCCAGGTAGCGTAGGGATCCGTTGGTTCGAATTCCACCCAGTGCATGTTTTTTCCTCATTATTTTGAGTTTGTGACCACATATTAAGACTCAGAGGGTTGTTAGGTGGTAGAAAATGGTTTGAGCATTAACCTTGTAAGACTCAGAGGGTTGTTAGGTGGTAGAAAATGATTTGAGCATTAACCTCGCCAGGTGGTTACTTTCCACTAAAGAGTGTTATTATTATTATTTTTTTCTTCCCTTTACTTTCAAGTATGAACTATTACTATTGTCTTTATTTTTAATTATGCTTTGTAAGTTCATACTTCAAAATAAAAAATATAAAAACATACCCCCCCCCCCCCCTACTTGAACCCTTCTTCGTATTAATTGCCACTTTTCTTAATGAACCATTACAGTTAATAAAGACAAATTGCATTAAACGAAGAGAGAACCAGTTAGGGATACAAGATGTTGGTGATACACACACTGATACTTGTGTTTTTTATTGTTTTTATTTATTCAACATTCGAAGGGATACCCACGCTCCTCACAGGTCTGGCATACAACATCATTACGTCTTGTGAGTATTAGGATCTTACTCACGAGAAAAAAAAATCATCGGGCCGATGAATGACGTAAGACAACTAACTATGACGTCATCAACTACATTCATTTTTGGATCCCTAATAACCATTATAATTAAAATAATTAAAGAGAATATTTTATTATTGAAACACTTTTATATGTCTAGGATGCGAATTTTGATGACTTTACTTTCCCGACTCGAGTTTCGTCTCTTTCATAGACATTATCGAGGGAACTGAAAAATGTAGACGAAACTCAAATTGGGAAAGTAAGTTATCAAAATTCGAATCTTAGACATAAGAGGGATTCAATAATAAATTCACACTAGGATATCTAATAGAAAGACAGACAGACAGACCGACACACGGACCAATGGCTGAAACTTTGGATTTAGGCTCTGGGGACCCTAAAACGTGTTTTGGCACTGAAAACTGACTATCGAAAATTTTGGGTGATTCCATTACTTTCCTTTCTATAGGATAAGGAAAGTAAAAAAATATTATTATCAGCCATTGAACTTTATTTAGATCACTTTTAAATCTATACCCACAAACGCAAAATCTAATGACTGATTAACTGACGCACTTGTTCACTGATTGATTGACACATTCATTCACTGACTGATCGGCTGACTCAATCATTCACTGACTGATCGGCTGACTCAATCATTCACTGACTGATCGGCTGACTCAATCATTCACGGACTGATTGACTCACTCATTCACTGACTGATAAGACTAATTAATTCACTGACTAATTGATTGATTAAATCATTCACTGACTGATTGGCTGACTCAATCATTCACGGACTGATTGACTCACTCATTCACTGACTGATTGACTCATTCATTCACTGACTAATTGATTGATTAAATCATTCGCTGACTGATTGACTCATTTATTCACTGACTAATTGATTGATTAAATCATTCACGGACTGATGGACTCATTCATTCACTGACTAATTGATTGATTAAATCATTCACGGACTGATTGGCTCACTCATTCACTGCCTAATTGACTTGAGTTTATTCACTGAATGTACGAACATCATCTCCGTAATGGCAAAGGATAAGTTAATTTTTTCACAAAGGTTTCTCTCTAGAACACCATTTTTTTACGCAAGCCTGGATCGAGTTTCAGGAATGGCACTTAATACAAGCCATGTAGATAGATCTGCTCCAAGGCTTGCTGAAAGCACAATGATATGTCAATGACCTCAATCATTGGATCACTCAGGACTGCTATAGTATACCCAGGCTTATCATCCAGGCGTTGACATTCTGAGAGCCGTGCACAAAAGTATATAAAAAGTTCCTAGCCTTCTATTATAACTTATCTAGTGTTTTTTTCTATGTACATAATAAATGTGCACTGGTAGTCAAGTGGTTAACGCGCTAGTCTAGTAATCCAGGTAGCTTAGAGATCCGTAGGTTCGAATCCCACACAGTGCATGTTACCTTCCGCTAAAGAGTGTCATTATTATTATTGTTAGGTCTATTATTTTTCTACACTAGTGGTTTCTGCTTACTTTGCCACGGCATTGTTTTCTCCTTATTTCGCTCAATGTCTCTCTGACATCTAGAGGTCAAGGTCACTACAGGTCTGATAGGTCATATCGAGACGGGGGTTTTACCCTCCCCATTCGCTGGAAACTCACAGACCAGCTACCCACATTAGCCTCAACCGGCCTGAGTTGGACCAGGAAAACGTGAAAACGAGTCTTGTAATTCAGACAAGCTCTGTGTTTTAGACAAGCCTTAGTAGTTTGAAGCGTCTCCGTTATAGTCGTAGTAAACTCTTTATCGAAATTTACTCACATTAGATCACAAGGGGCGGGGTGATAGTATAATGTATAAGCTCTATATAAATCAGTATAAAACGAAAGAAAAAAGAGAAGTTATCATAATTATTTGTGTTAATCACTTTCATGATGTCACAACTACTCAAACTCGCTCTACTAGATTGGGTGGAAGAGATTGCCACAGGCAATAACCCCGCCCTTTAGGTAGGACATTATCTTTATTCTCTTTTTAGTTCTTGTTTCTTTGTTCAATCTGTATATTTTTTTCTTTGTAATTTCATTGTATTGTACTGTAAATATTGTAATTTGTCTATACCTAATAAAGCGTAATATAATAATAATACTAAATCTACGCTGAAACCGGGAGTTGAAACAAGACCTCCAGGTTTCAAGTCCGCCGCTTTATCGATCAAGCTATTTAAGTTTATAGGTAAGCTCTATATAATGTATAAGCCAATTAAAATGACACAAATAACGTTTGTTTTCCCAGATACTTTCAAAATACACCGAAAGTATTTTACACCCAGAGAGTTCAATGCAACAGATGAATTAGGACATAATTATTGGGTGGTTTACACGAGGAGAATGGGGCCGGAGATGTATTTTTGTTTCCATATTCGTGTGGAATTATCCGCTTGACAAGTTTAGTTACAAATGAGCACGTGTATTTGTATTAGAGGGGGGAGGTGTGTGTGTGTGTGTGTGTGTGTGTGTGTGTGTGTGGTGTGTGAGAGAGAGAGAGAGAGAGAGAGAGAGAGAGAGAGAGAGAGAAAGAGAGAGAGAAGAAAGAGAGAGAGAGAGAGAAAGAGAGAGAGAGAGAAAGAAGGAGAGAGAGAGAAAGAAGGAGAGAGAGAGAAAGAAAGAAAAACAAAGAAAGAAAGAAAGTGAGAGAGAAAGATTAGTAAGAGAGAATATGGATAAAATGTAAGGAAGAGAGGGCAAGTGAGGGCCACATTTGCGAACAAAAAAAGGACTCTTAAGGAACACTAAGGGCCAAATTATACAACATGATTAGGATAAATCAAGAGAAAGAGAAAAAAAAGGTGAGAGCAAGAAAGAGATAGAGAGAGAGAGAGAGACGTAGGTGAGGTAAATGAATAAATCTCGAATGACAAGATTAAGATCTCAAATCTAGGAAGTGTTTCGAGTGACGAATCTTTTCAAAGGAAATACCATGAGCATATAGAATACAAAAATATCTTTTGTGAATGAGTGGTAATAATACTATACACCCAGGGCCAGTTTTATAGTCTGGACTTCTCAAGAAATGGTGAGAGTGTAAATAGAGCTTTCTTTATTAGCCTCCATATAGTCCATAGCTGATTGGTTATCCCACTGGGTTAGCTGTTAGCAGGTCTGGGTTCGAATCCTGGCGGGTGGCTTGTAGTATAGAATTAGTGTAGCATTTTGTGTGACACCATACAATACAAAAAATACATTTTTGATATAGATATTTAAGAAACAACAAAAAAATCATTAAATTTTGATAACCTTCTTGATAGATCCCTAGATACTCAGCCCTGATAATGATGTCAAAATGAAAACAAAATCTAAACATGATTCTGTAAATGTGCCTTATTTACTGGTGATATTTGGCAGGCTGCTTATGCCTGTGATGCAACATTGTTTATTTTTATTTGCATCTGACGCTGTGTTGTATATAAGGTCTTAATCTCAATATACAGTATGTAGCAAATTGTCCTAGCAAGGCTCCCTTAACTTTTGAATGGCTAGGAATTTTGAAGTTTAGTTTTTTTGAAGGATTAGAAGAGATCAATGGCAAATCTGCTGGTGAAGTCTAAATTCAAGATTGAACCCAAAAAGAATCTTTATTGGCATAAAATTATTGTTTTCTCTTAAAAGTTCAAATGTGATGGTGGAAATTTTCATTTTGCTTTCCTCAAAATCAAAATGTTGCATACTCATAACCAGTAGCAAAACCTGGGTTCTATGAAGTTGAAAATAGTCACCTATTGAACACTGTGTAGATTTGTTGCTGTCAATTACTTTCATGTGAAATTTTAAATTGTCAGTTTTTTTAAATGGTGTTAATAATGCATTGGTAGTCGAGTGGTTCAGGCAGTATGAATTCCACACACTGCATAAATTTTTCATTTATTTGAGCATATGACCACATTATAGACTCTCAGAGTTAGGGTTAAATTTCACTAAAAAGTATTATTATTAATAACATGTAAAACTTCCTTTACTTCACACTGTCAAAGTTCTAGTTTTGCTGTTTTAAATGATTTGCTGGTATGAAAATTTAACTGAATATTTATTAATTTACTTTACTCCATCATGAGTTTTAAATATTGCAACAACAACAAAAAAATGTGACTCCAAATTATCAGGGACCTGTTAGAGGAAGTTATAAGTTTTCTAATAAAACTCTGTCCCTCAGTATTTTAATAATCTAACTTGCAATATTTTAATTTGAAACCTCTTTAAGGGTTTCAACCTGGATTTTGACTATACCAGAGGATTTGCCATAGGTGGGTTAGGTTTTTTCTATCCCTGAAAAAAAAACAGAACTTTAAAATTCCTAGCTGTTCAGAAGTAATGGCCCTTTGCTACGGCTTTTGAAATAAACTATATGTATAGTACAGGGTTCATTATTTGACAGTTGAGCTAGTCTCAAAGCTAAGTAATTAGCACAGTGGACACCTACTTGATACATAGACAACCAGTGTACCACCAGTGGTACATGCTTGTATGCATAGAATGGACCAGGTGAAAAAAGGGAATGGGTTTAACTCTAAATATCCAGAAGCTGCTTCTTATACAACTCATATACAAAAACTAAATTCACATTGCACCTCCAAAAGGTGTGATAGTATGTATATATTCACTCATGTTGTATAAAATACTCAAAATTAGCTCCTTAGACCAACCATCCATTTTTTTTAAATTTAAAATTCATAATCCCAATAAGACCTCGACTGAATGAACCATTTGTAGCTGATCCTCAGAAGAAATTCCAGAAGCACTTGTATCATGAGATAATTGAATCTTTGCAATCACCCCAACTAGTGCATGAGCACCAACTTTAACCTCTTGAGTGATCTGTTCCAACTGGAGCAACCAGTAAAACAAAAAACTGCATTTATAATTTAGCACCATCTATGATTTCACAGATAGCTATCACAGCATTATCTCACTTATCATTTTGAATGATCATTAAGTGTTACAATACTCAATATTTCATTAATTTATTGAAATATTACAGAAAGAACTAAGAAAAAATTAATATAAAGAACAGTTTGCCATTGCATCTCAAATTTATTAAGTTCACTATGACCTACTAAATTTTTGTAAACACATGATGTTCCTGAAATGGGGTCATCTCTGCAAAAGCTAAGGATCTGTCCATAGGTAATCCTGGCACTGCTTCTAACTAACCACTTGCTTGTAATAATTCAAAGACATTTGCATTTTTAGACGGATGCGGAAAAGTAGATAGTGTCAGCAAAATAAACAAGTACCTAGGTATGCCAGTATGCCCTACTCCTCCTTCCAATTATAGGTACTGCGGATTTTGTCAATTTATTATACTATTTGACATTTCATTGGAATATTTTTGATGTAAGGATAGATGTATCAGGAGTTAAGTGAAGATCCTAGGACTGATAGGAATGTGATAGGATAGTAGACTGAAGCAATAAAATTATCGAGAAAGTGGGAAACAGTATACAAAATCGTAGTTAGCTATCAAATTTGTAATCAAAACAAAAAACGCTTACCGTAAAATAGTGATAATCATAAACCATCTTGAAAGAATCATCAACGTAACAAATGAAAAAACTGATAAAATTAATTGAGAGCCTGTATAATTGAAAACACTTTTAATTCGTTAAAAGACACAGAAACACTTAAATATAAAAGTTCGAAATATTCACTTGGCTCGTCTTTCTCACACACACACCCTGACATACGAGAGGACAGAGGACTGGAAACTGGAGAAAAAAAATTGAAAGGGAATAATCAACATGGCTGCAAATTATTCGCAGACTTCAATTTGATTTAGGTGCTGACCTCTATTGGGACTTTTTGTAACTACAAACTTGAAAGGCCTGTTTACATTATCAAGTCGGCAACGAGAGGAAGATTATCTTTCTAGGTCGGCAACAAATTTGCAGGATTTTACAATTGGCAACATTGCAATGTTAATCACAAAAGTAGAGATTTCAAAAAATTATTTCCATTATCACTTTATCAGGAAACATAATTTATTCAGAAATCAGGGGAATTCCCTTATTATATCATCAATTTAATCAGCCGGACGGATGCTTGATATGAATTATTTAAATTCTGTTGTATCAGGCTCCTATGAACTGCTGAAGTACGTGGTAAGTGGCATTTCATTAATTTTTCAGGGGCTTCAGGACTGCTACATAATATTATGATCATAGATCTGTGGACTCACTTGAAATTTACCCAACTTTCTATCCCTATATTCAACTTTGGTTTGAGCTTGAACTCAAACTATCTTGAATATGGAACCACCAACTAGGAATTTAGTACAGGTCGCTCATGACACTCAATGTTTGGTTTAAAATTGTGTAATGCTATGCATAGAGTGTACACTCCAACAATAGTGTACACTGCTCTAATGGGTGAAAAGTGACACAATACTTCCTCCCATTTAGGTGCTGGGTCAACTCATTAGCACCGGAAGGTATCCCTTTAACACATATGAGACGGGTCCTATTTTCTATAGTTTGTATGCTGGGACCAGTGCCGGATTACCCATATGGCGGATTTGGCAGATGCCAAGGGCCCCGCGCTTTAGGGGGCCCCACGCTTGGGTAGCTTACACTAGATATTATGAGATTTTTAAAAAGCTTGTACTATGTATTATGAGTTTTTTAAAAGCTTACACTAGGTATTTTTGGATAATGAGTAAGAAGAAGAAGAAATAAAAGGGGAAAAAGCACACACTCACAGCAAAGTACATAAATTGAAAGAAATGTGCATGGCCCCCTATTACTATCTACTCCTCGAATCAACCACATGGACACTAGCGGATTACCTACTCCAATTGTGGATTTGGTAGATGCCAAGTTCCCCGCAGTTTTGGGGACCCCGCGTTTTGGGCAGCTTACACAAATTATAAGTGTTTTTGAATTGCCTTCAAGTCGGTTTTTCTGGATTTTAATATTAAGTAAAATCATAGCCAGTTGAGCAAAATATTAAAAGCAAAACCACGGGGCCCCCCTTAAAATCGACCACGTATATGAAAATAGGTAGATTTTTATACCTATTGCCTGGGGCTCTTTATATAATATATAAATATTATATAATTACTCGTATTTGAAAAGAATAATTTTGACGGACGTGATTATCGCCTTCGGTAATCTATGCCATCAAACCCATAAAGTGTCTTCTGAGTGCTCGGTGATCGACATCTTAACTAATGATCTTCATTATAGTCGCCTGCGACGCTTTTAATATTTTTTTCAAGATATTTTTTTGTATCTATTGTCCTAGTACTTTACCCCATAACTTTGCAAAAATTTCGCCTGTGACGCCGTCAAATTTACTTATCATGATGTTTTGGAATTGTTTTTCAAGACGTGCAATTCTAGTATGTACCATTCTAGCATGTACCATTAAAAGAAAAAAAGTCTTTGGGCATTTTCGAAATGCCTTTTGATAGTTTGGAATTTTTTTGGCCAGTGACCTTTTAAAAACGTAGCATTCAATACTAGCAATAAAATCTCCACAGTAATCGATGATCTACTTTCTACACATCTTACCCAATGACATTTTTCTACACATATTCTTTTCATAATATACCTATATTTTTAGATATTTCTACTATTACTCGGAAAAAATGTTCCCTTCGGTGTTATAAACGTCAATTTGGATACTATTATGGATTAGTGCCCAGGACACTTGGCTTCGGTTTCAAGGTTCTAAAAATAGTATTTTAGAAAAAAAATAGTTTAATTTTGGGGCCCCGCACCTTGAAAATGCCAAGGGCCCCGCGCAGCCTTAATCCGGCACTGGCTGGGACAGCTTCAAATTAGGGTATGTGTTCCAAATATGACAACAACAACAAAAAAATTGGGATGGGCAAGTACAAAAATATATTAATAATAGCATTATCTATGCCTACCGGTGGGTCACGTTACAAGGGAAATTGAAAAAAAACGTGACCCACCGGTGGGCACGCCGTCTCATACGTGTTAAAGCAACTTTAATACAAATTTTTGTTGGATGATGGAATTCAGCACCTTCCACATGGCAAGCAAGTGCTTGATTACTGATCTAATCTGAAAAACCAAGAAACTCCAATTGAGCTAAAATTTAGTATAGTTCTTAATGACGAGTGTATAAGAGCTATTAAGATTGTCAAAATGTCCATTTTTGAAAAGTTGAGCTTATTCACACTCAAATCTGGTCATCCCAGTTGATCTTGGTAATGAGAATGGAACCTTTTTTTATCCTCAAGCCACTAAACAGAATAGAATAGAATAGTCTTTATTTGTTTAAGAATACATTACAATCGGGGAAAAAACTTACAATTAATAAATATTTTCCAAATTCCACAAAAAACACAATAGTGTTGAGAGCCTCTAAACACAATAGTGTTATTGTTCTAAAATATTTTTGTTTGGGACCAATTTGACCCTACCCTCTAAGAGAGATGACCCTACCCTCTTTTGATAAAGGTTGATAAATGATTATTGGGTAAATATAAGGGTTTTCGGCCCTACCCAGGCTAGTTGAGGTTAATGTGGGTTGCTGGTATGATTCCCAGCAAATGGAGGGTAAAACCCCCCGTCCTAATGCAGGACGTTAATTAAATAGAATCATTGGCATGAGGAAGCGCATCAAGCCATAAAAAATGTGTCAAAACCAAACAACCTCAACCATGAGGTTGAACAATGTCGACCCTGCTTGAGCGGGATAAGACAGAGTAAAAGAAGAAGAAGATAAGGGTTTGTTCTAAATTTCTATGTAATGATTTCTTGTAATAGGTAAACAAAGATAAGTACAACATGTGATTGTGAGACTAACAAATGTTGTATTTATAGGATTTTCTAAGAAATATTATAATATCTTATTCATCAGTTTAACTTTTGTACTATAGCATCTGATTGACTCCAATTGGACTATTGTGGAAGATTAAAAACACATAATATATTGTATTAATTACAAGTCAGCCATGCCTTGATAAACTCACCACACTGCAGGTCTGTCCACAATGCAGCTAGTGCAGTATAAAGTTGCCATTTAAACTGAATATTTATCAACCCTCGTTGCTCATGTTAAAGAAATATAATCATTCATTTATTTTGTAATTAGCAATTTAATTGTTCAAGTGTAAAGTTTTCCATCAAATTTTCATATCTGTGTATCTTGTGTAAATTAAATTAAAATTTGGATTAAAATTTGATGAAGCCCCTCTAAAAAACCCATATTTTTTCTTTTGCTTCCAAGGACCCAAGGAAAATTGACGTTCGCAAATTATCTGGACTCTCAGAACCTCTACCTCCGCCTCCCAAAATGCCCTCTCCCGATGCATTATGGGAACTTGCTGGTTGTCACCGCAATATAATTCGCTTGGCAGGATTATTTGGTGCTACAGCTGTAGTGCTTGGTGCATATGGAGCACACAGTAAGTTGAATATTGAATGAAAACATATCAAACACCTCGGCCTAGGTGTGAAGAACACCTTGTACCTACAAAAAAAGAGACAGTGTGGCAGAGTATAAGGTAATAGAAAACATAGCTCCCATGTACTTTCAGTCATTATAAAGTTTTACATGAATTTCAGAAAGTGAATTTTTTTATTACAGATTTTAACTCAGTGTTAAAAAAGGAATTGATTTGACTTTGTTTGACACCCCTAATTGAGAAAAATATTAAATAATAATTTTTTTCTATGGGTGGGCTGTATTTTTTAATTACATGGTAATAAAAAATAACCACAAACCCACACTTTGTCTTCTTTATCTTGATAATAATTGCAACACCATCTCTTTTTTCAGCTCTCTTGGCCAGTAAAGATCCAGCTCTTGAAGAAGCTAAGAAAGTGTTTGAAACTGCAAACCGGTACCATTTCTACCACTCCATTGCTCTCCTTGCTGTACCTCTCTCCCACTACCCCAAAGTAGTAAGTATATGTACTCCAAAAAAAAAAAGACCATGGTGTCAAAAAAATTGCATGATATTGTTGAAAAGAGGAAATGACCTCATATAGAGAAAGAAAGTCTTGCTTTAATATTTAGTGTATCTTTCAACTACTTCAGGCACACACATTACAATAAGAGTAGTTTTAACCTCAATTTGTTAATTAGATAGCCCCATGTACTCACAATAACCTCACCCAGCTGAAGTGTGTCTGGATGTAAGCAGAAACATTTCTAACAATTGTTTTCTACATGCTCAACCACCTTAGCTTTCGTGGCATAATGGTTGTGACTACTGCCCCTAGTCCAGAGATACCGAGTTCGATTCGCGGTTGGGGCAGACTTTTCAAATGATTCTCAGCGAATGAAACCCCCGTTGTGACTACTTCAAATCAGGACATTAAAACCAAATAGATCTAAATAGAGGTCAGTGTGATAAATGGTGTTTCTTTTGTGGAACTCCAACCAGTCTATAATATTAATAAATACATGCTCAACCACAACTAATAAAGATAAAAGTTTTGAATACAATACCATATCTTAGAAGTACATTCCTTAGTGCAGATGAAATTAATATGATTATACTTTGAGTTAAACCAGCACATTGAATACAATAGTTCTTGTTTTATCTGTGAATTTGAGAAATGTCCAGTGAGATTATATTTTGGATGGGCAACTTTCAAATTTGAATCCTTGTATAATGCTGGCTCTACTTGACCCAACCCAGACTGAGTAAATTTCCAGCAAATGGAGAGTTAAACCCTTTCTCAAAATGACCTTCGCAGTTGAAAGGGATGTTTAAACTATTATTAATGTTATTATTGCATCAAATGTATTGATATCAACATTTTCTCTGGTTCCAGACCACTCTATTCCTGACCCTGGGTATGGTGATGTTCTGTGGTCCCTGCTATCTACAGAGTCTTCGGCAAGACACAAGCTTTCGCAAAGTGACTCCTTTTGGCGGAACCAGCCTCATCTTAGCTTGGCTTACATTCCTGCTCTAAAGAAACTTTGGTGAAGATTGCACTTGAGTATGGTTGAGAATTATTCACATTATTTGGTGCAGGTTGGTCACTTTATGTTAAGTCAATGTTAGAATTAATATTGAACATGGATTTTTCCCCCATAATTCCACCTCTGTTATTTTTTTTTACTGTGATTTGTTAGGATCTTAAGAAGCATTTTAATATTACCTTTTTGTTGTAACTGAATACTAAATTTCTATAATTCTCCAGTTCGGCTATTTTTAAAGAAAAAATAAATATCAGGTTTAAAATATAAAACTAGTGTAATATATTTTCAAACAAAAATTTCAATGCACATTTTTTTTAAATTTGGGTTTAACTTGCTTTCAAAAGCAATATTACATATATCTAAAATCTACATAAATATACATACAATTTTACATTAGCCATATAGATTTAGACTTAAAAGAAATTTTAAGAAACAAGACCTACATAATATAGAAAAATGTATATTTATAAATTTTACAGATTATCATTATTTACTGAATATTAACAAATATGAAGACAAAAAGTGCCAATATTTCTCCACAAACTACTGTTGAGATAAAAATAAACATATAATTCGGATAAAATGTTGCTGGAAGGTTCAATAATGCAAAATGTTTTATTCCTGTATTTCACCGTGCTCAGTAGCTCGAAAGCGGCAGACTTGTAACCTGGAGGTCAGTGGTTTGAGTCCCAAGTTCAGCCAAATTTAGAAATGCAAGTTTCAATAATCATGATATTATGATTGTGTTTAACACAAATATGATAACGTATTCCTTCATTTCATTATCATTATGTATTTTCAAAATAGTTTAGATTAGATTGATTCCCTTTAAGAACCTTTAATTTCTCGTAAAGTGAAATACCAGTAATTTATTTGCTTCATGGTGTTTCTCCAAAAAATTCTTTCATTTTATCTATAAAACTCTGTACAATTTTTAATCATTATTTTAATGAAATAAAAAACTATGAAGTTTCAATACTTACACATTTTTTGGTATTTTTTTTAATCTATTTAAATTGTTTATGTTTATGGTTTTCCAGTTCAAGTTTAATATTGTACGTGTACCAAGTGTGGTCAAACTAAATTTATATGAACCAAAAAATAGCACTATATGGATTAAACAATATATAATAACAACAAACATAACATGTATCATAAACTTAGGCAAGACATAATGATGTTCCATTAGAACATATTAAATGAAATTTATTTTTCTGTCACCTAACCCTCAGTCTTATTATTATGTAACCACATACTCAAATAAATGAGGAATAAATTCAAGTATTGGATCCACTGATGTAGGTAAATGTACAATATTTCTATGACAGTATGTTTGTTCCTGGCAATCCTTGCCAAGTACATAATTATACTGGAGCAACATTATTCAATGGTGACTTGAACTATGAACAATAAAAATTAATAGTAATATTGATGGATAGTAAATTAAATTGTATCTTCAGTTTTTTTTACCCTTCTTTGAATTTTTCTTACTCGTGGTCACCTCCTTGAATTTCACCTCATCATCTTTGAACAGCTCTGAGTCAGAATAGTATAAGTCAATGTTGAGATCTCTGCCTAGCTTGACCAAGTCCTGCAACATGAAGTGAGATAAAGTGTTGTTAGCATCACAGAACTTTTCTTTTCTTGCCAATAAAAAATTGGTTGAAATTCTAGATCCATTTTTTGTTTTTTCAAAATTTATCAATAAATCATGGATATATTGAACACCATTTGTTGGAATTACCTGATGTGACAAGCCCTTGTCCTGATAATTGTGTTTCTTGCTGAGATTGAGTTTGATTTTCTTCAATTCCAGGGTGTACATCAGAGCCTCAGTACAGCCTGGATCTCTTTGTAAAACCTCATGGAATAGTTGTTCAGACTCTTTGTACGAGTTTATGGCAAACAGATTTTGAGCATGTCTGAAGTAGGCTTTTGTGTATTCAGGAAAGTTGTTGATGAGAAATTTAGAGTCTCGTAAGGCTCTGAAAGAGAAAAAAAATGGTTACAAGAATTAGTAAGGGTTACCTTCTGGTGCTTGAAGGTTTATTTAGCACTTATTTAGTTACAGAAAAATGTATAGACAGAACCTATATGCAAAATTTCAAGACTGAAGTGAACTTTTTCATGTAAACAAACATTATGCATATATTAACTTCCTCCTTGCCAGGTATGGGCAAATATTCTTAAGATTAATTACCTTATACCAAAATGAGTGCCTATATTCCTGGAGCTTTCTTGAAAGTTGATAGATGACTAGGTATGAACTTACAAATGATAGTCCTTAAGGTGAAAGTAACACAGTGACCTGTTATTGTACAGCTCTTTCTCTCCAGGATTCTGGCAAATAGCTTTGTTCAGGAGTTCTATTGCTGATGGATACTCTTTGAAGAGGATTCTCTGATAGGCTTGCTGACCAATATCACTGACTGACTGATTTGCATCTGATGGCATCATGACTTTGCCAATGCTGAATCAAATTCATATACAACATTAGGATTGGCAAGGTACCTGATACAGTCAAACCTGGATATAAGAGAACAATTTCCAGCTAGAGGACTAACAAGCCCAGATAGCTTGCAGTTTCCGAAGGGTTTAATAAAGAAAAATCCCAAGATCTTACAATGGTTGATCACACATAGATAAATATGTGGGTTCAGGGCAAACCAACATTTCAACCTAAGATGGCTAGAGACCATCACCCCCCAACTGTGGCCAAGCTGCTTACAACAACCTGAATTTCCTTTTAGCCGGAGAGTATACTGTGGCTTCACAACTCCTTAACACCAGCTGTGCTTGCTCCTGAGTGAGACTACTGCCAAGTTAGATAAATAAATAAAAATATAATAATTCCTATACAGTGGATCCACTTCCAAAGCTCTAGCATTGCGTGTAGAATTAAGAAGTGTGGAAACCACCCCATGCTGGCCTGCATCGTGGTGTCCTTAGCACTAGTATTGCAAAGGAGTCTCCTCTCCTTGTCCCTCACAAATTTCTTTCCCTGTATCAAATGTAAACATAAACAGTTCCTATCAAGACAGACCACGAGAAATGCTCTACTCCTTTGTGATGTGTCGCGCTATGTGGAGTTTCCATGCAACTGGGGTTTGTTTCCTCACTTCTTAATTCTACAAGCTACGGCTCTAGCTTTAGAAGTTTTCCAAGGATGGCATTGGAGTTGTGCTTACCTTACCCTGCAATGTAACTTAATGTAAGGCAGATAAGTACCTATAAACGTAATGTGTATGTCTTCTTATTGAAATGTTATCACTTGTTTGTCTTGCTAGGATTGTCAAGGGTGATAATTTTCTATATTCCTTAACCTAATGTTGACTTATTTAGCTCTATCAATAGATAATAGAAGAGTTTATAATTAGGTACTGACTGACATTATAGACAGTGATAAATAGAACATGAAGTATATGACAAACTGTAGAAACTAAAAAAGCTCCTTATCAGAAGAACTTTCGCTGATCTTGATCTGCTGGAAAAGTAGAATAATTTGAATTTTCGCGCCAAGAAATCCAAAATGTTTTGTGGGCCCTGTTTCATTAAAATGGAAAAGTCCATTATGATTTTTCTATTTAAAAAAAAAAATGAAATCTGGGGGAAATTAATAGACAAAATCGATTTCTCAAGTCATGACTTAGCACTGCTTTTCCCCATCTTAAGACGTAGCAAATCGAGACTTACTAAAAGGATTTGGCAAGACCCTTGGCACTTGCCAAATCCTTCACATGATCAGTAATCCGGTACTGATGGTCAAGTCCGGTAGTCCAGTTCGATACCAACCAAAGCAAAGATTTTTAATCACTAGAACACACATTGCAATCATAAGAGCTGTATCTCTCCGAATACGAGGCACGAGATACAAGCTAACCTCGTATGGATTTGAAGACGGAGCTGCACTTTCGTACATTGAAAATTAGTTGATGAGAATGTTCTGTTCTTTTTTTAATAAAAAATATACGAGGGGGGACCCAAAAGTAACGGGAATTAGGTGGTGGGGGGAATACGGAGGGGGATATCGGGTTCTCCAGTGATTCTTTTCCAAGCGGCTACTCTTAGAAGTAAGTGTGCAAAGTTCATTATATATGTAAGTGCATTCGTTCGTCCGTGAGAATTTTTCTAGTGAAACGACTTTTTTCGTTTCGGCGAAAACGTGAAATGGCTTCAAGAACGGACAAAAACATTGAACAAATCGACACTCTTGTCCGTGAAGACCTTGCAGAACCATCGATCATCTTTATGAAATGTCTGGATAGTCATGGAGTTCAATTCAGAGGATTTTAACTGAAGATTTGATCATGAAGGGGATTGCAGCCAAATTTGTTCCTCGCTTCCTCTCCGACGATCAAAACAAGGAGCGTTGAGACTTCAGGCCTGTCTGGAGCTGCAAAATCAGTTGGATGAAGACCCAGATTTTTTTCTCAAGGTTATAACTGGCGATGAATCATGGTGCTACGGCTATGACCCCGAAATTTTTACAGCCGCTCGTTGCTCGCCGCACTCAGTCATTTCACGGTGCCATTTCACTTTTTCGCCGAAACGGAAAAAGTCGTTTCACTAGAAAAATTCTCACGGACGAACGAATGCACTCACAGCAAATGAACTTTGCACACTTACTTGGGAGAGTAGCCGCTTGGAAAAGAGTCAATGGAGAACCCGATCCCCCCCTCCGTGTTCCCCCTACCACCTAATTCCCGTTACTTTTGGGTCCCCCCTCGTATCTAAAAATGCTGAAATTTATATGAGAAATGACAGCTGAGAACACCGTGCCCGAGTGAAGTAGCGCACTAGACGCGCATGCCCCGTGACACATGTTCGATCCCCGGCAGGGTAGGAATTCTTCTGCTCTGAACTCGGATGTCCAGGGTCCACTCGTAACTCGAGGAAAAATGAGTAGCCATGTGAACATCATCAGTGGCAGCATTACAAGAAAAGCAATGGAAGCTTTACTTCTTGAATCTTGTAAAGTAAAGGTTATTTTTACAAGGAAAATTCACAGTCTATAAAGGTTGTGTAACCTTAAGGCACACAATTGTGTGCTGCCTGGGAGTACTTCGATAAATAATGTTATTAGGATTTTTTTTTGTTTTTTTTTTTGAACATTTCATTTACCAATTAAAAAAAAATATACATTTACATCCCCTAACCTAATATTAACTTTTTGGATTTTATAATTTGGGTTTTATAAAAAGGATTTATAATGCTGTGTTACCCACACAAATTGTGATATAATAATACAAAGAAATTACAGAAATGCATAACAATGTGCCCAACTAGGCAGCTACAACAAGAGAATTAAAATAAGCAAAATATATCTTGACCATGTGATTTGACCAAAATGTCTTCCCTGCAAAGTGAGCCAGAATTTACATGTATCAAATTACCAACTGAAAAGAAGAAGAAAAAAAAGGCCAATGAGCTTAATTTGTTAGCATTAAGAAGTTTTATATATTTTTTGTTTCAATTTATGTATATAAACTAATGTAAAATAGGACAAACAGAGAAAAAAAGTACAATTGAAAAATAATATAATAATTTCATTGATGTTCTTTTAGATCTAAAGTAGGCATTACAAAATAAAGTGTAGTTATTTTATCTGATGACAATATTTGAATTGAAAAGTGTGAATAAAGCACTATTTGGGTAAATTTCCAAAGACATAAGTTTAATAATTCCAAAGATGAGAGGCGAAATATAAAATAATATTCTACCAATAATAAATATTAGAATTGCATATACAATGCTGCAGTTGCGTCTTGCCATGCAGAAAATCCTGGGTTCAACAACTTGAAGGAAAAAGAAAAAGTTTGAAAATATCTATCAAGACCAAAGTTTAATTATTCAGAAGGTGGGTAGCAAAGTCTGAAATATAGTCTGAAAGATAGTTCATTTTTACATCGTTTGCCATAAGTAAGGTTCTCCCTAAGTTAACTCCGACCCGTCAATAACTTCTACTTGAAATTTGGTAAGTATAAGTATAGTTCTAAGATTAACAAGCAATCCTGTCCAGTGGAACAATCCATCAAGTGGGAAGTAATGACGCTCACCCATCAGAGGAAGCCACTACGAGATGGGTGAACTCGAACATATACTTTAGAAATAAATTGTAACCATCTGTCTTTTCTTGGCCACATAAAAGAGCTTTGTAACTTATAATAAAATTGGCAATAGAAAGTCGTGGATAGGACCCAGGAAACTCAGGGCAAGTTTTAGAATTTTGGATAAAAGAATCAATTCAATTTTTTTGACAGTTTGAAATTACAACTGACCACATGATTTCTGTTTGAATTGAAAATAAATACATTTTATGTTATCTCTTGGTATGATGATAAAATAACAGAAAATATTGAATGGAACAATCAGATAATGATATACCTACGTAACATTATAAATTATAACTTTAAAACGCACCTCGTTTCATAGCAGTATAATGAAGTATTACAAGTAGGAAAATATATTTTATTGCAGTTAATTATCCATATGAAAAAGTTCATTATAATTTTGAGTGACTCTAAGCAGATATTAAATATTATTTGATTTTGAATTGACACTAGAAAAAGACATTTAGTTTAGGAGAAAAATTAACTAAAAAAACCTTCAATGTTCTGCATACTCTGGTTTCATGTCTAACAAATTATTTTAATAAGTCAAGTGCAGAATTTATTTTAATAGATGAGTTGTGTACTTGGAACAGTAGTTTTCTCATTTTCAAGTAAACGCATCTTATCAACCATTTCAATAATTTAAACTCAAATTAAATGTGAATCCTTCTCGTTAACGCCGTTAGTTTAAATAATAAAAGTTTTCAATAAAAATTAAACAACAATAATTAATATGCAATCTTTTTACATTGTTTATCCTCATAGAGAAGATTTGGGAGTTCAACAATTTCCTAATATATGCTACATTCTAGGAAGTTTCGTTTAGGCAAATATATATAAATCTTAATATTAATTTTGGGTAAAAAAAAAGAAGAGAAGAATGAAGGTACAGACAAATAAGACCCCGTCGCGTTGTATGGACTGGGTTAAAGCCTAGCATGGACAGGAATCCTGTAGAGCTGCCGTGCAGTGGAACAAAATATTTGGGAGACATCCATCATTATATAATGTAAATACAAACTTCTAATAGTTAATTAATAATTTAAACTCGAAGACCTATCAATAAAGCTTTAATTGAAGAGTTAACATCTTTGAACACTAGCATTGGAGAGAGTAAAAGAAGAATCTTTGACTAATTAACTGTAGGTAAAGGGAAAACACAAAAATAACAGATACAGCAGTCATATTTATAAATATAATTTTGATTCTGGTCATACCTAAGTATCAATAGTTCTAATGACTTCAATTCTCAAGTTTAACTCAAAAGCAAAATTTTATTTATAATTATTCCTGCTTGCTTCTCACCAATATAAGTTTTCAAACAAACATTTTTATACATGATTTGTTTACACTATTTGCTAACAGCCATACTTAAAATATATTGGTTCTTAATTTCAGCACGGTATAACACATATATGATAGAAATTACTGATGCTCAGGTATAACTTAAGTGATAACGTTATGGTTGTAAGCCTCAAATCATACATTTGAGTTTTTTAGCCTCAAAAGGGAATCTTTGGGAGTTCTCTTTATGAATGGAGTTATTATTTAAACACTTTTTTTCCCCTTGAAGCACTTTAACTAGGCTTTTTTTAACAATTGAATGAGTAAGTAAGAACTTCAAACTTCGATATAATGGCCGTTCTTTCCTTATCACTCAAAAAAAAATCATAGGTACATTGACTTAATTTATTTTTCAGTCAGTGTAAAGAGAAAAGCGAGATTTTACTATTTTTTTCCTACGTGATTAGGACTTGAACCACCGACCTCCAGGTTACGAGTCTGCCACCTTATCAATCAAACTACTGAGGTAAGAACAAAAATGACACTGTCAAGAATATATAAAATATGTTTTCATGAAATTTCTAAAAGAGAAAAAATATTTGCACAGACAAGCCTCAATAGCTCAATACGCGACTACTTTTTTTTTCAAACAAGTATTTTTTTATATAATTAATTAAGTTATACTTGTGCATCCGTTTCAACGATTCCATTGTAGCACTGAGCAGAGCCAAGTTAGTTAATAAATATGACTGTGGATGCAATACTTTAGAGACTTCAAAAAGCATTTACAAGGGACAAAACGTAAAAAGTGGAAAATTCGGTAAATAATAACAATAAGGTTAATGTATAAATTAATAGAATGGCACCTAATTATTAACAGTAGAGAAAAAGGTAAGAATGTACACAGAGCAATAATATGAGAGAGACGAATTAAGTTCTAGGGGGGAGGTGAAACGATTTCAACATAGCACTTGACGAAACATTGTAAATTGCAAACGAATACTTGGTTTAGGGCATGATTCAAAGTCCCAATAATTGGTTGTAGCACCAAAAAACACAATACTTCCAATCTCCAATATTAGAAATTCATCGGAAGTAATAAGTCCTAAATTTATACTTTAGTTGCATTCATGTCGTCAGTACGTCTCCTTGTGTTTACTGTAGGGAGTCTGGAGAATATTATTTTTTTTATCCAATTTTTACACCTCGTGTCTTTTGTGTAGTAAAAATGTCTTTAAAAAATCAAACTATAGACGTAGAAGGTTAGACAAAGAGCTATGAGCGTTTTCATCTTTCCAAACTTTTCATTTTTCTCAACGACTCTCAGACAAGCCCACGGTAATGCTTGCATTTTCAATATAAAGAAAGATAGTTTAAATTCTATGGTTGAAATTTTTTGAGGTAAAAAAAAACTATATTTACATTGACACTCGGAAAACAGTTTAAAATTATAATACAAACAGTAACTTCTACCTATCTAGTACCTATTATTAGAAGACAAAATAGATGACTAACCTAACAATACACATGATAAATTGAATGGTATGGTATCTTTTGCGATATGAGACTGATCTTTCAAAGCATGTAAAAAATAGGGGTGTGAGGTGTTTATCGGATAAAGAGAATCCGATTCAGGTTTTATAGATTAAGGCCCGCTTTAATAAGCGCTGCAATAGTAACAGTGTCCACCGACACTGTTACTGTGTCCACCATAGCAGCGTTCATTAGTTCGGACCGAGGTCTATTGTTGAAGTGGTGAGACTAAACCTACCCGACTTGGTTCTAAATGTAAAAATGTGTCTGATGAATCATTGCAATAAATAAATATATTATATTTATTTTTACAAAAAAAATATCTTTTGAACTGATTTTTATGAAATTTTCACAGAATATTCTCAGGACATTATACGAAATTCCAGCAGATTTTTAATCGTCCTTCATTTTTTTTTAACTTTACGAAAATTTCACAGAATTTTTAAACATTTTGTCTAGGACTCGAAAATCTTATTCGAAACTTTGCTTGGAAAGAAAGAAATACCTTAGACAGAATCCCGCGATGACTGAAAATCTTCAATCTTCTGCTGGAATAAAAACAACTACGGTGAAATTCCGCTAGGATAAAAACCAACTTGTCGGAAATTCTGCTAGAATAAAAACCAAGTTGTCGGAAATTCCGCTAGAATAAAAACCAACTTGTCGGAAATTCCGCTAGAATAAAAACCAACTTGTCGGAAATTCCGCTAGAATAAAAACCAAGTGGTCGGAAATTCCGCTAGAATAAAAAACCAACTTGTCAAAAATTCCGATTAAAAATCTGATCCGTGGCTAGAATAAAAACCAACTTGTCGGAAATTCCGATTAGAAATCTGCTCCCTGGCTAGAATAAAAACCAACTTGTCGGAAATTCCGATTAGAAATCTGCTCCCTGGCTAGAATAAAAACGAACTTGTCGGAAATTCCGATTAGAAATCTGCTCCCTGGCTAGAATAAAAACCAACTTGTCGGAAATTCCGATTAGAAATCTGCTCCCTGGCTAGAAAAAAAACCAACTAGTCGGAAATTCCGCTAGAGCGAGCAATCGTCCGAGTCAGCATAATCCCCGCTGTCATCACTGGACAGGGACCCCCCGCCCCCTCCCCCGTTCTCGTAGTCCCCGCCTCCCCCCGCCTTGCCCGGGGCGGACTTGATGTGTGAGGTCTGCTGGCGGTTCCAGTAGAGGATCTGGTCGAGGTTGGGCGAGAGTAGATCCGGCTCCTGGTCCATGTACCTGGGGATGAGATGGGAGGGGTTAGGGGACATCGGCGCATGTGTCACAAGTCAACTTTGGAAACTCAAATGAAACCACCCTGTTTATGTGGTGTTTACAATATATTTCTGAAAAGTAAGTTAAACACTGCCAATTATGGATAGAATAAACTATAAAAAGGGAGTAGACCAGCAGTCCGGCTGGGGGACTATAAACAGGGAGTAGACCAGCATTGGCTTGGTTCTGGGGGCTCTTGTCAATTATTAGCCTCCTTGTAAAGACAGTGGTAGAAGTGCTGAGCCATTCCTTCACTGTCTGGCTACCATCGTTCACGATGAAGCCACCCTATGATGATGATACTTCGAAATTTAAGAATCTTTTAAAGAGAAAAAAAAGTAAATACCAGGTCAAGTACCAAACTCGTGAGGGTGAAAATTAAACCAATTCAATTATTTTAAGAAGGCGAAGAAAAAAAACAAACAAAAAAAATCCGGCACTGATTTAGAATTAATTGTTTTCATTTAATTCAGTGTTTAGTTATGTTAATTGAAGTATTATTTCTTTATTACGTTTTATTTATTGTCTATGCCAATTGTGTTTCCTCAACACAAAAAATCCAATAATTTCGAAATTCACCCACTTTACAGGACACTGTTGTGAAAAAACTAGCAAGTTAAATAGCCTTTTTTATGACTTTAATCGCTTCTTTGTTAAGTTTTCTTTCGATTTTAAGCATAAAAAACATATGTCACTGCAGACTTTCACCTCTAAAAATGCCAATTCCGAAAACACTACATTCATTTAGGGAAAAACTGACGTGAGAAAAACTCAGCCTAATTTGGACTTTAATTAACAGGAATAAAAATGTTATTTAAAACTGGCGAGAAAAATGAATAAATATGGCCTAAAGGCCGGAAGGGCCGGCTGGGGCTTTATTCAGGTATTAATAAACGTATATACACATTAAAAAGCATATAAGCTCAAGTAATTTTGAGAATGGCTGCAGAGTTTCTCACAAGCTAAGTACCTAAAATTAAATACAGCTAGACGCTCATTCAAAACACAAGAAGCATTAAGAAATGAAAACGATTGGGGGAAAAAAAGGGACGGAAAAAGGTTCAAAAATTTCAAACAAGCATGGGATAAATCAATGGGGTGATAATGCGAGGCAGATGGTTTCACAGCATCAATACACATGGCTTGCTAGTAAAACTAAAAACAACATAAAAAATTTCGGAGCAAAAATTATTTAAAAAAAAAAAAAACGAACACAATAGTATAGTATAGTAGTGCTTTATTTAGACTGTCGGCTCGAGACAGGAAGTCCCATTACGCTAACAGTACTTCCGATTTCTAATATTAGAAATTTATCGGAAGTAATCACTGAGAACGAACTTTAACAGCCTATGAACAATGGACGAAACACCGTTTCCTGACGGTTGAGATTACTGCCCGTAGTCTAGAGATCCCGGGTTCGATTCCCGGTTAGGGCAGACTTTTCGAAGGAAATTCGGTTCGGTCCAAACACGTGAGGCTGCCATTTCCGGCTGTACCCAGGCTGGGTGAGGTTAATGTGGGTAGCTGGTACGATTCCCAGCGAATGGAGGGTAAAACCCTCGTCCTGACTATCTATACCAATCAGGACGTTAAGACCAAAAAGATTCAACTGGGCACAATAGATCTAATTAGGTCGCAGTGTTAATTGTAAGGGTTTCACTAAAAACCCTGCAACCAGGTGAGATAATAAAAACATAAATTCATGTTTTAGAAATTAAATATTTTCATTATAAATTATCTGGTTGGTAAAGTTCTTATAATCATTAAATTTACTATTTTTAGGTATATTATTCTTATCAAAAGTTTTTGCTTGAAAAAGGAACACGTGGACTTATTATTGACTAAAAATCATAAAACTAAAACAAAAGCGTAGATAATATTGTGTTGCAGGGTCCAACAGCCCCTTCCTCAGCAGTGCCAAGCAACTGAAGGGGACAGACAAGAGGGAAACCTCGGAGATTAAACATGGCGGCTATCAAATATAGAGGAATAACTAATGGAGGACTCGTTATCCCTCAAACTTGTCAGGTAAACAAACAGATAACAGCTATACAATATGGATTCCATTTACTTCAAAGCATGTAAAACTGAAGAAGAAGAATTAATTTCTTATTTTTTTTCCCACAGTATTTCAGCTATGCAAAAAGGCCGATTTTATGTGACAGGTTCAATACAAGTTAAAGTTAAGTTATGATATTTGTGTTGATCACTTTCGTGATGTCACAACTAATCAAACTCGCTTTACTAAATTTACGCTGAAAGTCCTCAGACTCCTGCACAACCTTTGTGACCAATGTGGTAACCTCAGCTGACTTCAGCTCAGGAAGGCCCTCAACGGGTGTGAAAATACTCATTGGCCAAAAGGAAATTTCCTGCTTTAGGAAAGGTGGACCATTCCACCACAAATCATGATCAACAATAACACTAGGAAAACATCCTCGACTGGCCAAGTCAGCTGGGTTCAACTCAGTTTGAATATGTCTCCACTGAGACGGATCAGTTAATTCTAGAATGCGCACCACCCGATTGGCAACAAACATCTTGAGCAAATGGGGCGGGGTGTGCAACCAGGAGAGGACAACCATAGAGTCAGAAAATAGATACTTGTTTGAAATATTGAGACGGGTAATTAAAGGCTTCAGAGATTCAAGGACTTCAGCCAACATCACAGCTGCGCCCAGCTCTAGTCTTGGGACCGTTACCGGCTTCACAGGGGCCACTCGACTTTTGGCCCTAATTAAATTAATGAGGACCCGCCCATCTGTGCAGACAACGCGCAGATAAACTAGACACCCCATAGCGGAAAGAGAAGCATCTGCAAATGCCACCAATTCCGGAGGAAAAATAAATGTATCCAGAATAAGTCTGGGAATACGAATTGACTCAAGCAGAGGGAGCTCAGAAGCAAACCTCTTCCACTCAGTCAAAAGGTCACCAGGCAAAACCTCATCCCAAGCTAGCCCTCTCAGCCAAATTACCTGGAGAAAAAACTTTCATCCAACAGGTGACGGGGCATAAAAAACCCGAGGTATCATAGATTTTGGCAATTTTTGACAATATTTGACGTTTGGTTTGGCAATTGCAATGTTGTTCTACCTTGTAACAAAACATATCCTGGCAAGGGTCCCACTGTAAACCCAATATCTTAATGGCATCAACATCATCAAATAAAGAGTGTGGCCTTTCCAACATGTCCTCTGGAAAATCTCCCAAGACCCCAGGATGCGAACTGGACCACTTCCTCAGTTCAAACTTGCCAGCAGCAAGGAGGGACACTAGTTCATCCCGCATCCTGAGTGCCTCCTCAACAGAAGATGCCCCAGAGACCAGATCGTCAATGTACACCTCACTACTTAGTGCACGGGCAGCCAAAGGGAACCTCGCCCCCTCATCAACAACTAGTTGCTTGATTACTCGCTGGGCCTGAAATGGCGCAGAAGCAACACCAAAACACACACGCTGTATCTCATACTGCTGAATAGGCTGAGATGGATCCTCACGCCATAAAATCTGTTGAAACGGGCTGTCCCTAGGGTCTACCTTGATGGCACGGTACATTTGACGAATATCAGCCGTAATGGCAATTTTATTTAAACGGAAATTCAAAATCAGATCATTTATGTCTGACTGGAGTTTTGGACCAACTAGCAAGGTTTCGTTCAAAGATGGATGGTGGGGACTTGCACGCTCAGCAGGGCTGAAAACAACCCGCACCTTGGTCGTAGAACTAGAGGCCTTCATAACACCATGATGAATCAGAACATAAGTGGATGGCTTTGTGGCTGGGATCATATGTCCCTGATCAACATAATCCTTTAAATTTTCATGATAAAGAGATTTAAATTCTGGTTTATATTCCAGGGAACGCTCCAGTTTTAACAACCGAGACTTGGCATGATTCAAATTATTTCCTAAATCAGGTGGGCGGTCAGCACGAAAAGGCAAACGAACAACATAAGTTCCATCAGGGTCCCTGTAATGTGTGTTCACAAAGTGCTCTTCACATCGGACCTCCTCTGGATGGGCTGGAATTTTAACTTGAACCTCTTCCCTTTCCCAAAACTTTCTCAACTGATCATGCAGTGCTGTGTCCACAGTAGTCACATGAAAGGACTGAGATACAAGGGGGGTATTAGAGTTTACCACTCCCATAACAAGATAACCAAACATAGTAGGAATAAGGGAAGGTTCACCAGACACTACCGACTTTTGTAAGTCCAAAATGCTGGCATAATATTCAGCACCCAATAAAATATCCACTCTAGATGGATGGCAAAAGGTTGGGTCTGCCAAAGCATATCCCGCCAAACTTGACAAAACATGCTTAGGGACAGCAACAGATGGAACATGACCTGATATTGATGGTAATATGACAGCATCAATAGGAAGGGATCTGCCATCTAGACGAGAAGACAGAGTGCAGGAAACCTGACCTTTCACACGCATGGGTTCAGATTCACCCACACCGGAAACACAGACATTACTTGTCTGGATAGGCAAATTCAAAATATTTACTAAATGGGCAGACACAATGCTAATCATGCTACCAGGATCTATCAACACTCTAACTGGGTGCTGGATTCCAAAGCTGTCCAATATGGACACCAGGCTCCTTTCATGTCCATGATCTAATCTAGGCTCCTTTCATGTCCATGATCTAATCTAGGCTCCTTTCATGTCCATGGAAACTCAAATGAAACCACCCTGTGTTATGTGGTGTTTACAATATATTTCTGAAAAGTATGTTGAAAAACACTGCCAATTATGGATACAATACTTCAAAATTTAAGATTTTTTTAAAGAGAAAAAAAGTAAATACCAGGTCAAGTACTAAACTCGTGAGGGTGAAAATTAATCCAATTCAATTATTTATAAGAAAGAGAAAATATAGCATTCCATTAATTCGCGAGAAAAATGAATAAATATGGCCTAAAGGCCGGAAGGGCCGGCCGGGCCGAAAATAAAGATAACCACAGGATGGGCCATAGGGCTTTTCCTATCCTTAGAACTTTACAGAATTAAAAAATTCCGTCGCGTTCAAAAGTTACGAGTGGCCACCTTTTCTGAAACATACTATAGAACTACTGAGCTCTGTAAGGGCACTTCGTTATTGGTTACTGGTTTAATTTTTCTGGTTGGGAAATAAAAAACGGATTTAAATCAAAGGAAATTATTTTTTAGACAATATTATGGTAGAGCCTACAATATAAGATTTTTAATATAGATAAAGTTCACACAGAGACAATACATTATAGTCTGCAGTTATGTGTATAAATAAAACAACATGACTTTCAACGAGGGCTCCTAAAACTGTTCCTAAAACTTCATCTTATGTAATTCTGTCTTTACTGTTACTTTATTCAGGTATTAATAAACGTATATACACATTAAAAAGCACGTAAGCTCAAGTAATTTTGAGAATGGCTGCAGAGTTTCTCACAAGCTAAGTACCTATAATGAAATACAGGTAGACGCTCATTCAAAACACAAGAAGCATTAAGAAATGAAAACGATTGGGGAAAAAAAAGGGACGGAAAAAAAGGTTCAAAAATTCCAAACAAGCATGGGATAAATCAATGGGGTGATAATGCGGGGCGAGGCAGTTGATTTCACAGCATCAATACACATGGCTTGCTAGTAAAACTAAAAACAACATAAAAAATTTCGGAGCAAAAATTATTATAAAAAAAAAAACAAACACAATAGTATAGTATAGAAGTGCTTTATTTAGACTGTCGGCTCGAGACAGGAAGTCCCATTACGCTAACAGTACTTCCGATTTCTAATATTAGAAATTTCTCGGAAGTAATAACTGAGAACGAACTTTAACAGCCTATGAACAATGAACGAAATACCGTTTCCTGACGTTTAAATCACCGTGGCGTGACGGTTGAGACTACTGCCCGTAGTCCAGAGATCCCGAGTTCGATTCCCGGTTGGGGCAGACTTTTCGAAGGAAATTCGGTTCCGTCCAAACACGTGAGGCTGCCATTTCCGGCTGTACCTAAGCTGGATGAGGTTAATGTGGGCAGCTGGTACGATTCCCAGCGAATGGAGGGTAAAACCCTCGTCCTGACTATCTATACCAATCAGGACGTTAAGACCAAAAAGATTCAACTGGGCACAATAGATCTAATTAGGTCGCAGTGTTAATTGTAAGGGTTTCACTAAAAACCCTGCAACCAGGTGAGATAATAAAAACATAAATTCATGTTTTAGAAATTAAATATTTTCATTATAAATTATCTGGTTGGTAAAGTTCTTATAATCATTAAATTTACTATTTTTAGGTATATTATTCTTATCAAAAGTTTTTGCTTGAAAAAGGAACACGTGGACTTATTATTGACTAAAAATCATAAAACTAAAACAAAAGCGTAGATAATATTGTGTTGCAGGGTCCAACAGCCCCTTCCTCAGCAGTGCCAAGCAACTGAAGGGGACAGACAAGAGGGAAACCTCGGAGATTAAACATGGCGGCTATCAAATATAGAGGAATAACTAATGGAGGACTCGTTATCCCTCAAACTTGTCAGGTAAACAAACAGATAACAGCTATACAATATGGATTCCATTTACTTCAAAGCATGTAAAACTGAAGAAGAAGAATTAATTTCTTATTTTTTTTCCCACAGTATTTCAGCTATGCAAAAAGGCCGATTTTATGTGACAGGTTCAATACAAGTTAAAGTTAAGTTATGATATTTGTGTTGATCACTTTCGTGATGTCACAACTAATCAAACTCGCTTTACTAAATTTACGCTGAAACCCGGACTTGAACCACCGACCTCCAGGTTACAAGTCCGCCGCCTTATAGATCAAGCTACTGAGGTCGGTGTGACAGGTTCATTACACATAAGATATAACTATGTACCTTATGAGTTCTCCATTTGTTATTCCTCCATAATGGAAACAGAGTTCAGCCAACCATGTTTAATCTTTAAATCACAAAAACACTTAGATAAGTTGGATCCTGCGCGTATAAATAATAAACATTCAGTTGGACCATCAAGTCCGAGATCCCAGCGAGCGCAACATTTTGTTTTGTAAGCGCGATTAGCTTACATTCGAGCGCGCGATTAGCTCAGTGGTTAAACACTCGCTTGCCATGCGGAAGGTCCCGGGTTCGATCCCCCGTGCCGACAAAAATTTGTATTCTTAATTTGGTTACAATTGTTTGTAAGAAATACCTTCCGGTGCGCTCGTGTTGAATCAGCACCTAAATAGGAAGTATTGTGTCACTTTTCACCCATCAGAGGGAGGCATACTACGGGATGGGTAGGCTAGATCACAGACCAAAAGCGTCTACAGTAGCTCTTGTTTCATGGCTACGAAAGAAAAAAAATTCATGCTCCGCTCTTGGAATCAAATAAGATCGAATTCCACTGTCTGAAACATTGCTTCGCAACACTTTGCAACATTTTCTATTCAAATTTTGAGACAAAACGTTGCACTCCTTGGGATTCCGAACTTGAGAGGAGGGTTGATCAAGAGCATTTCAACTGTACAAATGGAGGGGGAAAATCATCATGCAACTGACTGGGCAGCAAATCATAGTAAGAAGCGGGGGGGCGGGGCCACTACTCAGGATGCTGCGAGACTTACCAAACCCCCGGCCCAGACACCTAGCGCTAACACTAACTGTCACTCTGCTCTCTGTGAACGAAATGTGCCGGGACAAGCTGGATTATATTTTTTTTAACTATATTTTTTTACCCAATACATTATTTTTTTTTATTTATCGTATGGCTTTATTACACATCTCAAAGTGAGAAGACATATGTAATAAACTTGATCAGGAAATCTGATGACAGTGATTGTCTGATCGCCAAAATTGTCAGTACTTTAGCCACATGTCAATACGTTGCCCAGGGTGAACCCAATACAATCAAACCTGGATCTAAGAGAACAATTTTCAGATATTTACGTCTCTCTTAGAACAAGTAACCTCTTTATAAGAGAAACCTGGATCTAAGAGAACAATTTTCAGATATTTACGTCTCTCTTAGAACAAGTAACCTCTTTATAAGAGAAACCTGGATCTAAGAGAACAATTTTCAGAAATTTACGTCTCTCATAGAAAAAGTGACCTCTTTATAAGAGAAACCTGGATCTAAGGAGAACAATTTTCAGATATTTACGTCTCTCTTAGAAAAAGTAACCTCTTTATAAGAGAAACCTGGATCTAAGAGAACAATTTTCAAAAATATACGTCTCTCTTAGAAAAAGTAACCTTTTTATAAGAGAAACCTGGATCTAAGAGAACAATTTTCAGAAATTTACGTCTCTCTCTTAGAAAAAGTAACCTCTTTATAAGAGAAACCTGGATCTAAGAGAACAATTTTCAGAAATTTACGTATCTCTTAGAAAAAGTAACCTCTTTATAAGAGAAACCTGGATCTAAGTGAACAATTTTCAGAAATTTACGTCTCTCTCTTAGAAAAAGTAACCTCTTTATAAGAGAAACCTGGATCTAAGAGAACAATTTTCAGAAATTTACGTCTCTCTTAAAAAAAGTAACCTCTTTATAAGAGAAACCTGGATCTAAAAGAACAATTTTCAGAAATTTATCTCTCTCTTAGAAAAAGTAACCTCTCTTTATAAGAGAAACCTGGATCTAAGAGAACAATTTTCAGAAATTTACGTCTCTCTTAGAAAAAGTAACCTCTTTATAAGAGAAACCTGGATATGAGAAAACAATTTTCAAGTCAAATATTATATACCTTTCTATAAGAAAACAATTTTCGAGACAAATTTCACTCTCGATCTTCTTTCATATTTTCACCCAAGATTCACTGAAGATATTAAATAGAGGAATAAAACTTTACTATTTTTTTTTTCACTGTGCTATATAAAAGATCTCTTCAATTTCAACTGATGAGTAATTATGTTTACTGAGACGATGATAATAACATAGTTATATCAGTTGAATTTTTCTTGAAAAAAAAATACACATCTTCATAAACACTCGAAGTAAAATGGTCTTCACTGTAAACAATTTTTCAATGCGAAAAGGGTTTTTTTACTTTCTATTACCTATAAGGTATAGAAATACTGTAATGGGTCACTTTTTTGTTGGAAAAAATAATATATTTTTTTATTAAAAAGACATTTACCGTTGTAGAGATATTTTTTACGGGCGAAATTAATAGGAAAATGTAAGTTCTGACTCGAACTGTGTGTGTTCCCAAGGATATTGTCTATTTCGCCCTACATTTCGCTCCGACCGACTGATGACAGGCAAATATCGGATGAAAGCTAAAGGAAACAAAGTCCCATGTCATACTCACATCATATCCTCCTGGGGGGTCATTGCCCCCCTCCTCCACCCCACCCGTGTCATACTCACATCATATCCTCCTGGGGGTCATTGCCCCCTCCTCCACCCCACCCGTGTCATACTCACATCTTATCCTCCTGGGGGTCATTGCCCCGTGTCATACTCACATCATATCCTCCTGGGGGTCATTGCCCCGTGTCATACTCACATCTTATCCTCCTGGGGGTCATTGCCCCGTGTCATACTCACATCTTATCCTCCTGGGGGTCATTGCCCCGTGTCATACTCACATCATATCCTCCTGGGGGTCATTGCCCCGTGTCATACTCACATCATATCCTCCTGGGGGTCATTGCCCCCCTCCTCCACCACCAGCATGTCATACTCCTCCGAGGCGAAGCGGTCCCAGTCACTCATCTGAGAACAGAATTGTAATTTGTAAATATTAGGCATCTTTATTTATTTATTAAATAATAAATAGACAGCATACAATTTGACACATGGAAATATAGACAGTATGGGTTCCAAGTTCTAACTTATGATAAATAATATATAATAAAAGCTTGAAAAATATGAAAATTAGGAATAAGATGCAATTGAGTCACCTATTTATTATGAGCCTATAATGTAGCCGATGACGGAATTGCCTTCTACTCACACTAAGAGATTAGAATCTCTTGTTTTGAGCGTAAGGGTTGTGTTATCAGCCTAGAAAGGTATAAAATAATAATTACAAATGAAAAAATAATAAAAAGTATCAAATTAATACAAAGTAACTATTTCATTGAGATTTACTAAATAGGATAGAATTCTAATTCCCATAATGGCACACTATAATAAATGCTAATAAAAAAATTCCCATAAGTATAACAATATTGTTCTGTATTTTTTTCTCTTAATAATTATTTTCGATGTACCTATGTGATTTTGTTTTGAAATCACATCATATTTCCGAAAATATGACGCTGTGATTATCCCTTTCACTGAATTTGTCCTTGCTCAGGGACATCAATTGATTTTGCAAATACTAGTGCTGCATTCTATGATTTTGTTTCTGTACTTTTTGGAATTGTTTCTTTGTTCTCTTATCTCTCGATTTTTTCAGTAAAAACTGTTTAGTCTATAGTTTGAACTTCTGTTTGTAAACAAAAGATTTTTCAGTTTTGAAGATTTGAAAATTTAGAAAAATTGACTGTTTTGAAAGTTTAATTTGAGGTCGAAAATAGTGCAAAGGCTGGCTTTAGAAGTTCATTTGGGTAAGTAAAAGAGTTATATTTCACGAAATTAGGAAAAAAATTACAAGTCCGTAAATTGACTGTAAAGTTGGGTGTCCCTCAGCAGGGACTAATACACTGGGAGGATTTTTCTGGTACAGATGAGTTTATTTATTTTTTCTACTAAATAGCTGTACTTAGGGTAGTAAATTCAAGGAAACAGTAAAGTGAGTACATATTTATTGTATTTGGGTCGGCATTTGTTCCATGAATCCTTTCTTTCCATACCTCATCCACACCCACACACACCCCCACACACACACAAAACACCCCCCCCCACACACACACACACCCCTCCACACACACACACCCCCCCCCCACACACACACACCCCCCCACACACAGACACCCCCCCCCACACACACACACCCACCCCCCCCACACACAAACACACACATATTTTCTATTTTTTTTAGTTAAAAAAATTAAGTAAAACAAAAAAAGCCAAGTTTTTTCTATCTTCAAATTATTTCGATGTTTATTTGTTTTATAAACCAAGTGTTGTGTGTAATTATAAGTTTTTCCTGAGAACTTATACATTTCATTTTTTTTCTCTGCACTGCATTTGTCCTTTCTCAGGGACATCTCATATCTTGGGGTTCGAACCACTTTTAAGAATTTTTTTTTTGGTAACATCATCTATGGACTTCAACAAACTCAAAAAAACATGGTTCATATTTTTTTTCCAACTAATTCATGGATGTACAGTGAAAGGGTTATTGTGATTTGTTTTAATTTTTATTTTATTGTTATATTTTACATATTTTATTGACATTTTGTACATAGGACTTGCTCCGTTAATAAACACCCGTATACCGGGCAAATTATTATTATTAAAAAATTAATCTTGAAATTTAAATAGATATTGATGAAGACTCACCTCGCAATCGTCGTCTCGCTGCGACGCAAACGGATCCCTCTGCTCGTGGTCCAGATACTTCTCCAGGTTGAAGAATGTGTCGAAGAAGATGCGCGTCATCTTGCAGCGCTTCAGATCCTTGAGGGACACCTTGCCAGGGACCTCCGGCTTTATCATGTCCAGCATCTGAGGGGAGAACAATAATAATAATAATAATAATAAGGGACACCTTGCCAGGGACCTCTGGCTTTATCATGTCCAGCATCTGCGGGGAGAACAATAATAATAATAATAATAATAAGGGACACCTTGCCAGGGACCTCAGGCTTTATCATGTCCAGCATCTGCGGGAGAACAATAATAATAATAATAATAAGGGACACCTTGCCAGGGACCTCAGGCTTTATCATGTCCAGCATCTGCGGGGAGAACAATAATAATAATAATAATAAGGGACACCTTGCCAGGGACCTCTGGCTTTATCATGTCCAGCATCTGAGGGGAGAACAGAACAGAATTCATATAACTAGTGGTTCTGTGAACTGTAAACCTCAACGGGTTCAACTATCGCATTATAAATGCTCAATCAAGCATGAGGACATCGAGACCTTTCATTCAATACCCCATTCGATAAGTTTTAATTAAAAAATATCAACCGGCCCTTTTTTTGGCTCTTTTTCACTTTTGTACCACAGTGCGGCCCCCTCAGCTTTTACGATCACCAAATTTTACTACTGAACTCAAATATATATTCTCAACGACTCTACAAAATTTCAAGAGCCTTACTTTATTAAAAAAAATAGAAAAATTGTTTTCAATTTTCCCCAAAACGGCCCCCATTTGGCCCCGAGTGGCCTATTTCGGCCAAAAACAATAGGTAAAATTTTAGGACCCCGATAAACAACAATAGGTAAAATTTTAGGACCCTGATAAATGATACTCAATTTCAACTATTTTGAACAATCAGGTCGGGAGTTATCGCGGAACAGACAAACGAAAGCCAAATCGTCCAGTATGCAAGTTAAAACAGAACCTCACTTAAAGAGGTCGCTTCGCTCCCTCACTGTGTTCGGTTAATAAAGAAAATAATAAAATTACAGCATCTGAGGTGAGAATAGAAAAGACATATAACAAAGTAGAAAAGAATAGCGCACGATTAGCTCAGTGGTTAAGCACTCGCTTGCCATGCGTTAGGTTCCGAGTTCAATCCCCCGAGCCGACAAAAAATGTGTATTCTTAATATGGTTACAGTTGTTTGTAAGGGATACCTTCCGGTGCGCTCGTGTTGACCCAGCACCTAAATAGGAAGTACTGTGTCACTTCTCGCCCATCAGAGGGGGGCATACATAAAAAAGACATTTGGATATAAGAGAAAAAATTACACGTCAAAATTACTTTTCTCTAAGGCAAAATAATATTAATATCTTATTTATCGTCTTTTATTATTCCAGCAGTAAGCCCAAGACATATTATTATGTGGTAAAAATATCAAATGGGAGGATAACTTGTCATGTCCCGGCTGGGTTTCGAACCCACGACCTCTGGAATCTATGGATTCACAGAGTGCCGCCTTTACCACTGAGCTACCGGGACAGACTAAATAAGCTCTTAATGAAAGAAATCCTAATATAAGGAAAAAAAATCGGCCCCTTCAGTTTTCTTATATCTAAGTTTGACCGTATACGCATAATTGTACATAAATAAATGCCAAATTGTCGGTTAACAATTTCCGTTAATAATAATAATTAATTCCGTGTCCATGAGATAGATATTGATACCTAAATCACGGTGGTGAGCGGATTATATGGACGCCCAGATCTAATGTCTAGGCTCCTTTCATGTCCATTGATTCTATTTGGTTTTAACGTCCTGACTTGAGGTAGAAAGGACGGGGGTTTCACCCTCCACTCGCTGGGAATCGTATCAGTTACCCACAATAACCTCACCCAGCCTGGGTATTGCCAGCCTCATGTGTTTGAAGGAACAGAATTTCCTGTGCTAAAAGTCTGCTCCACCCGGGAATCAAACTAAAGATCTCTAGACTGCGGGCAGTAGTCACATTAACCTCACCCAGCCTGGGTAGGGCCGGAATTGCGAGCCTCACATGTTCGGAGGGAACAGAATTTTCTGTGCGAAAAGTCTGCTCCAACCGGGAATCGAACTCAGGATCTCTGGACCACGGGCAGTAGTCACAACCGTTACGCCACGGAGGCTGAATTTCCGCTAGAATTACCTGACACAAGCAGTCCTCGAAGGGCAGACACTCTATCCCTATGGCGTCCATCCGCTGCAGCTGCTCATCGTAGAAGTACTCCAGCTCATACATGGACAAGTAGCCATCACCATCCAGGTCCATACATCTGGAATAATAATTATATCGCTTTATCTGTCTGTCCCGGTAGCTCAGTGGTAAAGGCGGCACTCTGTGAATCCAAAGATGCCAGAAGTCGCGGGTTCGAAACCCAGCCGGGACATGACAAGTTATCCTCCCATTTGGGATTTTCACCACCTAATAATACGTCTTGGGCTTACTGCTGGAATAATGGGACATAATAGTCCTAATCGGGCAGTATAAATAAGGCGATATTATTATTATTTACTTATACTGCCACAAGGACTAAAATACATGGGTAAACACTCTTACATTGAAGAAAAAAAATTCAAAAGGGAGGATAACTTGTCATGTCCCGGGTATGTTTCGAATCCGCGACCTCTGAATTAGAACTGAGGTACCGGGAAATAATGATAATTTATTTTTAAAATTTTTTTTTACTAGTGTACAATTATAGTATATTTTATTAAACATAAAAAAAAACATTGTTCAGGACATCATCATTTGGATGACAACTCAAATTTAACAGAAATTATAAATTTTCTTTTTATAATTTAACAGAAAAATATTTTTTTTTTCATTTTTACAAATTTAATATTTGTACCTACTAATAGCAAGAAGACTCTTTCTTTGCTTTCCTTATCCTGTAGAAAAGAAAGTAATGCAATCAACCAACTTTCTCGATATTTCATTTGGGTATAACGTCCCTTTCAACTGCATGGTCATATCACGACGGGGGTGTTACCCTCCATTCGCAGGAAACTCACAAACCTGCTACCCACATTCACCTCACCCAGCCTGTATAGGGCCGAAATGGCAGCATCACGAAGTCTTCACCTCGCTGGACGTTGCTTAACAATCAAGCTGACAAAAAGTTAGGAGGGATGATTATTATTTTTTTGTATTTTTTTTGCAGTTTACTTCACGAAGTCTCCTCGCTGTACCTACTAATAGCAACAAGATGCACGTTTGCTTCACCTCGCTGCACGTTGCTTCACTTCGGTGATCGTACGAGAACCGGTGCATTCAATGCGCCCTTTAGGTAGGACATTAACTTCATTCTCTTTTTTTTTTTCTTGTATATTTGTTTAATCTTTTTGTTTTTCTTTATATTTCATTGTATTCTACTGTATATATTTTTTGTTGTACCTAATAAAGCTTACTATAATAATAATAACAAGACTCACCTGAACCAGTATTCGATAGCGCGCGGATGCGTCTTGTCTTCCTCGGCCAGTAGGAACCACACGAACTCTGTGTAGGTCATCACGTGCTTGGACCTGGTCACCGTGCCGGAGAATATCCGGTCTATCATGCGAGAGGAGAGGGCTGGGGAGAAACCATCATCATTAACATGTATTAGTTCCGAGAAATTTCTAATATTAGAAATAATAATAATATCGCCTTATTTATACTGCCCGATTAGGACTATTAAGTCCCATTATTCCAGCAGTAAGCTCAAGACGTATTATTATGTGGTAATAATCCCAAATGGGAGGAAAAATTGTCATGTCCCGGTTGGGTTTCGAACCCACGACCACTGGAATCTCTGGATTCACAGAGTGCCGCCTTTACCACTGAGCTACCGAGACAGAAATCGGAAGTATTGTGTTCGTTTTTGTAAAAATAATAATATTTTTTTGCTCCGATTTCTCCGGTTTTTTTTTCATATTTCTGGACGTTTCATAACCTCTTGAGCAACTTTGGTTTTTTTTTTTAAACAATAATTCAGTTGAACCTGGATATAAGAGAACAATTTCCAGGTCAAATTTATAATACAAATTATACAAATTCGATCAAGTTTTATTTATATTAAGACTAGACTATACAATTACAGGGAATATTTACAATTATAGAAACAAAACTTGATCAAGGGTAGTGCTTGTGCCAACGGCATTCTCTTCCCCTATAAGGGAAAATAACCTCTCTATAAGGGAACAGACTAACCAACCCTTACAAGCCAGGCTAGCTTGTAGTTTCCTGAGGGTTTAATGGCTTTAAAGAAAAAGTCCAAGTCCTCACGATGGTTGATTGCACATAGAAATATGTGATTCAGGACGAGTCAACTTTGAAATAAAGTTGACTGGAGACCATCATTCCCCCCTCCAGCTGTAACCAAGCTGGCTACAACAACAACAACATAAGGGAAAATAACCTCCTAATATAGATACAGTCGAACCTGGACGTAAGAGAACTCAAGGAATCGGAATTTTTTTCTCTTATATCCAGGTTTCAAATATAAAGAGGTGATTTACCTTAAAAAGAGGTAAATATGACCTAAAAATTGGTCTTTAACATCAAGGCTTCCCTTATATTCAGATCTCTATTGTATATGCAGGTTCAACTGAAATACTCTTAAGTGGAAGGTAACCACCAGGCGAGGTTAATGCTCAAAGAATTTTCTAAAACATAACACTCAGAGTCTTACTATTATGTAGTGATGTGGTCACATAGTTTAATAAATGAGAAAAAATTAAAACATATGGTGGTTGGATTCTATGGTCTCTGTGGCGGGCAAGGATAATCTACTCACCATGGGCCAGGATAATCTTCCACACAAAAAGGGTTGGGTGGAAGAGATTGCCATAGGCAATAACCCCGCCCTTTAGTTAGGACATATGTATATATTTTGTTTATTTTTTTTCTTATTTATATTATTAATATTGTCAATTTTAATATTTAATTTTTACCATTATTTGTCACTCACCATGGTCGCTGTGGCGGGCCAGGTCATTGCTGTCGATCACCAGATCATGGTCAGTGTCCAGCTCCCAGAACTTGCAGTAGATCACGTAGAAGTGTTCATAGCTGAAATACTGGGTCACCTGCAACATTCATTCATCATATATTTGTGTTATTATTTATATGTTATGCTTTATTAGGTAAGACAAAGTAAAATATATATAGTAAAATACAATCACATAAAGTAGTCACCGTGGCAGAGTGAGTTAGCGCGCTAGGCATTGCACGCATGGTGACCTGGGATTCCCAGCGGGGCAGGAATTTTTCTGCTCTGTACTTGGATGTTCGGGGTCCACTCATACCTCGTGAGGAAAAATGAGTAGTTACTTGTATGAGTAACGACCAGTGGCGGCATTACCAGAGTAAAAAGAAATTAATGTAATAGAATTCGAAAAGTACAGGAGGCTCTTAGTAATGCTGCGCTACCCACAAAAATTGTGAAGAGGCCTTGTGCTTCACCACAAATAAAAATCATACATACATACAATCACATTATAAAGAAAAAATAAATACATTGAACAAAGAAACAAGAACAAAAAAGAGATAAAAGCTAATGTCCTACCTAAAGGTCGGGGATATTGCCTGTGGCAATTTCTTCCACCTAACCCTTGTGTTTATCACTTTCCTGATGTCACAACTTCATACCTGAGAATTGATTTGAAGAAATATGATTCCTTTTCTTTTTTCTTCTTCTTTTTTCAAATTTAAATTTAAGCATTGAATCATTTATATTTTACTAGTTAAGTTATCATATTTGTGTTAATCACAGATGTGATATCACAACTACTCAAACTCGCTTTACTAAATCTTCGCTGAACCCGGGACTTGAACCACCGACCTCCAGGTTTCAAGTCCGCTACCCTATCGATCAAGCAACTGAGTCAGTAAAATCATTTCATTCAGTTGAATTTCTTTCTGATTCTTAATATGAAAATATGATTCCGGGTAGAACTGAGTTAAGCAACAAAAAAAATAATGTGTTAGCACAGTTCACAATGTGCAAAAGTGATCATTTTGAACCATTCCAATCCCCCAAAAGTGTGTTCCCATGTTTGTGAATAATTTTGTAAATACTAAATAAATATAAACAGTTATCATATTTGTGTTAATCACTTTCGTAATATCACAACTACTCAAACTCGCTTTACTAAATCTACGCTGAAAGCCGGACTTGAAACACTGACCTCCAGGTTACAAGTCCGCCGCCTTATCGATCAAGCTACTGAGGTCGGTAAATATAATTATACTAAATAAATATATATTCAATAGTACTTTGAAAAAAAAAAAATATTATACCTGATTGATGTCTGTCTCATGTTCCAGAACGGAAATGACGCGCAGGAGATCGGAGCGACGCAGTTCTGGTAATGAAATGCGTCCTGACCATGAGGTGTTGACGCAGTAGAATATCCTGGATATCACCTGGAGACAAAATGGGTTAATTATAGATTAATGAAAGTATTTCTTATTATGTGGTCACAAACTCAAATTAATGAGGAAAAATCCATGCACTTGGTGGGATTCAAACCAACGGATCCATACGGTATCTGGATTTCCAGACTACTTGACTACCAGTGCTTTTATGCACTGGTAGTCTCTATGCACGCGCTGTTGACTTTTGACTTTGAAAAAAAATGTGAGTTTTGTATACTCACAGTATGCACATAGCATATACTCACAGTATGTACATAGCATATACTCACAGTATGTACATAGCATAGGTATACTCACAGTATGTACATAGCATAGGTATACTCACAGTATGTACATAGCATAGGTATACTCACAGTATGTACATAGCATAGGTATACTCACAGTATGTACATAGCATATACTCACAGTATGTACATAGAGTATACTCACAGTATGTACATAGCGTATACTCAGTATACTCACAGTATGTACTTGTACATAGCATATACTCACAGTTTGTACATAGCATATACTCACAGTATGTACATAGCGTATACTCACAGTATGTACATAGCATATACTCACAATATGTACATAGCATATACTCACAGTATGTACATAGCATAATATACTCACAGTATGTACAATTGTACATAGCGTATACTCACAGTATGCCGACCTCCGTGGCTCAGTGGTTAAGAGCATTGGTTACTGACCCGGAGGTTGCTGGTTCGAATCCCGGCCGGATCGGAAAATTCTGACCGACATTTTTCGTTTCCGGAATGGCATGGGTGTAAAGGTACAGTGCACTGAAGTAATGCGAAAGCGGTTCCGGGGCACAACTACCTTTTTTTAATAATAAAAAAAAAGTATGTACATAGCGTATATACTCACAGTATGTACAATTGTACATAGCATATACTCACAGTATGTACTTGTACATAGCGTATACTCACAGTATATACATACATAGTATATACTCAATTACTCACAGTATATACATATTGTACATAGCGTATACTCACAGTATGTACTTGTACATAGCGTATACTCACAGCATATGTACATAGCGTATACTCAGTATACTCACAGTATATACATATTGTACATAGCGTATACTCACAGTATGTACTTGTACATAGCGTATACTCACAGCATATGTACATAGCGTATACTCAGTATACTCACAGTATGTACTTGTACATAGCGTATACTCACATTATGTACATCACACAGTATGTACTTGTACATAGCGTATATACTCACAGTATGTACATAGCGGGAATGGAACTCGGTGGCCTGATGCAGGAAGGTGAGGCCGGGATGAGTGTCCACCACGTCTTGCACCAGGGCCATCAGGTCAGGGGCCGTCAAGCAGGGGGGCCCGGGGGGGGCGCCCCCCCGCCCCGACACGATGTGGATGAACTTGGAGGCCGCGTCGTTGCACGTTGCGTACAGACTGGAAGATAAAGATAGCAATAAGACATTAGTTATACAACTATAAGACATTAGGAATACAACAATAATACATTAGTCCCCTAGCAAGACAATATTCTTTTCTTCTTCTTCTTCTTTTACTCTGTCTTATCCCGCGCAGGGTCGACGTTGTTCAACCTCATGGTTGAGGTTGGTTGGTTTCGGCACATTTTTTTACGGCTGGATGCCCTTCCTAAAGCCAACGATTCTATTTGATTTAACGTCCTGGATTAGGACGGGGGTTTTACCCTCCATTCGCTGGGAATCGTACCAGCTACCCACATTAACCTCACCCAGCCTGGGTAGGGCCGGAAACGCCAACCTCACGTGTTCGGAGGGAACAGAATTTTTTGTATGAAAATTCTGACCCAACCGGGCATCAAACTGTTTTTGATTTATATTAAAAAAAAAAAAAAAAAAAACTCGGGATCTCAATATTCTTATAGTTTCAGTAAATATACATATTATTAAAACACTGCAGTTTTTTCAGTGAATCGCACAATACTTACTCTTTCAAATACTCGACGAGGGAGTTGAGTTCCACGTAGCCAGCTTGTCTCCCCACACGCTATGAACAGGGGAGCTTTCCAGTACAGAGGTAGATCACATGCCTGTGGAAATAAGAAACATGCTATGAACAGGGAGCTTTCCAGTACAGAGGTAGATCACATGCCTGTGGAAATAAGAAACAAAGCATTTTTATTTCTGCTGTGACTTGGCTTGATGATTTTTTTTGCTTGGCATCTCTTTACCATCTAGTTCTAACAAAGGGGCACTGGTAGTCAAGTGGTTAACGCGCTAGTCTGGTAATCCCGGTTGCGTAGGGATCCGTTGGTTCGAATCCCACCCAGTGCACGAATTTTTCCTCATTCATTTGAGTTTGTGACCACATAATAATAATAATGCTCAAAGCATTTTCTACCACCTAACCCTCATAGGTGGTAGAAAATGCTTTGAGCATTAACCTCGCCTGGTGGTTACCTTCCACTAAAGAGTATTATTATTATAACCGCCCTCAGTATAGCTTGATCGATAAGGCGGCGGACTTGTAACCTGGAGGTCGGTAGTTCGAGTCCAGATTTCAGCGTAGATTTAGTAAAGCGAGTTTGAGTAGTTGTGATATCACAATGTGATTAACACAAATATGATAAAAAAAAACATCTAGTTCTAGGTCATTCGAGACGGGGGTTTTACCCTCCATCCGCTGGAAACTCAAAAACCAGCTACCCACCATTAACCTCACCCAGCCTGGGTTGGGCAAAAAGTAGCCAGACTCACGGGGAATCGGATGAATGGTCCGACCTCCAAGACCTAACCTTGCTAGACGTTGCTTAATACTATTTTCAGTGACAGATTACCAGACTAGCGCGTTAACCACTTGACTACCAGGTTCTATTTTGGTTTTAACGTCCTCTGATTGGTTATTCAGGACGAGGGTTTCACCTTCCAATCGCTGGGAATTGTTAAAAAAAGAAATAAATAAAGTTACTCCTAGACTTGGCAACGTCGCGAACACCGCAGACAAAACTCAACATTCTTACGTCAGTCTTCCTAATGAGAAGAGAACCGGGCTTCCAACAATTTCTCCTATGAAGATTTTATCTTCCCGAAATTTGGCTTCGGACACAAAAACGTGTCTTCGAGGCAGTTTTCTTGTTGAATGAAGATTTTTGAAATTCTTTTTCGACAGAATTTGGAAACGAAAGAGTTTTTGGATACATAAAAAATTAATTAATTTCACAAAAACGAAAA
Organism: Bactericera cockerelli; assembly: GCA_024516035.1. Classification (NCBI taxonomy): domain Eukaryota; kingdom Metazoa; phylum Arthropoda; class Insecta; order Hemiptera; family Triozidae; genus Bactericera; species Bactericera cockerelli. The sequence continues at coordinate 12,011,542 of CM044964.1, forward strand.
CATGATGTTTTCTAAGAAGTTACGTATGATGCAATCCTCAAATAATCTTATGACCTGAAGATAGAAATCAGCAGCAGCCTTGTGACCATATGGGACACATTTAATAATAATAATATCGCCTTATTTATTCTGCCCGACTAGGACTATTAAATCCCATTATTCCAGCAGTAAGCCCAAGACATATTATTATGTGGTAAAAATCCCAAATCGGAGAATAACTTGTCATGTCCCGGCTGGGTTTCAAACCCGCAACCTCTGGTATCTCTGGATTTACAGAGTGCCGCCTTTACCACTGAGCTACCGGGACATGTCTATTGGTTACTTAAGTATCTTTTAGTTCATTGCTAAGCTAACTTTTTTTTAACGTGAAAAGTGCCCAGCCTTAATGGGACGTCAGGTAGTGAAGGGAACCGATGGTTCGAATCCCACCCAGTGCATAAATTTTTCCTCATTTATTCGAGTTTGTGGCCACATGATAATAAGACTCTGAGGGTCAGGTGGTAGAAAATGCTTTGAGCATTAACCTCGCCAGGTGGTTGCGTTCCACTTAAACAGCGTTCTTTATTATTATTAAACAGCAAGAAGACCAGTGTCTCGCTAGAGGACTATAAACAGATAACAGACTAGCCAACTCTAACAAACCATCCTAGCTTGCAGTTTCCCCAAGGTTTTGATGGTTTCCTTAAGAGTGTTCTTATTATCTGGACGTCTAAAATCAAAATAATCTTTCCAACGCCATGAAATTTACATAACTATATATGTCTACTATCTCACCGACCCGAAATCAGTCAGTCAGTCAGTCAGTCAGTATCAGTATAAACAGAATAGTGAGAAGTTGTACTAGATGTACATGAATATTAGAACATACCTGGACAGCTGTTTCGAGCTTCTTTGCTCTCATCAGCAGGTAATAGTTCTGAATGTCCATGCCATCAACTAACCTCTCTAATTTAATCAGTTTTTTTTTTTTTTTTTTTTAGCCGGGATCCACCTGAGTGCAATATTTTGTCTCGAAACGCTTCGCTCCGGTCTTCCTTTAGAGATAAATGAGATCGAGTCCCACTGGCTGAAACATTGCTTTGCAACACTTCCCATTCAAATTTTGAGACAAAATGTCGGGAAACGTTTTGAAACAAGATGGTCAATTGTTTTTTAAATCAACACACGAAAAACTCTAGGAATACTCTTCAAAGCTTAGGAGAAGTACCTTTGTATAAATGTTTCTTTATAAAGAAAATAATATAATAAATAAAATAAATAAATAAACTATTATTATATAACTATAACTAAACTACCCTCCATTCACTGGAAACTCAAAAAAAAAAAAAAAAAAAAAAAAAATACAACAACTCACCTTGGTCACGGCGCCAAAATCCGCCTTGCAGGCCTGCGTCTTGCCGAGTGAGGCGTACGCCGCCCGCACCGCCTCGAGTACGCCGTCCGCCGGTGAGCCCGCCGCCGCCTGGGGGGGTTTCCCGAACGGGAAGTGGAAGCGTGGGATCAGCTGGTTCCGGTGCGCCCGGGTGTGCCGCTGCAGGGTGGTGTGCGGTGGCGGACCGCCCACGTTCTTCTCCGAGGAGGCGTACGGCGAGCCGTCTTTGGCGTACGTCTGTCGAGGAGAGAGGACGAAACGTATTAGATAGGGACGAATACAATACTCTGGAGAGAGGACGAAACGTGTTAGATAGGGACGAATTCAATACTCTGTTTATATCCTGCAAGAATGAGACTAAAGCTAAAGAGTCCCTTTACTCTCACAGTCGTAATAGCGCGAATATGATGGGAATTCTCCCATTTTCAAGTGCATTAGAAGAAATTTTCTATCTGTAGACAAGTTTTAGAATGTTTAAAATAGTTTTAAAATGGTGTATATAAGACTTTCGACCATAATTATGAAAGTTCATTTGAATATTTACTAGGTACTTGTCTTATACCTACACCTGTTGAACTCACTCGATTATAGGACCGAGGCAGCCTCGACTTCCAAGGCTTGTAGGGGAACTTAGGCCCCGCCCCCCCATCTTCACAGTTGTTGTTGTTCTGGAGGATGAGCACTTGACACGCGTAGCACCAGGACTTGACACTCGTGACCATCGGGCCCGGGGCGCATTCTAAAACTCGCCCAGCGGACCGTCGGTGTGCTAAAACTCGCCCAGAGGTGTTCCGGGGTGCTAAAACTCGCCCTGAGGATCTCCGGAGAGCTGAATCTCTCTCAGGAGACCTTTGGTGTGCTAAATCTCTCTCAGGAGACCTTTGATGTGCTAAATCTCGCCCTGAGGATTACCGGAGTGCTAAATCTCTCTCAGGAGACCATTGGTGTGCTAAATCTCGCCCCGATGAATTTCGGTTTGCTGAATTTGGTCCTGAGGATGTCTTCGGTGCTAAATCTCGCCCAGAGCAGTTCCTGGGTGCTAAATCTCGCCCAGAGGAGTTCCTGGGTGCTAAATCTCGCCTGGAGGAGTTCCTGGGTGCTAAATCTCGCCCAGAGGAGTTCCTGGGTGCTAAATCTCGCCCAGAGGAGTTCCTGGGTGCTAAATCTCGCCCAGGGTTGGAAACTTTTTTGTTTGATATTTTGGAGACGTTTTCTCCTTTTCTTTTTTCAGGAAAATATTTTTATCTCGTTCATTTTTCTTGTGATGTTCACACCAGTTTATTTAAAAGAAAAAAATCAAATTGTAACATGGTCCTTGTTATCATTTAAATCTGAACAGGAGTAATAACAATTAATAGTTAAGAGTACTCAGAGTGAAATAAAGTTATGGACTTCATTATGGGTTCAGTATTAGGGTTTTCAACTTTTCAATTTTATATTATTTTATGCGACTTAGTTGTGTTTTATCACTGATTTCTATTTATCATTAATATTACTGATGTATCTACTTTTTTTTGTTATGACGAGTTTAAATCCATCAATCGTTGTCAAACCATTTTGTCAAATAAAATAAAAATAATTATTTATGAAGTATAAGTTTCTTCAATGATTCTTTAATGACAATAACGCTACTATTTTTAATTTATTCTTAGTATATTGATTCTTTATTGTAGGTGCAGTATTTATGTATTATGATTATACCATTAGGATTATTTTTATGAGTACATAATTACTATCATTAACATTTTTATTGCCAATTTTCCACCAGCTACCAATCTACACAGGACGGGGATTCATGTAGTTCAACTAATGTAATCATACCTATCAATAAACCGAGCTTTGTTTACATTTGGAAAGTGTAAACAGAGAGTTCAGATTTACGACTTTAATTCAATTAAAACATTCAGTAATCATTTTTATATAGCTCACTCACTATAACTTATTTGTTCACTACATACAAACTATTTGCCGAGAATGCTAATGGTCGGTTCTATACGAATCTTGAAAAACACGAAACCGGTGATTGGGATCATTAGTTCCAAAAGGATTCGTCAAATTAGAGCTAGTGCAGTAAATCGAGGGGTTTGCTCGCCAAACCGAGGTAGCGTATTTTTGGTAATATAAGCCTAAGGTAGCACGCAGTCATATCCAACATTGAAGGATCCAAGGTCTGTCGTAGTCTTACGACAGATAGAAATTTTGGCGCTTTTCTTTTTTACTACCATTCATTCATATCAACTTGTGGCATACACTTACACATTTACGATGTACCAGTGTACCTACAATGTACATCAAGTGTAGGAACACTCTGTATTGTGAAGATCTACAAGCATTTCCATTCATTCATATCAGCTCGTATCATACACATCTATGTATGTACCTACAATGTACATCAAGTGTAGGAACACCCTGTATAGAGAAGATCTTCAAGCATTTCCATTCATTCATATCAGCTCGTAGCGAGTGTTTCACAACTTGTGATTTCAGGGTCGCCCGTTCTGTGGAAGCAAGATCAAGCTGCTATATTCGGACTGATGACCTAGGTCCTAGGCTCTAGCTCTACAAGAATACACTCTAATCTCTGTTAGAGCGTTCTCTAATGAATTAACAATGTTATAGATATAGATTGACTAAAAAGTTTTTCCACTTCCGGAATGGCATGGATGTAAAGGTAAAAAATGATACCAAAGCGGCGGTTCCATGATACAACTACCTTTTAAAACAAAAAAAAAACCCCAAAAACACCAAAAAATATTCAACAGAATATAATAACAATTTAAAAAAATGCCGTTGACTTTTAGCAATGAAAGCGGTACTTAAAAAAAGGTTAAGTTTGTAACTGTTCGATTGTTTTCTATATTAAGAACGGAAAAAGCAAGAAAAAGAATAGAACAACTAGATTCAAACACCTGAGAACTATTTATGTACATCAACTGCTATTTATGTAACTGCTAGATATATAACTGCTAGATCACGGGATGGACCATTTCACAACTGTGAATTCCTTCTCTACATGGTCCGGTCGCCACGAATCCAGCACAATAGGCGATAATTGCGACTCCTAATACAGAAGAGCCAGCACGCAGGCTAATTCACACAAAAGCATGGTCCAAGGTTATCAGGCCGCGTAGTGCAAACTTTTGAAATCCGTCGCGAATCGAACAATATGAAATGACTGCTTGATTGTGATGGGGATTGATGGATAATGATCATGCTGGAGAAGAAAAATTCAATAAAATAACAAATACAAGACAATAAAATCCCCGGGGTTAAACGGGGATAAAATCAAACCAGTTATGATGCCGACCCCAAGTAGGTTTGGGAAAAGGCAAAGTGAAAGAAGGAGAATGATGATGACTGAGCCAACGTTCCACGTCGATGGCTCGTTGAAGCAACGTTCAGCAAGGTTCGGACTTGAATGGTTTACCAATCAAATTCGAACCCTTGTGATGCTGGCTATTTATAGCCCCACTCAGGCTGTGTGAGGTTTGAGTAGCTAGTTTGTGAGTTATTTGTCAGAATTAAGTTATCCTTCCAGATTGCCGGATAACTTATCATATACCGGTTTCGAACTTACGACCTCTGGATTACCAGACCGACGCATTGACCACTGAGCAACCGGGACATAAATATATCATAACTCAGATAAGTATATAACCTTTCCTACATACAATTATATAATTGTTACTATGTAATACAATTACAATCACTTAATAGTGAAGAAAGAATTATAATGATGACGATAGTAAAGATTTTCAGAAATAATAATTACAAGACCAATTAGACAATACTATAGCAAACACATAACATATATGTACATATACAAATATATAATATACCATATTGTAGCAAACACATAACATATAATATGTACTGTACATATCAGGCGCGGCGGGTGCTAAAGAGCTGTGGAACTGCAGCACCCCCAGACGAAAAAGAAAAAGCGAGGATTTTCTCAAGTCCTAGCTCGTGCACAATGAAAATTATCACCTCTTTCTACAGGGTGCGCCAGAATAACCTGACGAGTTTAATGTTAACTAACAAGTCATAACTTGTCGTAGATGGTTGATTTTAGTGTCATTTTGTTTCCAATAAAAGCGGATTTAGTGACAATGGAGTCGTGGACACATGCGCATCGTGCTTTTGTTGTAGAGACATTTTTTAAAAGTGGTGATTCTGTGGCAATTACTCAGAGAAAGTTTCGGACTCACTACCGAATTAAATCTCTCTGCTTGTGACTATTTTCTTTGGGGTTACCTCAAAAGTAAAGTCTATATGCATTAGCCAAGGACTGTAGATGACTTGAAGAGACTAATTGTTCAAGTAATTCGTGCAATACACCTGATAATGCTTGAGAAAGTCATGGACAATTTTTCGACCAGAATTGACGAGTGTATCAGAAATGGAGGTAAACATTTGACCAACATTATCTTTCACAAATAATTCAAATATTCAACAAATCATGTACTAAAATAAATCCGCATGTCTTCTCTTTCAAATAACACAAAAATTATTGTTCTATCTAAAAAATTGCTTGTTTAGTATCATTTTTAAACTCGTCAGGTTCTGGCGCACCCTGTAGAATAACTGAAGCATAATTACTATGATTGGTATGGTAAACTAAGACAAACTCTTTAGATACTGAAAGAGCGACTCTTTAAATACCATTTTAGTCCGGTTTATGTGGCACCACCCCCAAAACATTATACCACCGGGCGCGCCTGGTACATTATACAGATACACACATACGTATAATATACAGTTATACACTATACAGATAGATAATACTGTAGTATACACAGTTATACATGAAATGTACAGCTGTGTGGACCAAGTTGTTCTTTTTCCGCGCGGCTGGAGGTAAATATTACGACATAAATATGTAATTGCGGTACCACGAAGTCGTGAGTGCGTACATATATGCTTGTCAAGGCCGCTGAGGTCTTGAGAGAGAATTGGCCAAGGATACACACAAGAAGAGATATGAATCTCCTTGACAAGAGAGACACAAATTAGAGGATTCAATTCAATTCATTTATATATGTTTGCAACGTTTAGTTGACAAATTTAATCTAAAATGTAATAGTAATAATAATAATTTACACAACTGCCCGATTAGGACTATTAAATCCCATGATCCCAGCAGTAAGCCCAAGATGTATTATTATGTGGTAAAAATCCCAAATGCGAAGGTAACAACCAGGCGAGGTTAATGCTCAAAGCATTTTCTACCACCTAAACCTCAGAGTCTTTTTATTATGTGGCCTCAAACTCATATTAACGAGGAAAAATTAATGCACTGGGTGGGATTCGAACCAACGGATCCCTACGCTACCTGGATTACCAGACCAGCGCGTTAACCACATCGACTACCAGTTAACCATAACGAACACTTCCGACATCTTTATTATTATTATATTATTATAGTATGCTTTATTAGGAGGACAAAGTACAATGTTAACAGTATAAAATTAAGAAAAAACAAACAAATGACAAAATGAATAAGTAAAAAAGGAAAATAACACTAATGTCCTACCTAAAAGGCGGGGTTATTGCCTGTGGCAATCTCTTCCACCCAACATCTTTCAGTATACTCGGAAGTAATTCGATAGAAACCTTGACAGACTCAAAGCCACTGGTGTTCTATGGATCCCGGCGCGGTTCAAAGCCAAAACGATTTGGACTAGAGAGGCATAGGTAGGAATCATCACAGATGTATTCTCATCTATGTACATTTCCTTGGCCGGTCCATATTGGGAGAGTTGAGATGTGGCGAGAGGACTGACTGTGACTACCTGTGCCGCTGATGAGATGAATGTAGTGTATTGTATGTAGTGAGATGAATGTAGTGTATTGTATGTAGTGAGATGAATGTAGTGTATTGTATGTAGTGAGATGAATGTAGTGTATTGTATGTAGTGAGATGAATTTAGTGTATAGTGCCCTATAGTGCCCTAGGTAAAACTAGGTTGGTAGCCTAGTAGGTACAGTTAGTAAATTTGAAGAAAAAATCATTGAAATGAGCTCAATAGGTCCCAAGAATCAAGATGGCAATAGTACAAAAAAATCGTCTCATCTTGTTTTGGCCTACAAACAGATTCCTAAACAAATTTCTTGGCCACTTCCAATAGCACCTGAACTACCAGACGGCCTTGAGAATAGTATATGCTCATATGGATCTACAAATAAACACTCAGACTACAGTGATTATTTTCTTATGAAAGAAATGTCAAAGAGTAGTCATAAAAAATGACTAACTCACAAGTGGGGAATAGTAGTAATTGATTTCTAATGCCGGTCACAAGTGCTCCATTATTAATAAATTATTTATCTACATTTTCTTGTCGACAAATAATTCTGTCAATACCAATAAAGTACAGAACTTGGACACCGACTTGGAGTAGCTTTGCTTTCAATGTCATTTGGTTTATTTAATGGCAACACACATGGTCCAACACCAGTATTGTAGATGATGATTTCAACCATATCAAATTGTAAAGTACATGTTTGTCACTTGTGAATCAGCTAGACGATGCTATGTGATAAATTGATAATGATTTGCCATATGCCCATGTGTATGCAAGTAAGAGGATGGGAAATTTGTGTCATTTCCTATATATCACAGATATCACACACATTAGATAAAGATGATAGTGATATCCTAAAAAGTACAACAGTACTAATAAAGGAACACGCAAAAGAAAGAATAAACATGTATTGATAATAAACATTATTATTATTATTATTCGATCCCTGGGTTCGATCCCCGGCGGGGCAGGATTTTCCTCATACTTCGTGAGGAAAAATGAGTAGCTGCTTTAATGTGAACAGCGACCAGTGGCGGAATTATAGGCAAAAATAAGATACTCGTATTAGGATAACAAAGATACGGTAAAATCCTATAATTCTGCGCTACCCACTAAAATTGTCATATAATAACACAAAGAAACACATTTATTTACAGGGATAGTAAGATTTTTCCGGCAATCTTAGTAGTAGTATATTTATTAGTTTATAAGACATTGAAAAATGTATAAAACATTGTCACCCTATCTACTTTTGACTTCTTTTGACTTTTGACCCTAATCTTCTTTTGACTTTCCTTATCCTATTATTATAAGCAAAATATTGTTCTTTTCTTTTTTTGCCAAACGTCTCTAGCAACGAAGTCGACTTGCTATACAAGTGATTTCCCGAAAAGTACACTAGTACTTCATGGGAACACAAAAATGTATATATGTATGGTTTTATTTGTGGTGAAGCACAAGGCCTCTTCACAATTTTTGTGGGTAGCGCAGCATTACTAAGAGCCTCCTGTACTTTTCGAATTCTATTACATTAAATTCTTTTTACTCTGGTAATGCCGCCACTGGTCGTTACTCATACAAGTAACTACTCATTTTTTCCTCACGAGGTATGAGTGGACCCCGAACTCCCAAGAACAGAGCAGAAAAAATCCTGCCCCGCTGGGGATCGAACCCAGGTTACCGTGCGTGCAATGCCTAGCGCGCTAACTCACTCTGCCACGGTGACTTCTGACACAAAAAATGTATATACAAAAGATAAAAAATAAAGATCATTATTATTATTATTAACATACTTATCGCACATCTCTCAATTCCGCCAGCTCATAACTGGACCCAACACCCTAATAAGAGACTCTATACCAGCGGTCGGCAACCTGGGGTCCGCGAGAGCTAAATTGGGGTTCCGCGAAGCCATTTCAGGATTTAAAAAAAGAAGAAGTTCAAACGTGAATTTTCTCTTGTTTCTCCCGAGTGCAATGTCGGGAATCCCAATAATCCCAATTCATAGTGAATGTTTATTAAGTTTAGTTTTCCTTGATTTGTGCGTTAGGTAGGTGGTAGGTCAGTGATTAATTTTCTTTTCGTTTTATTTTTGTTCTTATTTTCGTTTTCTTGTTTCAATAAAGAACCAAATCCATTAAGAATCTTAATAACCATTTACATATCTACCTACTTTTCTTTCATACACCCCCCCCCCCCACGCTTTTGTAATGTGGGGGGCCCTTAAAAAATTTAGAGATAAGCTAGGGGTCCGCGTAGTTCAAAAGGTTGCCGACCGCTGCTCTCTACCATTCCGCCACAACAACGTAAGGCAGATCCCAATCTTCTGCACAAACATCATCTCGCCGGGTTCAAACCAAGGACCATGGCGTCATGTTCTGCCATTCCCACCCACACCACATCCGTGTAGGACTGGCTGGGAGACTTGCTCAAGTGTACAGGGTGGTTCCGACATGTGTGACTAAAAGTATACAAAAACCTTGTTTTTCTTTCTAACCGAAGTGGATTCAACTGGAATAAAGTCATTTTTCTTTTCGAAGAGAAAAAATCTTCTTCCAGTTTGGTTAACCAAAATGGAGTTATAAAATTATTGCTTCTATTCCTTTTATAGGTTAAGCCCATTGTTTATCTTTAAAAGTACCGAGACGCATTTTTCTTTCACGAATAGTGGGGAAGCTGAACTGGAAATATTTGGAATAAAATGGAAATACGGAACCTGGAAGAAAAAATTATCCAAAAGAAAAATACACCTAAAGTGTACATCCGTGTAGGAATGGCTGGGAGACTTGCTAAAGTATACAGGGTGGTTCTGACATGTGACTAGGATTCACCCGATTAAGACTAGGACTAGAGACCTTATTCTAGAAATTGTCAAAGTCTCCTCAAGTAATGAAGAAACAAAATTGTGACCATAAACCCTGTATCATGGCCGAAAGCCATAGATACTGCTACTAGGTTTTTAATTTATTTAATCAAAAATAATCAATACTTATCAACTCACACAATTATTAAACATACATAAATAAAGAACCACTATTACTATCTCACATAATTTTTAATGAAATGGGTTCCGCGTAACGTGTGTGCGGAGTTACTCCTCCCCAAACGTAAAATAGCTCTCGGGTCAATAAATCCTACGCACCACCACAATATTAGCGTATTAATTTAATGAAATAAATATTTTGATGAGAATTTTTTAAAAAAAAAAAAAAATGTTTGAAATTAATTTTTATTATATTACGGTAGAAAAGATTATTACAACACTCTATTCCAGGGATCGCGGGTTCGAAACCCAGACGGGACTGCTGGAATAATGGGGCTTAATTGTCTTAATCGGGCAGTATAAATAAGACGATATTATTATTATTAATATTATGCTAGCTATTAAAATAGTTGGCATTTGTCATTGACCTGGGTCAGTGGTGCAGAGGTATAACGCGCTCTCTATTGAATTTAATGATAATAGTTAGAAATTTACATTAATTTTCAGAGTATCCAGGGGGGCAGGAATTTTTCTGCTCTGTATTTGGATGTTCGGGGTCCACTCATACCTCGTGAGGAAAAATGAGTAGCTACTTGTATGAGTAATGACCAGTGGCGGCATTACCAGAGTAAAAAGAAATTCATGTAATAGAATTCGAAAAGTACAGGAGGCTCTAGTAATGCTGCGCTACCCACAAAAAATGTGACGAGGCCTTGTACTTCACCACAAATAAAATCATACATACACTTCAAACTATCGACAAAATTCTGGTGGGTATGGACTTCAGATCCGGAGCGCGATACTATGATGTAATTAATTTGTTCTTTATCGAAATTAGAGATTTATAATTATTATAACCCTGATATAATCTCTCTCGCACCTAAGTACCCCGGACTTCCCACGTGCACTGGTGCCATAACCACTTAAACCACTTTCTATGTCCTTGCTCGATATCAGCAAAATTATAATTACCACTATAACGGTCTTTATTTATAATAGCTCAAAAACCGACATCAGTAGCTTGATCGATAAGGCGGCGGACTTGAAACCTGAAGGTCGGTGGTTCAAGTCCCGGTTTCAGCGTAGATTTAGTAAAGCGAGTTTGTAGTAGTAGTATAGTATTAAACTCTTTATTGAAATTTATTTACATAAATCACAGAGGGCGGGATTATTGCCTGAGGCAATCTCTACCATCCTACCCATGATCTCTACCATCCTACCCATCTCTACCCATGATCTTGCACTACTTAGAAAAATTGTGATATCATGAAAGTGATTGACACAAATATGATAACTTAAAAAAGGAGCGCACGAATAGCTCAGTGGTTAAGCACTCGCTTGTCCCGTATTCGAAACCCCGTGTTGACAAAATTTTGTATTCAAAATTTGATTACACTTGTTTGTAAGGGATACCTTCCGGTGGGCTCCTGTTGGCCCAGCACCTAAATGGGAAGTACTGTGTCACTTCTCGCACATCAGAAGGAGACAGACATACTTCAAGATGAGCAAGCTACAACACAGACCACAAGCGTCTACAGTAGCTGCTTTTTCATGGCTAATACAAAATAAAAAAAAAGACTGTGAAACTATCATCCTTATTTTTATTTTTTTCTTTTTTAAAAAAAATCCAGGAACACTTATATGAAGCAGATTGTGTTGATATAACAACTAGCCCTTTCGTTGGCACGACAATTCCGACATTTCGACATCCAGACGTAAAAAAGACCCATTGGGAGCATTGAACTCGCGACCTCAAGGTCGTCCCGACAAGGTCACTTCAATCTGGACTGACAACCTTTGACGTGGCGGGCCTCGAAGTCTCGATTGACACATTCACAAACTCGTCCTGGGCCAGCACCATAGCGGCAAACTTGACCAATCACTCTCGCTACAGACGTTCTCAGAGTGTGCTCAGTGAGGACAAAAAAACTGTGTTGATCGCAATCGTGATGTCACAATCGCAGCATTCGCAAAAAGTACATAAAAATACTCTGTTTATCCTGCAGATAGGTGCCATAGTTTATTTTTGACGCGGGATGAAAGAATCCCATTAAATATCAGTACACTACGTAGGAAAAAAAACCTGCACAAAGAGTGCCTTTACTTTCACAGAAGACCGAACAAGGAGTACTAAAGAGAAAGACCATACAATGAGTACTAAGGATAAATACAATAAAATACTCTTTTTATCCTACAAAAATAAGACTAAAATAGTCTCTTTACTCTCACAGTCTAAACAAAGTCTCATTTATAGGTGTTAATCATTTCCTTTTCTATATTTCTAATACAAAAACACATTTATGTTAAATACAAAAACACAGTCTGTCCCGGTAGCTCAGTGGTAATGGTGGCACTCTGTGAATCCAGAGATTCCTGATGTCGCGGGTTCGAAACCCATCCGGGACATGACAAGTTATCCTCTCATTTGGGATTTTTACCACATAATAATATGTCTTGGGCTTACTGCTGAATAATAGTCTTAATCGGGCAGTCTAAATAAGGCGATATTATCATTAGTACTTAACAGGAGGATCAACACGTTTTCTTTTTTTTTTAAATCAAAGAATGTAAAACAGCTCACCCAGAGCAGAAGAATGAGACACCTTGCCCATGGCACACGCCGTATTGAATGCGGCATGTGTCATGCATAAATGTATTTTTAGTAAATTATTACTACTAAATTACTAAAAATACATTTATAACTGGCGAGAGCACGTCAACTTAGGTGTTAGCAATGGCAACATAGCTTCTATTAAAAAATCACATTTGAGAACTACTAATCAGATAGAATCAATTAGACCAAATAAGTTATGAAAATACCCGCTGAAGGTTAGTGTACAAGTTATCCGACTTTAAAAAGGTATCACACAAAAGCAAGAATTTATATTGGTGACTATTTAGAGCTATTTATACTAGCAGCTTTTATCATTATAATTAATCATAGCTATTTTATAAATGCCAGGTATTTTCTCAGTGACCGCGACAATTTTTTCCGGCGGAATTCTGTAGCATAATGGTGGCATGTTTTTATTTAGGTGGTAAAAAAAGCATCCACTCTTTTTTCTTACACAATAGTCAATGCCAAGGAACTATTTTTACAGCATTACACATAGGTACACCACCATACCATGTGTTGTTGCGTTTTAACATAAATATGTAGTCACACAATTATATGATGGACCTTGATCAAAAGAAAAAAAATATTTAGGAACTTGTAAAATTAGATCACAAAATTAATAATGGACATTGTATTTATGTTTTTGGGTAATACTTGTTTGTGTGGACAAAACTATTAACACATTTGTTGATGATAATGCGGCAATAATAATAATATCGCCTTATTTATACTGCCCGATTAGGATTAATGAGTCCCATTAATCCAGCAGTAAGTCCAATATTTATTATCTGGTCAAATCAAAAATGGAAGGATATCTTTTCACGTCCCGGCTGGGTTTCGAACTCGTAAACTCTTGATTACCAGACCGACAACTTAACCACTGAGTTACCAGGACACGTGTGGTAGTGGTTAAGAAGATGCTGACTTTAAACTTAACCACGAAGAACTGTCTCAGAAAATGAAGGGAAAGGAAGACACAGCAAAACCATTAGCATACAAATAGCAAGACAGGAAAGACAAATCCCCAGGAAGTGGACGAGAGAGGACACAGAAGTCCCTGCCACATATATACAGGGTGTCCCACTTCTTGTTTTAGAAAATTTCAGAATCAATTCTAGGAGACATTCTAAGACTAAATTAATCTCAGATCATTTTTCGAAAAATGCTGTCAAACGAAAATATGAACAAAATAAAAACTCAGTTTTGAATGCAAATACGTATAAATTATTAGGTATTAGCTATTTCCTTGTGAAATTTATCCAATAATCATAATACACAATAACACGAGAACCATATTCACTTATTTTCAACAAGTTCAAGTATAATTTTCAGGTGAAAACTTTTTTTCCGAGTAATTCTTTTCTTCTTCAAAATTTCGAAAAATTTCCTAAAAATATTTTAGTCTTAATTTATGTCTCCTGGAGTTGCTTCTGAAAATTTCTAAAAATAAAACTTGGACACCCTGTATAACAGGAGTTTTTTTTAGGTCCACGCTATATCCACAGGAAGTAACAGGAAGGACACAGAAGTCACTTTGCACAAGCCCCTGCTATATCAACAGGAATATCAGAGAGTGGAGTAATTGTACAGGATGTTCATTGCAGAGGAAAAAGAGAAGTAATTTAAAACGATGTGGAATCGACAACAGGACAAGATTCCCAAAAATAGACAACGCGTGTATCCTGCCAAGATGTCCTGACGACTCCTTTTAGTCTGACAAATACATTATTCAAATTTTAAATGAAACAAGAAACTAACCGACCTCAGTAGCTTGATCGATAAGGCGGCGGACTTGTAATCGGGGGATCGAGTCCCAAGCTAAGCAAATTTACTATAGAGCGAGTTTGAGTAGTTGTGATATCACGGTTGTGATTTTGTGATTAACACAAATATGATAGCTAACTTTCTATATGATTTAAATTTTTAATGAAACAAGAAATTCATTGACCTCACAAATCACAATAGTCAATGCGAGAAGACAGCCATATTTTTGGTCACTAACCTTCCTCAATGTAAGTTAGTGAGATCTTGTACAGACCATGTTTATTTTTATGCATACACAGTTACACACACAATAATACTATTGCATTTAAGTGTCCCGGTAGCTCAGTGGTGTCCCGGTAGCTCAGTGGTAAAGGCGGCACTCTGTGAATCCAGAGATTCCAGAAGACAGGACATGACAAGTTATCCTCCCATTTGGGATTTTTACCACATAATAATATGTCTTGAGCTTACTGCTGAAATAATGGGACTTTAATAGTCTTAATCGGGCAGTATAAATAAGGCGATATTATTATTATTATTAAGTGTATGTTACACAACACTTGAAACAACAGCGCCCAGGCCACACTAGCACACCATCCATCAGAGGACCCATGAATCAATTTGGCCATACGTCAACAACTCAACGCGAATATAATACACATAGTTAGGTCTAGCTTATTCTGTCAAGGACTAATTGGTTAGTAAAACACACCAGCTATGCTCGGTCCCAAGGATTGCTCGAAATATGTGTCTAATTGAATGGAAACATATTTGACCCCAGGCTATGTTTATTATTACGACTACTGTTATGAATCATATTTGTCTTAATCACAATCGTGGTGTCACGATAGTTTCTAAAACTTGCCCTAATAAATTGTGCCGTACTTGAGATTCGAACCACTGACCTCCAGGTTACGAGTCCGCCGCCTTATCGATCAAGCTACTGAGGTCCACTCACCAATCGTGATATGGACCAGCCAGCATCACGAGCGTTCAGTGGTCACCCACCAAGTCCTAACCTCGCAGGACGTTGCTTAACTTCAGCGATCTTACGAGAACTATTGCATTTAACGTGCCTTCTAGTTCTTCGACGTAACTTTGTGATGGACAGACACACACACCAAAAGCATGACGCAATTTGTGACACTTTTTTTTCAGTTTGGGTTTAACCACGCTTTCATGGGCATGGTCATATTGGTCACATCACGAAGGGGGTTTTATCCTCCATTCGTTGGAAACGCACAAACCAGCTACTCAAATTATCCTCACCCATCAGGAGGGTTCGAATTTGAATAGTCACCCATCCATATCCAAGGCTCACTGAACGTTGCCTAACTTCAGTGACAGAACGAGAACTGGTGTATTCAACGTGCCATCGACGCTAGCGTATGACACTTTGTTTTACCCAATAAGTGGTCATGTGGTCAACCTAGCGTGACCGTCATTTCATCATCTCAGAGCCAAGACAAGGTCGTGTTCGGTGAAGAATATAAATAAAATTAACCCTGTTTTTTTGTCAAAAATCTGGCAAGATATTGTCAAGGTCTCGTATATATTTTAATCGAGGTAAATACATACCAAAGTTTCTTTCACAATTTAGGACAAATACTTTATTCATACTGCCGTTAAATACTTCATTCCTAGGACTAATGAGTCCTTTTTTCGCCAGCAGTTTAATCCAAGTTTCATATATACCTACATATTTGTCAAATAGTATCTATCAACTTTAATGAACAAATAATGTTGAGAAAAATCTTGTTCAGAAAAAGAGATGAGGAATTTTAATGGCATGATTTTTTTTTTTTTCTTACGATGCAAATTATAAAAAAAGTGTTATCATACGTGTGCTATTACTTTCATGACGTCACAATCACAGGTACTCAAAACTCACGCTTGATTTTTACCTAACTTGGGATGTTTTAAGTCCACTCCACCGACCTCTAGATTACAAGTCCGCCGCCTTCTCAGTCAAGCTACTGAGGTCGGATGATTCTTGTATTAAAATTCCTTATTTAGGTCAGATCAAGGAGGAACTGCAGCAATACTGCGGCTCGGGATTATTCGCTCGTGAATTTGACATCACTGAGACTCGATCCTCAACCTCTTAGATCAAAGTCTAGCGCACGAACCACCTGCCTATACTCAGGATAGTATTGAAGGAATTTAAAATGGTGTGAATTAGACTGAGGGTGTGGTGGCTAGAGATTAACACTTCAAGATCACAAGTGCATGCAGCCATCATTAGTTGATCAGTATTGATATACATACTGATGAAATGATGATAGTCATTAATAATAGAATTGTCGTAATTGAATTACCGGCTATTGCAAAGACGAACGCTAATCGGAGTGTTAGCTAAAATCCTTTAAGCCTAATGGAGAAATTAATTGATTAGTTAAACGCTCTGATAGAAGCTTAATCCGTCAATTAATATTTGTGAGACCATTAAGTCTAGCTATGCACTACACCATTAGTCTAGTAAAATTATCATAAACACTAGTATTATTATTTCACACGTTTCATCCTCATGTAATACAGATTAGATCTAATTCACTTTAGTCCCATTCATCTGCACAACATCATCCAAACAGGCACTTACCGTCTGACTCACTTGAGATTCCAGTTGTGATAGGAACATGCAAAGGAATTCTAGGAAACTCTTGGATTGACTGATGGAAAATTCTTACTGCGCATCTAATAAGACCTAGACAAGGAAGGGGCCCAGAAAATTGCTTCTGGGCGTCCACAGGGGCTAATACCCCCATCAAGTCTTCCACCACCATGACACAAGGATGGACACGGAAAGTGTAAGTGTAAATAAGACCTAAATACCAAATTTCGGCATCCTCAAGGACGTAACAGTGCGGGGAAATCGAGATGAGTGAGAAGTCAGTGAGTGAGTAAATATACAATAATAATCTTACTCTTTAGTGGACCCCTTCCAGTGCTGAGTCATTCCTCCACTGTCTGGTTACCATCGTTCACGATGACGCCACCCTATGATGATGAACCCCACCAGGCGAGGTTATTGCTCAAAGTATTTTCTACCACCTAACCCTCAGAGTCTTATTATTATGTGTGGTCACAAACTCAAATTAATGAGGAAAAATTCGTGCACTGAGTGGTATTCGAACCAACAGATCCCTACGCTACCTGGATTACCAGCCTGGCACATTAACCATTTGACTATCAGTGCACAATGAATGACTTTCTCATTTGTAAGTACAGATTATCATACTATTTCAGTTAGGCAAAGTAACTTTTCTCTTTGACAAGACAAAAAGCTCGATGGACGTAACGGTATTCGGCAATGTCTTTTTGTACTTGTATGACGACAGCCAGGGGTTCCGGGTTCGAAACCCAGTCGGGACATGAGAAGTTATCCTCCCATTTGCTAGATTGACCACCTAACGACTCGGGCTCACTGCTGGATTAATGGGACTTATTAGTCCTCGTCGGGCGGTATAAATAAGGCTATTATTTAAGTTATCACGGCGGTGTGTATGACCATGGAATTTGACATGCACCACTATAATCTAATAAAAGATAGATTATATAAATTCGCCTGACTAAATATGTGCTGTACCAGAGACGCGAACCACCCACCTCCAAGTTACAAGTCCTACTGATTAGCTCGGTCCTTTTTTTACTTCTTATAAAAAAATATCTTATTTGTGTTAATCACTTTCGTGATGTCACAACTATCAAGTATTTAATTGAAAGAAGATCTACTCAAACTAGCTTTACTAAATCTTTGCTGAACTTGGGACTTGAACCACCGACCTCCAAGTTACAAGGCCGCCGCCTTGTCGATCAAGCTACTGAGGTCGCTTTATTTCATATAATATCATAACATATTTGTACTATAATAGTTATAGCTTTTATAATATAAGAGGTATAACTGTGGAAATGAGACTGCCATATCTGCCCATAACGTCTTTTGGAGAATTTATTTATGGACGAATATAAATAACTTTTAGCATAAAATGTTTCCAAAAAGACAATACATGCATGGCTTTAGGATTTTTTCTAGTAATGAAAATATATTCAGGTAATGTTACTTGGCAACTTGAGAGATAATGACAGTGAACTCTATTTGAATACATTTAATATGACATGCAAATCCAACACGAGTTCATTTAATATTTGAATGATATATTCTAATGCCTAACATTTATTAATCAATGTCATGAAAAATTCTACTTCATGTTTTCAGCTCGAGAATTCTAATTAATAAATAAAATTAAAACTCAAACTAGAAAATCTTAATAAAAATATCCACTTGAACTATCATTTATGTTTAATTTTTTTCAAAATGTTTTCATTCATTTATCTTCAGGTTAAGGACTCGATTTCATTTAGGTTTATCCGAGAAAAGGAACGAAAGAAAGGTTTTACCAAATATGTATTAAAAAACGAAACAAAAAAAGTTGCTCTGGAGGTAATGAAACGTCGAGAAATATGAAAAAAAATTGAAATCGGAGCAAGGAAATGTTTATTTTTTACAAAAACGAACACATTACAATCCGATTTCTAATATTAGAAATTTCTCGTAAGTAATAAAGCGATAATAACTGTGACTTAGTTAGAGAATGAAGTAAAAATTAACACTAAAAGTTCCACTTTATCACTGGTGAATTCTCTGAACACATTAAAAAAGACAGCTGCATCACTTTACTACCGGAGTGAAATATAGAAACATGCAAAACGAATTACACAAAGTGGGTACTGAACAACTTCTTCACTTATTTAAAAAAAAATTAAAATTTTGACAGTAAAGAAAAGTTTTTTTGAAGAGAATGCTGAAGGCATTATCACCACCCTTGATCAGGACTTATTTAACTTGTAATTAAATTTATTTTATATATTTGTTTTATAAAGAAACATTTATACAAAGGTACTTCTCCTAAGCTTTGAAGGGCTTGTATTTACATTTGTAAATAAAGCCTGATCTGAGTTATTTATAAAAAGTTACAATTACATTTTTATCTGGAATTTTCTATATTAAATTTGTACATTATTCTCTAACATACAACTCAAATTGTCACAAGTTAATGGTTATGTTTATTTATAAAAATACAAATAGACACACATTGTAGCAGGTGTTTTTAAACGATCAGGTGTTTTTTTTAAAGCTTAAAAAAATCAATCATGCGCGATGTTTGCTCACTGATCTAGGCTCGGAGGTTAAGTCAACACTGATTGGCCCAGCGATCTGCTGGTAAAGGATTAGATAGATCTCCAACTGGTGAATGGCAGACTCATTTGACCAGTGGTGGATGTGCCTGACTGGCGCTAGGGGTATGAAATCAGCTTTGTGCTGGAGTTAGGGTTAAGGGTCTGACATTTCCCTAATGTGGCTAATAATTCATGAACCACAGGTAGGTTAATTATACTGAAATAATAAACGAAGTATTTTGTCTTCCACAACTCCATAGACAGAGATAAAAACAAAACAGAAATAATCCGTATAATAATAACTGGAATAAACTTTAGCCTGTCTCATCTTAGCACACGTCAATTCAGACCTTCCCTGTTATACGTTGTACGATAGGAAGCCGTAATTCGTAATAATTTATTGCCTCTTTGAGTTATTATTTTATTTCATTTTTACCATCACCCATAAATATGTCACATGTTTAGACTAAGTTAGCACATTCGACATTTATCAAGTGTGTAATTTTTCATTTATTTATTTTTTAAGGCAAGTGTGCCCCGGGACCGCTTTCGTATTACTTCAGGACACTTGACCTTTACACTCACGCCATTTCGGAAACGGATTCGAACCCGCAACCTCCGGGTCAGTAACCAATGCTCTTAACCACTGAGCCACGGAGGTGGGCGTGTCGTTTCAATCTTTTTTGTGTTTTCCATGTAAATCAAAAGTTGGCACATTCGGCATCTATCGATGATGTGTCCTTTAAATATTGCATTTTCTTTTCGTAGGTATCTAATTGATACTGAAAATATTAGAAAAAGAATATAGAAAAAGAAAATATTGCATTTTCTTTTGGTAGGTATCTACATATTATATACCATGGTTCTGGGTGTTATTGACTATAGCTGGCCTCCTTGTATAGGTAAACAGACAGTGCTAAAAATGGATTTCCTCAATTCTATCTACCATCGCATTGGTTATAAGGGTAAGGTCGATGACTAATATTAATTTATTAGAAACATCACGAATAAATATCCATTTATGTTATTTTCTTCAATTTCAATTATATTTTCATGACTGTCTTCATTCCGGTGTAGGTACTCCTAAAGTTCTGATCTTCTCTTCTGCTTTGACCTTCTGTCATTTAATGGTAAGTGCTTGTTATACAAATGTATTTCTTACACTAAATGACAAATATTTATTACCCCCATGCACGGGTAGTCAAGTGGTTAACGCGCTAGTCTGCAGTAATCCAGGTAGCGTAGGGATGCCTTGGTTCGAATCCAACCCACTGAAAGAATTTTCCTCATTATTTGAGTGTTTGTTACCACATACAAAGTTATATGCTAGAAAACGCTTTCCACTAAAGAGTGTTATTATTATTATTATTAGACATCTTTTTGTTACTTTCCTTATCCTATAGAAAAGAAAGTAATGGAATAACCCCAAAAAAATTCTACAATTTGTCTACAGACAGAAAATCTCTTCTAGTGCACTTGAAAATGGGAGAGTTCCCATCACACTCGCGCTATTACCCCGTTGAATGGAATGTACACATCTATGTAGTTGACGTTTCTCCCATTCAATGAAATAGATAATATAGTTATGTATAGGTTCAACAACCGTACCATTTGACTAGCTTTTGAGAGAAGCGAAGATTTTAAAGCAAGTACCTTGAGTGCTTGCGAAAAAAAAGTAGGGTACAAAAGAGAATATACGATGAAAGAGGAGAAATTGTCAAATCTAACCTCGAGCAGAGATACAGTTATCATTCTAGAAGAAAAAAAAAACATTATAATAATATTCTTTAGTGAAAGGTAACCCCACCAGGCGAGGTTAATGCTCAAAGCATTTTCTCCCACCTAACCTCCAGAGTCTTGAGTATGTGGTCACATACTGAAATTATATAAAGAGGAAAAATCCAAGCATTGGGCAGGATCCACAGATCACGGATCCAAGCGCTAGATTGTTTACATTTCTAGCAAGTATACATTACCAGTACAAACAACTGTAACCAAATTTTTAATACAAATTTTTGTCGGCGCGGGGGTTCGAACCCGGGACCTTCCGCATGGCAAGCGAGTGCTTAACCACTGAGCTATTCGTGCGCTCTTCTTTTTTTGACATAAAAATTCCACTCACTCAGTGCCCGGAATTTCAAGCCCCCGTTTCCCAGCGCGTAGCTACGCCCCTCAGCAGACAACTCGGGACTTGATTAACCGCATCCTACTTACTATTGAATAACAAGCTGGAGGAGGACGGAGATAGGAATTTGCATACGAGAGCGAGAGAGATAGGAGATGAACCCCAAGATGTGAGAAAAGGAGAGAGAGAGATGGGAATTTGCATAGGAGAGCCATAGAGAAAGAGAGAGAGAGAGAGAAAGAGAGAGAGAGAGAGAGAGAGAGATATGAAAGAGAAACTTGACATGAGGAAATGGGAGGGACATGCAGAAAAAAGCTGAGGGAGAGAGCAATATGCGACAGTAAGAGAGAGAGAAAGAGTGAGAGGGAGAGAGAAAGAGAAAGAGAAAGAGAGAGAGAGAAAGAGAAAGAGAGAAAGAAGGAAGGAAGGAAAAGGGAGGGAGAGAGGATAAAGTAATATAAAGGGGGAGAGGTGGGGAGAGAGAGAGAGAGAGGAGAAAAAGAAGAGAGAGATAAGAGAAATAGAGGAGGGAGTGAGAGAAGAGAAACAGAGGAGGGAGAGACAGAGATGAAAGGAAAAGGGGGGACGAGAAAGAGAAAGAGAAAAGAACACGAAAAGTGAAGTCACAAAGAAATGCAAGAAATAAGAGATTTGTTTTTTTTATTAAATTTCAAGCTGGAAGAGCAGGGACACAGCTGCTCTTTAAGAGTATCGTCTTCTGCAATGACATTTCAGCATAAAATGTACATAATTCGTTCAGTTCAGACTATAATGTATGGATGGATCCATTTCAGATTGAAGAAATACCCGTATATAGATAATAGATATCGAATGGAGGATGATAAGTCTTCTTGAAGAAAACGACTCAAAGTTTAATGGAAATTGAAAGGAGAAGAAGAAAAAGAAGAAGGAAGGAGAAAAAGAGTTGACTCTATATACCGACCTCAGTATTTTAGAACTTCAAATAGGGGGTAAAACAAATGATACTTTAACGTAAGATAGTCTGTTAGATCTGGCATCACACACTGACCTATAGCGAGCCATTCTTATCAAGCTCGAACCTAGCATTATGAAATCAGGTTGCCCAGAAAGTTCAGGACATCTGGTCCTAATCAGTTACCCCATCGCACACCAAGTCACCAGAGGAACCAGAAAGTTATACAGGGTGTAACGGAACCGGAGCAGTGAACAAATCTTTGTTCTGGGACTTCTGGGTCACTCTTTATATTAAGAAAAGGATAGGAAGATTAGGACTGCTATGATGTGTGAAAAAAATTTTAGGTTCGTTTTTACTAAACAGTTTTGTAAAGGATTTTTAATCAAAAATTTCGTTAAAATAACAAGAAATTGATTAATCCCACTAATAGTCATTTGAGATTTTACTTGGGCGTTCGTAAGAATAATCAATCAATTCTTGTAAATCGTCTGATCGTAAAACCAACTAACGTGTTAATTACCGTAATCAGAACAGTAGTTATGCTTACCAAGTTCTGTTTTGCTGGATCTATTACCAATATATTGGTAAGATTTACAAAAAGTTTGGTTAAATCTAATAAAATTATTCTGTTAAAAATACCACCTGATTAGTACATGTCTGATAATTAACAAACAAAAATTGTTACTCTTACCAGATTTATATATGATAAAATACACAAAACAGTATTCGTTGGTTTAACAAGATTTTATCTAAAATTACAAAACATGTTTGTTAAATGAACCATACGGTTTCATATTTCTGACAGACTTGTTTAGCTAAGTTTACTAAACTTTTTTGTAAAACTCGGTCGTTATGAAAATCATTTGTAGTCCCAACGAAAGTTTTGTTAATCACCCCTAGTCAATGACGGTTACAAGACTCTTTGATTAGATTTACTAAACAGAATTGTAGATTGAACAAAATTCTTGCTAAAACACGTGTGTCGAGAGACGAGAGAGACAAAAGATCTACAACAATTAATAGATACCGAAATCAATTTCAGATTCAGTTGTTTTATGTTGATTGATGGTCCTGTGATTATTACGTCATATCTTTTTAAAATAGTATAGTTGTTTTTTTTTTCAAAATCAAATTGATTTATTTATTTAAATATTAACGTCCACTGGAGAACGTTAATTTCTAAATACACAGTTAATTTTAATATTTACACAGTTAATATTATAATAATGTCATGTTTGGGTTTATTCGTAGATGTTTTGTGTGGTTTGGGTTCATAGGTATTGTGAAAGTTTAGTTATTGGGTGTTTTGTGTAAGTCTGGATTTGGTTGATAGGTGGTGTGAGATTTTGGTTATTTGATGTGTTGTCTAAGTCTGTTATGTTTGTTGTTTGTTATGTGAATGTGGTTGATGTGTACTTAGTGTGTTGTGTAAGTGAGCCGTGTGAATTTGTGTGGTTGTTGATTCTTTTTTATTTATTTAATGCAAGTATTTCATCATTTAAAACTTTAATTGTATCTATTTTAAATGTCCTCTTAATGTATTTTAAATGTTTTCAACAAATTAATCTGTATTTTTAAATAAAAGCGTTGCATACATGCATATTTTTAAATTATTTCAATTATATTTTGAATTATTTTCTCATAATAACTTAGTTACTGAAATTGTTGTAAAAGTTTACTTCAGGCGTTTCTGAAGTTCACTATGATTTTCAGTGAAGTTTACTGAGGTTATCAGTGAAGATTACTGAGGTTATCAGTGAAGTTTACTGAAACTATCATTAAAATTTACTAGTATTGTTCGTAAGGTTTACTAGACGAGTCAATAGTGTGAACGAAATGTGTTGCTTAAACTTACTAAACAGTTCAGTAGATTTAACCAATCCCTGGCGTAAGCAATAACAAGTCTGGTTGTTAAATCAACTATTACTATGTTTAAAATTACAAAACACTATCATAAGCCATACTGAGTCGATTGAATGGACTAATGAAGTATTTTGTAAACTTTACTAAACAGTATTGTAAATTCAACAAATTGAAAGAAACAACCTTAATAAACATAACAAGATGATTCGTAAGCATTATGAATGCATGCTTGAGCTCTTACTAAATACTTTAGTAAAGACAATGGAATTTTTTTTTGTCAAAAATACAATGATGAGTTTAGTAAAAGTAACTAAACATAAATTTGTTGGATGAACGAAAGATATCATTATCTTTACTAAATAGAGTTTACGAAATTTGATTTGTAATCTTAACAAAACGTTTTGCTGTCACTAAATCAACCCTAAGACTTGTGAAATTTACTAAAGTTTTAGTAGGCCCTACAATAAATTTTTTTCAGTGTAAGTCTGTAAGTGCCTCTATTGAAGTACTCTAAAGCAATATGAATTTATGCTATGCTGTGATAGTTAGTGTCTTTATTGAAGTACATACTCTAAAGCTTTTTCAATACAAAGGATTTCTTCACTAGACAAAAAATATTGGTTCTCGAACCAAGCTTTAGAGATAAAAAAAAAATCCATTGAATTGATCCCAATTTCCGAGTATTGAGTTCGTTTCTGTGATAATAATGTGGAAAAAATTCATAACTTCTTGAGCAACTTTTATAATATTAATAGACTCTTTCGTAGAAAGTAACCACCAGGCGAGGTTAATGCTTCAAATATTTTCTACCACCTAACCCTCAGAGTCTTATTACATATTAAGTGGTCACAAACTCAAATACACAAGGAAAAAAAATATGAATTGGGTGGGATTTGAACCAACGGCAACGGATCCCTACGGATAACCCAGGTATAGGGTTATCCTTGCAAAAATCCGAATTAGAACGACTATTTTGTAACACCCTGTATAATATGATACTAGCACAATACATACTTAGCGACTACTTATAGTTCAAGACCTCACGATGGCGCTTACCTTGAAATTCTGAAGTACAACTTTTATGTACAGGGTGGTCTAGTGAATTGGTCAAATTGCTGGATTTAATCTAAATGATGTTTTTTTTTTAAAAAAAAACATACATTAGTACATATACCAATTATTCAACAGTGATAAAAACCGACCATAATTTTCGACACTTTTTTTTTCAACCCTTATAAAATTTCACACTTATACATTTTAGAATCCCTGTTCATATCAGAAGAAAGGTACAGAGGAATACTATCGACTCAGGGATTGTTTGTCTTTGTATTTTTTATTTTAAATTTTTATGAAGATTAAAAAAAAAGGTCGAAAATTATGGTCGCTTTTTTTCACCGTCCAATAATTGGTACATGTGCGCTATTTCTGATTGAATTTAGGGGACTTAATTCATAGTCATTAAAGATTTTTTATTTAATCGGGTTTAACGTCGCTTTTAACTGCATGGTCATATCACGACGGGGGTGTTACCCTCCATTCACAGGAAACTCACAAATCAGCTACCCACATTAACCTCACCCAGCTAAGCTCACGCTAAGCTCACCCAGCCTGGGTTGAGCCGGAATGCCAGCATGACGAAGTCTTCACCTTGTTGGACGTTGCTGAACTTCGGTGATCCTACGAGAACCACTACATTCAACGCGCCATCGACGCTGGCATTACAGATTTAATTTAAAATAAATGTCCCATGGCCAGTGATCCCCGCGCCCATTGAAAGCACCGCCACTGATACTGAACCATAAGAACATTCACAACTTTCCGTAATCCTTCCAGATCCACACTGGCTACAGGATGCTAATTTTGACAGAGTTTTATGTATGCGTCTGAGTAGGCGGCCACAACGAGGACCCTGGCCTACACCCTATACCCTAGACCCCTGACCCCAGACCCTGGTACCTAGAGCTTGAACATTTTTCGGGGCTAAGTTGTGGCCGCTTTCATTTATTAACATTGTTATTATATTATTATTATAGTAAGCTTTATTAGCTAGAACAAAAATATATACAGTAAAATACAATGAAATTATATATAAAGAAAAAATAACAAATAAACAAGAACAAAAAAGAGAAAGAAGCTAAAGTCCCACCTAAAGGGCGGGGTTATTGCCTGTGGCAACCTCTTCCACCCAATTGTTAGATTATTTTACTTGGTCCTGGGTTCCAGGCTCTACCCCGGGTACCCGGGGTCTAGGGTATAGGCCTCCCTAGTGTTCCCGCACGAACACTCTGTACGTGCACTGGTAGTCAAGTGGTTAAGGCGCTAGTCTGGTAATCCAGGTAGCGTAGGGATTCGTTGGTTCGATCCCACCCAGTGCATGAATATTTCCTCATTAATTTGAGTTTGTGACCACATAATAATAAGACTCTGAGGGTAAGGTGGTAGAAAATGATTTAACCATGAACCTCGCCTGGGGGTTACCTTCCACTAAAGAGTGTAATTATTATTATTATGGCTAATTATGTATTTTACATACGCAATATCTCATGTTGTAGCAGATTGTAATAATTATTAATGTTTTAAAACTGTTTATAATGATATCTTAGTGTGTTATAATGTTATAGGTTGCTTGCACGCAACTGTTTTGTAATACACTTTAAACAAATATACGAAATTCAATTCAATTCAATTCAATTCAATTATAAAGATTATAAAGAGGCTAATTAACTGTCGTTCACACAGCTTTCTAATCCGTTTCTAAAACCGAGAAAGGCTTTCCAAACTTTTACAATAACACAATCTTTAATAGGATTTTCAACAGACAAAAAAGGTCACCCTGAAATGGTACCGACTGAGACAAAGAGAGAGAAGGACTGCCAGCCACCAATCACTCCGGGGACAAATCGCATACCTCAGAAATAATTTCCCAGAGCGGAAGTTGAACCCACAACCTCTAAGTTGAGAGCCAGTCTCTTGTCTGACTCTTCCCAGTTTCACTCTATTCGTACCAGTGAGAAATATGAAAATGATTCTGATATACAAGGTGTGGCTGAGAGATCTACGATTTATTGTATACAGTGTGACTCTCACACTTGATTGATGAGACCAGGCTCAATCTTTGGAGTAGGCTAAGGGTGAAATTAATACTCAAAATCGAGAACCCAAGTCATGACTTGGCATCGGTTTTCCTCATCTAAGACAGTACACAAATCGAGACTTAAAGCCACAGAGGTAATACAAAAACGTCTATTAATTCCGCCCTATGTGTAGCCAGAATGAGAGAAAAAATTCACGACACAGATAAGTTTAATGACATACAAAATACAATATTTTGTATGACTGTGTAGATATTCCATTATTTATTTATTTTTATTTATTTATTTAGACTCTTTATTAGTAGAACATATATACTGACAAATAATGGTAAAATTAAATATAAAAATTCACAATATTATAAAACATAAACAAGAAAAAAAATAAACAAAATATATACATATGTACTAACTAAAGGGCGGGGTTATTGCCTAAGGCAATCTCTTCCACCCAACTCTTCCATTAATTTATTGTGCACACTCATACAGTGTGACCCTTACAGTTGCATGATGAGGTCAGGCTCAATCATTCGAGTAGACCAAGTTCAGCCTGAATGAAGAGATAAATTCACGACACGGCATAAGTTTTATGACATCCAGTATTTTGTATCACTGTGTAGATATTCCATTAATTTATTGTGTACAGCCATACAGTGTGACCCTTACAGTTGCATGTAGAGGTCAGGCTCAGTAGAGAGTAGACTAAGGCTGGTATGCAGAGACGATTTTGTAATCCCTATAGGGTTCACTGTAGGGTGGTCCCGAGCTTGCTATAGGGAATACTTCGACCTTGACAATTATTTATTAAAGAAACATCTGATTGCACATACGCACAGACGCTTTAAACAAACGTCTCTGAATAGCAGAATCAGCTGAAGGGACAAATGACCCAGGCATCCCTACAGTGAGGACTCTGCATACCACCCTAAGTTCAGCCTGAATGAAGAGATAAATTCACGGCACACATAAGTTTAATGACATCCAGTATTTTGTATCACTCTGTAGATCTTTATCACTCTGTAGATACTCGATTAATTTATTGTGTGCTATGCTAACCAGTGGCGATTGTATGAAAATAGTTTCGGGAGGCAAGAAAAGTAATTGTTTGCACATACAATTTAAAACAGTCGTTGTTGTCTTGATTCTCTTTCCGTGCCCATTGTGTCTCTTTTGTTCAGTGAAGTTCAACAACGTCTAGCATGGAAAGAATATAAATTGGTGCCCACCGCGACACGAACCTATTCATTTTCGAATTATTCCGGTACCGGCCCAGTTAGGGCTGGGTGAGGTTATGTGATTAGGTGTCTCAGCTAACTAGTCAATGGCGGATAAAGCTTCAATCATGAGATCATATATTTAATTTTTTCAGCGACACGACGTTAATCTCAAAAGCAACAAAAATTCTTCTATGAAATATTTGAAAACTGAAGCCATGATCAGTGATCACTGATGTTGAATTGATTTCTTGATATAATGAGATTTCCTGCACCTCTTTAACAGTCTAAAGTTCTAAACAAAACGCTTCAACTACTTGTATATAAATTCGCAACATTTTTATAGCACCCTGTCAACTCTCACTGGAAATCAATTTCGACCAATAATTTCTTATCAACGGTAACAACCGGTTTGAACTTGGCAATAAATCAATTATACTTCATATCTATGTATGCCATTTTATTTTTGAAAAAAAAAAAAAAATAATTTGATTGAAAACATCAATTTGAAAATGTAGTTTGGTTACAAATGTGTTATTTTATCATTATTAGACGTTCAGCAAAAATATTCATTATCAATATTCGTGACAGTATTTCATGGATTAGATTAATCTGTTTTTACAAGACTAAATATATCTTTAACATTATCTTCGACTATCTTAAAAGATCCATGCTTGTGTGTTTATATTTTAAAGTTTATGGACTTCGAATGGCTGTAAAGGGTCTTTCATCAAGGGCCGCTATGGTTGGTGGCTTATTATTTTTTTAAAAAAATTGACTTTCGAAAAACACATCCAAAAAAGGCTAATGGGGTCCAATCACACGATAGTCCTTGGTGGCTAATTCCACACCACATCCACAAGAGATGAACATGACCACAAATCCCTCGCGCAGAATATCTAATTGTCTAATGTAAGATTAGCTGTATGGCACTAAGCCCCGTCCTGTTGAAACCTCATGCTGGTGCATAAATCGTCCAATTCAATCCTCTAGTTTCCATTCGTTTAAAAGCACCAACGTGAAATTTGATACTGCCGAAGTCCAGACGATATGTACATTTTATTCGTCCCATTCAGACCACAAGTTTTCAATAGTTTTAAAGCACCAACGTAAAATTTGATACTGCCGAAGTCCAGACGATATGTGCATCTTAGTACTTCACCACAAGTGAAAGTTCTGTAAAAAAAAAACAAAAAAAAAAAAAAAAAAAAAACAGTGTTTGTGACTCACCTGGATGCGAGTGTGAATGTCCCCGGTGGAGTTTCTCTTGGGCCGCTTGTCCAGCATCAGATCCGTGGGACACTTCTCAAACAGCAGCACGCGCTCCGCCACTGAGCCCCGCGTCAGGAAGGGCCGGATGGGACTCGACAGGAGAGAGGCCGACGTGCCGGGCCCATTCGACACAGACCGCGGCCCTAGGGAACTGTCCGAGGAGCGACGGGCCGCAGTGTCCAGGCCGCGAGATGTTCGTCCCACGCTGGAAACAGAACTGGAACGCGCGGTCGAGTCCAACCGGTTGATAGGAATATGATTGACACTACTCGCGCTTGGAGTCCCACAGGGATCAGTTCTAGGCCCTCCGCCTCGATTCGACTTCCCTATTAACGATTGATGTCCACTACCATCGCTGTTGTTTTCAATCACCATCCCTGTTTTCAATGCATTGATGAGACGTTCTTCTTCCCGCGTGACTTCATCCAGATACTCCATGGATGTCTTGAACTCTTTGTTCTGCGTCAGTTTGTTCACGCTTGGCTGCTTGGGTCGCGATGAGTTTTGCTGTGTCGACGAGGACAAGCGACGTGATGGTAGATTGCTGCTTGAATAAGTTGATGAGGCGTGATCTAAGATGGGTTTGGGTGAAATAATTGCGGGCTTCGTGTTCAGTTTGACGCCGGTTCCTTCATGAACAATTTCTATTGGGATTTCTTTGGATTGGGAAGGTTTAGATTGATTCGGTTCGAACTTCTCATTCCTAAATGGTACAGCGTCGGAGTTATTACTAAAGTTATTGGGTAAGGTAAAAAACTTAGATGAGGTAGTGGACGAAGGGATTGTACTATTATCTACAGTGTCTGCCGCCGGGTTCAACACGTGCTGATGTTTCAACGGCCATGTGGAGTTGCCGTAATTGTAATCATTGGGATACTCACCGTCTATCGTATCCCCTGGGCTATGGGTTGGACTAGTAGTGTTTTGTTGTGATTTGAGTGGACTAGATATGAAGTTTGCCGCTGGAGAAGCATTGGATTTCTTCTCAAACTTTTGCAGCGCATACTGGATGGTGGATGTGAAGGGTTTGGGCGAGTAGATCTTCTGCTGACGAGCGAGTCTCGCTTTGTCTTCGCTCACAAACTTGCTGACCAACTGCTCCAAGTTGTTGTTGGATGTGGTGGAGAGGAGCTCCATGACGGGCTGTGTGGGGGACTGTGACTGCGGCACACTCGTCGTGTTTGTCTTCTGACCGGCTCCCGGTAGTTTCTCAACAAGGTTCGCTTTTCCAACGCCAGCCGGCGTGTCCACATCGACTTTGTTCAAGTTGCTGTGGCAATGGTTTAGGATCTCTGTCGGTGCCAGGCCTCGAGACTTCCATGTCTGGTAGATCGCTTCGGCGTGGTCGGATATCTGTTTAGCGATGGCGGCGATGTCTTCTTCATTGTTACTCGACGGTGACGTGCTGTATTGTTGATTGGCAGTCGTTGTCATGACAACCATTCAAGATTATTTTGGAAGAAACAGTTTTGAGAGTTTAGGTATAGTTGAAGGTTTTTGAACGCTTTTAATTAAATGACACTACCTTCGAAGCAAAGCCATTACTTTTCTCTTAATTCTGAGTGAATGGAGAGCGCTTTGATAAAACTAATGGTGAAATGGGTTCAAATTTTTGGTACAAATTAGATATCACAGGGAATGTTTTTTCGTCGAGATTGTATCACTTCATATTGCAACGTCATGAATTCATTATTGCAGCGATGAATTTTTATGTGACTCTTCAATCAATAAAATTTTCTTTTGCCAATTCTGAAACAGAGAAATAAGAGATAGGTATTATTATAGGAACTATCATTTCCCTTGATTAGATTTTGTGTTAAAAAATAATCACACGTACATTTTTTGTAAATATCAACGTTCAAATGAAACATGATCAAATTTCT
Source organism: Bactericera cockerelli (assembly GCA_024516035.1). Lineage (NCBI taxonomy): Eukaryota > Metazoa > Arthropoda > Insecta > Hemiptera > Triozidae > Bactericera > Bactericera cockerelli. The sequence continues at coordinate 12,043,646 of CM044964.1, forward strand.
TTAATTCTGTCTCATTTACTCATCTCTCCTATTTTCCAGGATACTGGAAGAAAGACCACTGAAAATTCCACGATCATGGAAATTTTTCTATCTATTACCACTTGAAAAGCTCACGCCTCTCTGGTACGGTGTGTTTATGAGGTCATAGTTCACTCATAACACTACCAAGGGCATCATGACGTCTACTTTTCTCTCATTCTATGCCTGAAGTGTCGGCGGTTCCGAGTACACTTGCCACGGTAATGTTCATCTATTATTATTATTATTACTACTACAGGAGTGGGCGGATAAGTTGTGTGTGTGTGTTTTGCTGATATTCCAGCGGTCCAGAGCAATGGTAAAATATGAACAAACAGTTTTACAAACATGCTTACGTATGAAGAGAGATAGGAAAAGTGGGAGTCATGAGCATGTCTCTAGAATTTTGGCAAACAGTGTTTCCACTTGCACCAGCTACTTTGGAAGTGAAACAGCGTTTGTCAAAATAGAAAATGTTTGCTGCAATTTTTTCAGAAAAAATTGATTGAAGTACAACATGAGTAAAGATCTATTTTTCTTCTACATTTTTTTTTATAAGTAGGAAAATATCTTTCAGTGACTATGAGGATTGGTTTCCAAGATATAGCTGTAATTGTTGTAGGGATCAAGAAAGCAAAGGAAAGCAGACTCTGACGATTCTGTATATAATAATAATATAATTTATTATGCAGTTCATGAAACATTAAGCACAATTTACAAAAGATCTTACAACTAAAGTTACAATCAAATTATTAAGAGTTAATCATAATTAATTTAACGAAATATCATACATATAACATTACTATGACAGAAATTATATAATTACTAATTTAAAAGAGACATGGACTAGGATAGAAAGACTAGGGGCGGAATTATTAGACGTTTTTGTAATACCTCTGTGACGCTAAGTCACGGATTGCGTACTGTGTAAGATAGGGAAAACCGCCACTTACCAACGTCTTAAGTTATTGATGGTGTCTATTAATTCCGCCCTAGATGTAAGAAGAATTAGATCAAGTTAAAAATTCATAAAGTTTGTTGAGATAGGTGGTATAGCACATAGACATGTGAAATTTGTCCTACCATATAGAATATAGGTACCATTTTCCCGTTGTACGGAGAAGCAAAAGAACCAAGGAAAGGAGACTAAGGCGATTCTGAGCAAATAAGACACTCAAATTTAAATGGGAGGGACTAGGAATTTTGCTTTAAATTTTATTTTCTACAGCTTCTTCAATTTGAACAAAAGAAGAAAAATCTTTCGTCGACTTTAAAGCAAAGTAGGTCGAATGGAAAAAAAGCTCACTCAAGAGTACTCAAAGCTCAAACTTCAAGAGAGTAAATAAGAGTTCATGCATCATTGATAACTTCTTTTCAGTTATTATAATTTGAGTCTTTTTGCATAAAATGAAACTTTTTGTCACATTTTTCTTTTGCTAATTGGTTTGACTTTCTAGAAATCTAGAGTAACAAATGCTGGCTGCAGTTTTTTCTATGTAAAAAAGAACGGAATGGAACTTGCTCAGGAGGTTATGAAAAAAATTGAAATCGGAGCAAAAAAATATTTTTTGTTTACAAAAACGAACACAATTCTTCCGATTTCTAATATTAGAAATTCATCGGAAGTAATATCTTCAATCTGTCAGGACATAGGATTAACAATTCTATCCCCACTTCTTTCTTTCTGTCTGTTTCTCTATCTATCCTGTTTGCTTCCGTATTCCTCTTCCTATAATCTCTTTTTCTTTCTCTCTTCAGTATCCCTATTTTTTTCTCCTTTCCTGTAATTGCTTTCTGCTTTCCCTGTGTTTTCAATGCTCTCTTTTATTTTCACCTCAAGTCATGTATCTCCTTACCGTCTTCCTGTGCTTTGATGTGCACGCGCGTCCTGGGTGTGGATTTCCTGCACCAGCTAATCATCATTAAATCAATACTTTCCATATAATAATAATAATTCCGTGTCCGTGAGATAGGGACAGATGCCTAAATCACGGTGGTGAGAGGATTATATGGACGCCCAGATCCAATGTCTAGGCTCCTTTCATGTCCATTGATTCTATTTGGTTTTAACGTCCTGACTTTAGATAGTCAGGACGGGGGTTTTACCCTCCATTCGCTAGGAATCATACCCACATTAACCTCACCCAGCCTGGGTAGGGCCGGAATTGCCATCCTCACGTGTTCGGAGGGAACAGAATTTACTGTGCGAAAAGTCTGCTCCAACCGGGAATCGAACTCAGGATCTCTGGACTACGCCACGGAGGCTGGAGACTTTCCTTATTACAAGATTACAAAAAAAATATGTAATCTTGGATTATTGATGGTTATACTGTCTCTTTTGGCAACTCTGTATTATGAAAGCAGTTTCTTAAAATATATTTATTTTATTGTATCTCTCTCTTTAAGGAAAGTAAATAGAAGAATACATACTAATAATACGGAGGGTTAAGGAATATCACAGAGAAAAACGGGGAAGAAGACTCGTGAAGAAAAAAAAAAGCGCGCGATTAGCTCAGTAGTTAAGCATACTCGCTTGCCATGCGGAAGGTCCCGGGTTCGATCCCCCGAGCCGACAAAAAATTGTAGTCAAAATTTTGTTACAGATGTTTGTAAGGGCTACCTTCCGGTGGGCTTGTGTTGACCCAGCACCTAATTGGGAAGTATTGTGTCACTTCTCGCCCATCTCTATTTCAATAAATAAAGTGGTGCTATATTAAACTGTTCGCGGAATGGGACTCAAGCCGACAATCTAAATAAAGCACTACTATGCTAAATCTATACGCTGAATCCGGGACTTGAACCACCGACCTCCAGGTTACAAGTCCGCCGCCTTATCGATCAAGTTACAAGGAGGGAAGAGAATTAAACAAAAGGGTATGGATATGGAGGGAAAAGGAAACTTTGCCGGTTATTACTTTCTATCATGAATGTCCTGCTATAATCCTGCTATCTTCTCTGTAACAGCTACTGCCCCCCAAAGCCTTCAACCCGCCCCCCCCCCCCCCCCCCGCCTTGATAAACCCCAACCCTTGTTCCCCCTTCCTAATCTTGGCCCCACCCCTAACACTTTCTCCCTCCCCTCCCTACGTCACGAAAACCTGGACAGTTCAGACGTATTAATCTTCATCAAATGGCCCCATGTAACCCTCATTTCATTTAGAACACAAACCTGCTGTTGCAAAGACAACCGGTAATCGGAGAGTTAACTAGAGATCCTTTAAGCTTAACGGAGGAATTAACTGATAAAAATTTAAAAAATGCTAATCGAGTAAATGTATGATGTTACACTTCATTCGCTGGGAATCGTACCAGCTACCCACATTAACCTCACCCAGCATAGGTAGGGCCGGAAATGCCAGGCTCACGTGTACGGAGGGAACACAATTTTCTGTGTGAAAAGTCTGCTCTGACCGGTAATCGTACCAAGGATCTCTGGTCTACCGGCAATAGTCACTACCATCACACCACGGAGGCTGAACAACTGAACATGTACACCATAAAAACATTAAACGTTCCAATCCAGCATTAAGAATTATTACGGAAATGTTAATGTTCATGGATTTCATGATTATAAAACACGATGTTAGAGTTTTCTTCTGCGTTTTATGTAAGGTGAAATCATTTCCTCTCTCAGTACATCATGAACATACAGGGTGTACAAAAATTCACACCCCACCCCCGTGTATCAAGAAAAGCTGAAAATATAGAAAAACGCAAAAACCGGTATATAAGATCTACTTTCATACCAAATTTCAAGTCTCTAGCTCTTACCGTTCTCGAGATATCCTGTTCACAGACGGACGGACAGTCAGACGCACGGACCAATAGCCACCAAAAAACAACTTTTTTGGTATCCTAAGGCTATGATTCGTCCAGAAATGTGAAAAACTGGGTAGGTGAAAATTTCGACGAATACAATACTTTCCTTATTATAGGATAGGGAAACTAAAAATGCCTATACTACCCCAGTCAGGGGGGGGGGACACCCTGAATAATAAACAGCATATAATATAATTATAACAATATGATATGATAAACTGCACATGTAGGGAACGCAGGTTATCGAATGAAATGTTTGGCGTATGTAGGGCTTCTCCTAATGTAATATAACTGATAACATGGGCCACGTTGTGTGATATGACATCAGTTTCCCATGTTCTGGAACTGATGACACAGGAGAGTGATGTAAGTATAGTACTGTGTCGAGCTCTAATGATGACATGATGGAACAATAAGCATGATGATGAATGATGGTAATATGTACAATACAAATAATTATTTTAAGAGCTCCAAGTAATAACGCGCGACTATTCAAATTTTTCAAATGTAATTTTTCAGTTGTCTTGAAAATGCCTACAGGAGTAGGCAAAACATGTCGACTCTGTGAACTTTTATACTTATTTCCTTATTAATTATAACTGTTCATATTTCAAATTTCTATCGAGTGAAGACTAGTATTTATCTTTTTCTCAATTATTTTAACGATGAAAAAAATGGAAACAATAAAATTATACAATAAAAATGAGAAAGAATAGAAAGATATATAGAAACATATGTCCTAACTAAAGGGCGGGGTTATTGCCTATGGCAATCTCTTTCACCCAATGGTTGATGATTACATTATTATAATAATTCTCTTATTCTTACTGAGTAAGCTTAATGTGGTTGGGTGGAAGAGATTGCCATAGACAATAACCCCGCCCTTTAGTTAGGACATCTGTATATATTTTATCTATATTGTTCGTCTTTTCTTCTTGTTTTTATGTAGTCCTTAATTTTGTATTTTATTTGTTTGTACATAGGTGTCCTATTGATAAAGAATTCAATAATAATAATAATGCAGGTAGCATAATTCCCAGCGAATGAAGTGTAAAAGTTTTTGCCGCAACAAAGTGCCGGTGTTGAGCTAGTAAAGACACAAAAATGTTGTAAAGCATATTGCGTATGAATTGGAATTATCAATTTGCGAAACGATTTGATCAATCCTCCGTCTCGGCATGATCTGGCTTCTATTTCGGGAATGAATTTGATTGTCTGACCTTTGCGGTGGACACTTACGCATATCAGAGAAGCGTATACAATATACATAAACACATAGACAATAGTGTCAAGACATAGATTCGCTTTCAAAGAGGAATAAATCAAGTATGGCTTACAATCAGAGGTCGGCAATTAAATCTTGTTGGGGTACGGATTATAACAATGAGAAAAATCTGCGCGGTCCGGATAAATAAAAACCATCAGTCCCTCCCCCACCAGGAAAATGACAAAATTACGTGTTTTAGAGGAAAAATATACAGTTTTTTAATTTGTAACGAGAAAACTGATTTTCTTTTTGGGCCTCGAATTTTGTTCGCGGGCCGTTCAAAAGAACGTCGCGGTCCGCTAATTGCCGACCGAGGGCTTACATAGTCTATGCAAGCCTATGTTATGTATATATTGTATATTGTGTATACATAACATACTCGTAGATATACACCCCACTGGAAAACGTTATAGGTCAGTAGCGTTTACGGTGGCATCGCCGGTCGTCGCGTCCAATTCAGGCCCGAAAAAATGTGCCTGAACCGCTTTCGCATTACCTCAGGCACTTAACCTTAACATCCATTCCATTCCGGAAACGGAAAAACTCTGTTAGAATTTTCGGCTCCGGCCGGGATTCGAACCCGCAACCTCCGGGTCAGCGACCAATACTCCTAACCACTGAGCCATAGAGGTCGGCGAGCTACGATGATTATGCTGTGAAGAAGTGTAATCCCCTGGGCTTTATGTTTTTATATGAGTGAAGATTAGAGGGAGGGAGGAAGGTGGAAGACGAGGGGAGGGTGGTTGCGAGAGGGGGAAGTGGAGGGAGATGGAAAGATTGGGGGAGGATGAACTATGGGAGGTAGCTTGTTGATCTTATTACTCTCGTTTCACTTGTCAACACTGAATTTATTCTCAGCTGAGGAGAATCCCTCCTAGAGTGAGAAGGGGGGGGCGACAGAGGAAGGGAGAGCGGGGGGAGGGGGAGAGAGAGAGAGAGAGAGAGAGAGAGAGAGAGAGAGAGAGAGAGAGAGAGAGAGAGAGAGAGAGAGAGACATGGAATCTTGGGAATGATGAGATCAAGGAAATAGAAGTAAACGTCAGACAAGGTTCGTTTCGTGACGGGAGGCAGATTGCCAAAGGGAGAGAGATAAATTGAAGAGGCGAGAGAGAAAACGAGAGGAAGATTGTCACAGGGAGGGTGGGCGAGGGAGGGAGGGAGAGAGAGAGAGAGAAAGGTAGATTGCCAAGGAGAGGAGAGAGAGAAAGGTAGATTGCCAAGGAGAGGAGAGAGAGAGAGAGAGAGAGAGAGAAAACGATAAGTAGATTGTCACAGGGAGTGAGGGCGAGAGAGGGAGAGAGAGAGAGATTGCCAGAGGGATAAAGGAGAAAGATAAGAGAGCAGAGTTAGGAATGAAGAGAATCATGCTGTTTAGAAAAACAAAATACTCTACTGCATGGGAGGCTGCATCCCACTTTACTTCCTCTTCTATCCCTTACAAGAGGGAGAAAGAGAAAGATAAGAGAGCAGAGTTAGGAATGAAGAGAATCATGCTGTTTAGAAAAACAAAATACTCTGCATCGTGCATACCTCCCCACTTTACCTCCTCTTCTATCCTTTTCCTCTTGTATACATTATTACATAGTTGTACGATTGTACATTGATAAATCTAGATGCTTTTACATAGTTGTACAATGTACATTAGACTGGTTTTATCTCATAGAGGTAAGAAAAAAATGTCAGAATTTTTACAACGCTCAGGCAGAAATGAGTTCGGCTTTTGCAGAAATTGAGATAGACAAAATTTCAAGGCAATCAGAGTACGTTAACAGGACCCGCTCTGGCCTCAAAGTTTCGAAATTTGTCAAATTTTCGAGGTTGAGCTGACATTTTCGGCTATAACTCGAGAACGAAAAATCATACGAGCTTTAAAGATATATCAAATGAAAGACCATTTTGTTGGCTTTACTCTATTGTATAATACTAGTTCCCGAAATCTTAATGGTTACTGACTAAATTAAGAATATGTAGTCGAAAACGGGCCAGGTACCCAAATTGAGCGCGCGGTTAGCTCAGTGGTTAAGCACTCGCTTGCCATGCGGAAGGTCCCGGGTTCGATCCCCCGTGCCGACAAAAATTTGTATTCTTAATTTGGTTACAATTGTTTGTAAGGGATACCTTCCGGTGCGCTCGTGTTGACCCAGCACCTAATTGGGAAGTATTGTGTCACTTCTCGCCCATCGGAGGGGAGGCATACTACGGGATGGGTAGGCTACAACACAGACCACAAGCGTCTACAGTAGCTCCTGTTTCATGGCTACGAAATAAAAACGGCTGTGAAACACTCATCTTTTAAAAAAAAAAAAAAAAAAAAAAAAAAAAAAAAAATAGGATAATGGGTGATTATACTTATGATTTATAAAACTTATACATATAAATGTTATAAGATTAGTTTTGAATGATTTTTTGACACATTATGAAGCTGTAAATACCCGTTTTTACCTACTTGATAGTTCCTGACAGGTTAAGGCATGGCCAGAAAAACAAAATAATAATACAAACATATTACGTCAAATTTATTCTCATTTTTTGATTGTAGAACTACAAATATCTAAAATTAAAAGTACAAATAGGTATTATTTCGTAAAAAAAATACAAATTAAGCAGTAAAACTTAACTTAGTTAGTTGGGAGAGGGGTAGAGAGGGAACTTTTTTTAAGAATCAGGATAGAGTCTCCTACATTTACTCACAACTTGTGGGACAAACTGTTTCTGACATTCCTCTCTAGTTAGTAAGTCACTGAAGTCACTCCTCAACTTAATGCCTCTCTTGGCTGTGTCGTTTACAACTTTAAGGGATTGTACAATTTTAAGTCCTTTCTGATACTGAGGCTCACCATGCCAAATTTAGAGGTCTCCCCTCAAAAAGTCAGTTTTTATGACAAATCGACTACAGAAAAGAAAAGTTCCGTGAGTAATGAACTCTTCACGGCCCCCTCTCACATAAGCTGGTATGTCTTTTATTTCGTACTGTAATGTTGACATTTTTTGTCCCCTCTCTATCATCAGAGGAACTGAAAAGCTTTGCAGCCATTCTAGACTTTTCATCATGTGACAAAGTTGGATCGAAAAATCCCAAGCCAACAATTTCGGCATTTAAGTACCACAGGTTATAGCCAAGACAGGAGCTACTGTAGACCTGTGTTGTAACCTGCCCATCCCGTCGTATGCCTCCCCTCTGATGGGCGAGAAGTGACACAATACTTCCCATTTAGGTGCTGGGTCAACACGAGCGCACCGGAAGGTATCCCTTACAAACAATTGTAACCAAATTAAGAATACAAATTTTTGTCGGCACGGAGGATCCAACCCAGGATCTTCTGCATGGCAAGCGGTGCTTAACCACTGAGCTACTCGCGTTCTCATAAATTATCTGGATGAGGTTCAGTTCTAATACCCATTTTACAGTCAAAGACGCTTCTCAAGACAACTTCTAGAATGTTGTGCCGATATGCTAAGGAGAGCAAGTCCCGCTCTAACATTTTTTCTATTAATGTGCAGGGTCCTTTTACTCTACACCTGTGTTTGATGCTGTCTTAGCAAAACACATAGTTCAGAGAAAGCACTAAATAAAGTTGTCTATCACCTGTGGTACTTGAATGCCGAAACTGTTGGCTTGGGATTTTTCGATCCAACTTTGTCACATGATGAAAAGTCTGGAATGGCTGCAAAGCTTTTCAGTTCTTCTGATGATACATAGGGGACAAAAAATGTCAATATTACAGTACGAAATAAAAGCCATACCAGCTTATGTGAGAGGGGGCTTTGAAGAGTTCATTACTCACGGAACTTTTCTTTTCTGTAGTCGATTTGTCATAAAAACTGACTTTTTGAGGGGAGACCTCTAAATTTGGCATGGTGAGCCTCAGTATCAGAAAGGACTTAAAATTGTACAATCCCTTAAAGTTGTAAACGACACAGCCAAGAGAGGCGTTAAGTTGATGAGTGACTTCAGCGACTTACTAACTAGAGAGGAATGTCAGAAACAGTTTGTCCCACAAGTTGTGAGTAAATGTAGGAGACTCTATCCTGATTCTTCAAAAAGTTCCCTCTCTACCCCTCTCCCAACTAACTAAGTTAAGTTTTACTGCTTAGTTTGTATTTTTTTTAAAGAAATAATACCTATTTGTACTTTTAATTTTAGATATTTGTAGTTCTACAATCAAAAAATGAGAATAACTTTGACGTAATATGTTTGTATTATTATTTTGTTTTTCTGGCCATGCCTCAACCTGTCAGGAACTATCAAGTAGGTAAAAACGGGTATTTATAGCTTCATAATGTGTCAAAAAATCATTCAAAACTAATCTTATAACATTTATATGTATAAGTTTTATAAATCATAAGTATTTTCACCCATTATCCTATCATGCCTTAGATGCTCTACTTTGGGTACCTGGCCCGTTTTCGCCTACATATTCTTAATTTAGTCAGTAACCATTAAGATTTCGGGAACTAGTATTATACAATAAAGTAAAGTCAACAAAATGGTCTTTCATTTGATATATCTTTAAAGCTCGTATGATTTTTCGTTCTCGAGTTATAGCCGAAAATGTCAGTTCAACCTCGAAAATTTGGCAAATTTCGAAACTTTGAGGCCAGAGCGGGTCCTGTTAACGTACTCTGATTGCCTTGAAATTTTGTCTATCTCAATTTCTGCAAAAGCCGAACTCATTTCTGCCTGAGCGTTGTAAAAATTCCGATATTGATTTTTTAAAACCAGTCTAATGTACATAGATAAATTTACAGATCTTTTACATAGTTGTACATAGATATATAGATAAATTTGCAGGTCTTTTACATAGTTGTACATGGATAAATTTACAGGTCTTTTACATATTTTTACATAGATAAATTTACAGGTCTTTTACAAAGTTGTACATACATAAATTTACAGGTCATTTACATAGTCTTTTACATGGGCTAACCATGTTATTATTATTATTATTATCTGACCTGGTTGCAGGGTTTTCTGTGAAACCCTTACAATTACAATTTTTCTTCTGCTTTTGTTGATGTGCCTCTTTGTTCTCGTGAATTTCAATTTGCACAGTCTCAGCCCATTTCATCTTTGTCAATCTCTCCTTCCGATGTCATTAAGAAACTTGAGCACTTGAACGTACACAAAGGTATGGGGCCCGATGGTATTCCACCCATTTTTCTAAAAAACTGTTCTAAATCACTAGTTAGTCCTCTTTGTTACCTCTTCAACGAGTCTTTAAGCTCCGGAATATTCCCTTCTTTATGGAAGTCTTCATATGTGACCCCAGTACCCAAAAAAGATTCTGCTAGGAATGTTGTTTCAAATTATCGCCCTATTTCAATTCTTTCCACTATTCCGAAGTTTTTCGAATCCATTGTTCTAGACAAACTTTTCTTTTATCTTACACGTCTTATCATTCCCAATCAACATGGATTCATGCCAAATAGGTCGGTATCTTCCAATCTTCTTGAATATCTCAACTATATTTCTTTACATTTATCTGACAAAGATCAAGTTGATTCTGTATATCTTGACCTTACAAAGGCATTTGATCGTGTGAACCATAGAATCCTTCTTGACAAACTGTCTAGTTTATGGTATTTCAGATAAACTTCTTCTATGGTTTTCCAGTTACCTCTCCAACAGATCATGCATGGTTCGTTTAGGTTCTTCGCTGTCTTGTTCTTTTAATGCATCTTCAGGCGTACCACAAGGTTCCCATTTGGGGCCTATACTCTTTCTTCTCTTCATTAATGATGTACAGAGTTGCCTTTCTCAGCATGATGTACAGTATCTCCTTTTTTGTGATGACCTGAAGCTCTTCCGCTCAATCCGCTCAGATGAGGATCATGTTATTCTTCAAAACGCACTAAATTCTTTGAAGGAATGGTTTGATATCAACTTCCTTGATATCAACCCAACAAAGTGCAATGTCATAACCTTTTCTCGCTCTTTGACTCCATCTCTTTACACCTACACTATTGACAATTGCTTCATACCCAGAGTAACTTGTATTAGAGATCTTGGTGTTCTTTTTGATAGTAAGCTATCATTTATTCCACAAGTTGATGCCATTTGTTCTAAGTCTTCTAAAATGTTGGGTTTTATTACTCGGTCGACGAAAGATTTCTCTGACTGCCTTTCTTTCAAAATTTTATACTGCTCTTTGGTACGAAGTGTACTAGAATTCTCTTCATGCATCTGGAACCCTGCTTATCTCTTTCATTCAGGAAGAATCGAACGTATCCAGCATAAAGCATTGAAAACCTTGGGATTCAAAATGAGAAACTCTAATTTATCCTACACTGAGCTCGAAAAAACTTTCAACCTACTTCCTCTATCGGTTAGGAGAGAGATGTATGATTCTATAACTTTTTTTAATATTCTCCATTCTAAGACTGACACTTCTGATCTTCTCTCCTCCATAAATATAAATATACCAACATATTCTACACGCGATCCTCTTCCATTCAAACCACCTTTTGTACGCACCAACTACTTACAAAACTCTCCATTGATAAGACTTCAACGGACAGCTAATACACTCAGGGAGCACCTAGACTTTTTCTGTATTACTGTCCATCAAATCAAAGAATTTTACAACAACAAGTTAATCTAAGTTGGTTTTTTTTTAAGACAGATAAATGTGTTTTTATATTATATAGATAAGTAGATAGTCTTATGTTAGATAGTTTTATATTTTTATAGTTAGGGAAATTAATTGTAAATTAGTTAGTACAGGGTAAATATGCCCGTATATTGTTCAAATAAATAAATAAATAAATAAATAAATAAATTAACACTGCGACCTAATTAGATCTATTGTGACCAGTTGATTCTATTTGGTTTTAACGTCCTGACTGAGATAGATAGTCAGGAAGGG
>CM044964.1:12064977-12082854 GCA_024516035.1 Bactericera cockerelli
TTTTACCCCCATTCGGGGGTTTTTTTTTTTTTTTTTAACATTTTTTAATAATGGGAAAAATTTAAATATAAATTTCAAATCCAATATAAGACCACTACTCATCTCCTCTACAACCCAAACCGAAAGTCCAAAACCCAAAATTTGGTGGGTACTTTTCTTATTTAAAAATTTGTCAATAAGACGGGTTTTTTTCAAAATTTCCCCACTACAACACCTGCCATTGGCGAAAAAAGACTTTTTGCTTTCACGGCCATGCCTCGGCCCGCAAAGCGGACGACAGCCCGCTAGTATTATATACAATACAAATAATTACAAATGAAAATACAATATATACAATATAATAGAAGAAAAAAATAAAGAAAAAATAAATAAATCGTACCAGCTACGCACATTAACCTCACCCAGCCTGGCTAGGTCCGGAAATGCCAGCCTCACGTGTTTGGACTGTTTGGAGGGAACAGAATTTTCTTCGAAAAGTCTTTCCCAAACGGGAATCAAACTCGGAATCTCTAGAGTCTCTAGACTACGGCAGTAGTCTCTACCATGGAGGCTGGCTTGGTTTTTTGTCCAAACTTTAGAGCATACATAATTTTACTTCCGAGAAATTTCTAATATTAGAAATTTAATCGGAATTATTGTGTTTAGATATGTATTTGGTTTATCCCCCTTACTTTGTTCTTGGGGACCTTACAAACAACTTACTACTCTAGTAGTCACCGTGGCTAAGTGAGTTAGCGCACCAGGCATTGTACGCTTGGTGACATGGGTTCGATGTCCAGCAAGGCAGGATTTTTTCTGCTCTGTTTTTGGGTGTTCAGGATACACTCATACCTCGCGAGGAAAAATTAGTAGCTGCTTACTGTGAGTAGCGACCAGCGGCGGTCAAAACAAGATATGGTATTTCTTGTTTTATTTATAAAGTCCCAATAAATGGTAAAATAAAGTCCCATGATTCTGCACTAACCACTAAAATTGTGACACCATAATAACGCAAAGAAAAAAACATTATATTACTTACTCAGGAACTTTTTATTCAAATCATGTGGATAACTTGAGAAAGGAAAATAGAATTAGTAATATTATTAGTATGATGCTAAAAACTAAGATGCTAAAAACTAAAATTAGTAAAATGCTAAAAACAAGCAAAGGGAAAACTAAGTTATCATTCCGTCAAGTAGGTACCTAATATTTAGATAATGTTCAACGGGGGATAGGATTCAATATCAACTCACCTTGGATCTCCTCGATAACACTATCTTGTTGAGTGTCCAAATTAATCCAAATAATTACAAAAAAAGTTCTCTTATTTAGTCACGTTAAATTTTCAATTCATTTAATCGATAAAAAAAATAATTAAAAAACACCAGCAAATTAACGTAATTAGACAATTTATGTGCACAATTGAAGAGATGAATTTAGACTGAGGAGTGGAGTGACTCAATCGGTCTGCAATTTGTTCGAGTGAAAGAGCTGTGAGATGAGTCACAGTCTTGGACTGGTTGAGTAGGTATCGGAATATTGAGTAGCTTACTGAGTGCCTATCACAATGGTATTGAGTAGGTACCTGAGTTATCATTTAAAATATAAATACCTACATAACATACATAACTCTTCTGATCCGGGCGCAATCGTCTTACCGAAGGGAGTTCCGAGACAGGACGATTGTGCACATGGCAAAAAATCTAAAAATAAACATACCCATTAGTGTACAAAAACTTTTTGGTATACGGCAGGAGGTAGGATTAGGAAAAATACAGGACAATTGCACACAAGACGAAAAAATTCAAAAAATCATACCCATCAGCACATAGAAAAACACCTTTGGGTATACTGATACGGCAGTTTTAGGAAAAATACAGGACAATTGCACACATGACGAAAAAATTCAACAAAAAAAAAATCATACCCATCAGCGCAAAGAAAAACACCTTTGGGTATACGCAGGGTTAGGAAAAATACAGGACAATTGCACACATGACGGAAAAATTAAAAAAAATCATACCCTTTAGCGCATAGAAAAACACCTTTGGGTGTACTGATACGGCAGGGTTAGGAAAAATGGCTGGACCCGAGTTACGGCCCGAGGCATGGCCTCATATATATTTTTCCTAACCCTAGTCACCACAATGAAGCATTTAATAATTAATTCCGTGTCCGTGAGATAGGTATTGACACCTAAATGAAGCATTGCTGTACATCGTTTCGGGCCTAAATTCGTCACCACCGAGGAAAACTACGTGTCAGGGGAAATGGGTATATTGTGATTGTATGGGTGAGCAGAAGAACATGCTATGTCGAAAATCGATTTTTTTTTGTAAAATAACATGCAATGTACTCTTTTCTATCATCTCGTTGAATATGAAGGAGAAATACCCTCTACAAGTGTTGAAAAAATATATTTTAGAGTGGAGGAAACCTATAGTATCTACAGTAATGTAGTATTATTGCTCTCCTGAAAAGTCAATTTTTGACATAGCATGTTCTTCTACTTACCCATTCAATTATTATTGGGTGCAAAATGGTGTTGCCATGCTCCCTTCTATTCTAAGCCGCTAAATATCATCTCGATCCGAGAGTTCTCACTCATTGTTCCCTAGTGCAGAAGATTTCATCTCGAAGATAAAACAATGGAAACTCTTGGCGGTTCAGTACAATCAGTACACGAAATCTTACATGGAGATTTATTGTAACTGGACACTTGAGCAGACTTTAGGAAGATCAGGAGGTATGGGCTAAATGTTGAGTACCGGTGGCGCCGATTTCAGGCCCCAAACGATATACGGCAATGCCTCATTGTGTAGAGTAGGTTTAGGAAAAATAAATATAGGACCATCTCTCGGGCCATTACTTGGGTGCATCCGTTGAGTACAATTGAGTAGCTGATATGACAAATTTCAAATGGTAACCAGAAAGCACTAACGTACACAGTGAAAAAAAAAGTTCACTTTGTATCTTATTTATTTATTTATTTATCATACCATGAGGTTAATGTGGGTATCATACCAGCTACCCACATTAACCTCATCCAGCCTGAGTAGGGGTTTCATGTCTTTCCCTGATCCTTCTATAATACCGTGCCTGGCATGACTGTGTGATTGAATTATCATAGTCCATTATGGCAACAGTATTATGCTTTGTTCTTGTTTTCTTCTAATTATTATTATTGTCAATATCTACTTTAGTGTTATTTTATTTTTGATCATTCCTTTTTTTATGACTTTTCAATTATCTCAGTAAAATCGTACATTATTTTGTTGAAAAAATAAAGAGGTGCTTTGTTGAACTCTTGGCATAATGAGAATACTTGTCTTTAAAGTATTTAAAGCACTACCACTACTTAAAAGCACTAAACGTATTAAGTAAATTAAAGTAGGTACCATTTCAATTCAAGTTATTGTAACACCTTGACCAATGACCAAGTTAAAAGCCTTCCATTTTCTCAGTTACTGTTGTGATAGCACCTTAAAATATTTTAATTATGCAATGTGCGTTGCAAATTTTATTTCATTCTTCTTGTTTGAACCTCCTTGACTTCCGTACAGTGCTGCTCTCAGCGGACAAATTTGTCACCAATCTCCTCCATGTTTTTCTGAGGATTTTTCTCCAATTTTCAAAGTTCAGATTTTATTTTTTGCAATCGCGAATGCTAATCGACCGTGTGATAGTTTTTTACATGAAGTTCTTTTGCCGATCCTCGACTTTAATCAGTTTTTAAGTGACCGGTTTTAATTTAAATAGATTTCTGTATGAATTGGCTAGCTTATCGTTTGTTTTATTACCTGTGACAGTACTGTGGTGACTTTTCATGAAAGAAATTACCAAATCTATTTTTATATTTTGTCCTCCAGACTTGTGATACTCCCAATTTTCTAATCAAGTTAAGATTAGAAAAAGTGTTTTTCTAGAAACCAGCTAGCAGTCTTTACCCTTAGGACAGGATCTACATTTGTTGGATTTCACAATGGGTGAGTTATGTACTTTTTAATTTCAAACTGGAGTCTGTGTAAATTACTATTTAGTACCTCGTCTGTTGGTTCCCTTCTTATTTCACCCCACGAAGGAGAAGGTAGTTGTCCTTATTTCAGCCTAGAGAACGAAGTAGGTAGATACCTAGACCTCACTTTATTGCTCAATATCTTCTTCATCATAACGTTCAAGATAATTTGTTTGCTTGCAACTCTCAAACCATACTATCTGGTTTATTCTCACCCAGCCTAGATTGGCCTTTGAAAAGACAGATTCACCTACCAAGTGAATGTCCAAAACTTTCTTTACTTTTTTCGGTGCTCTTATGGGAACTTAACTTACAATGGCTTTTTTATTGAAGAAGCACAAGAACAGGAACAAATTGAACAAGTACAATGGCAGTAGCTAGTAGCTACAGATTATTTAAAGATTTATTTTGGACTTACAAAGAAGAAGGCTGCCTACAGTCCCTCCTGGTGGCTCAGTTGTGAAGGTGTCTCTCTGGTAATACAGAGGTTGCGGGTTCAAAACTTAGCTGGTACATGACAAGTTATCCTCTCATTTGGAATTTTGACTACACATAACTGTATGTCTTAGACTTGCTGCTGGAATAATGAGACTCATTAGTCCTAATCAGGCAGTATAGGTATATGAAGCAATATTATTATTGACTTTTCAGACTGTAATTTTCAACATCAGCTCAGTATTAGAATGTGTATTTTAAAATACACATTTTAATGTCCATTATGTATTGTATGTCTAATTATGTATCACACAATGTCTCAGAAACAGAGAGAGGGTATATTTATTAGACAGCCAGTCTCATGAGTTACAGTGCAAAACATAGGTACTGTGCTACCTCTGTTTATTGTATACTGATTCCTGAATCAGACATTACTGAAGTTTTGAATTACTGACAAGAACTCAGGAAGTAAGTAATTACAAGTCCATTATTTAATTGCTGAAACTGTTCTGTAAAGACAAATACCTGGAGTTTTTTTCTTTAGTCACTACTCCAAGTGATTCCAACTAGTTGAGTGTTGCTGATTTTATGCTGTGTATTTTTCTCTAAATTATTTTCTTTTGACACATTATTTGCAATCATAGTGTGTGGTGTGAAGTTGTTCTACTTGTTTCTTTTATAAAGGTATCTCTGGCTTCCGACACATCAACTAACAGCAGCACTAGACAAGAATTAAGAGATTTAATTATGTTAAACAGAAGAATATGTCACACATGCTAATTTTCCATTACTAAATTATGTTAATTATGGTGACCTAACCAGAACTTGAACTCTGATCTAACCCAAACTTGAACACAGAGCTAACCAGAACTTGAACTCTGAATTGAAGTTCAGTAAACTCACCACGCAGAAAGTGTGGAACTTGAAGACTGGACAGTAGATGAATATTGTACCGTCAAGTCAATAATGAATCAAGTCACATCCTTTTACATAATTTAAAAAAACAACATTTCATCATTGGTAGGCTGGTGTAAATCTTTACCTACTATGCACTTTGTTTTTATCTATTGGTTATTTACACAAAAATAATTATCTATGCAACTCTGGAGGCAGTAAGAATTAAATTAGACAAGATATTGCCCTAGTTGTAACTAATCATCTCATAACTGTAACGATATTCATCCAATTAGCATAAGTTGACCTTGGTCCTTATCAATATGGTGTGAGAATTCTGTGAGCTAAGGCACCTATACACTGAAGTGGGTCAATATTTTTACATAGTTTAAACCATGAGCACTTGATATGTATACATCTAGGTCTTAACAGTGGTCATATTTTTTGTATTAATAACTTTTTTGATGTCATGACTACTCAAACTCACTTTACTAAATCTTTGCTGAGCTTGGGACTTGAAACACCAACCTCCAGGTTACAAGTCTGCCGCCTAATTGATCAAGCTAGTGTCATCAGTTGTATATTTCATACTACTTAAATAAAAAACAACCAACCTCAGTAGCTTGATCATTAAGATGGCCATCTTGTGAACTGGAGGTGGGTAGTTTGAGTCCCAAGTATCACAATTATTTAGTAAGGCAAGTTTGAGGAAGTGTGACATCATTGTTGTGACAACACAAATGTGGTAATATACTTAACTTTTTACCAAAATACAATGTCTCAAATGTTCCTGTTGCTCTTAACTTTTGAATTCAATGGTTTTTTTCTCTCATTATTATATAACAATTTTGAATCATCCAGCTAGTCGAGCTTGTTAGGTTTCATGGAGTGCAACATTTCCTAGAATCTTTTTTTCCTGAGTCCATGGTGTTGGAACCAGAGTTTCTGGACCCTGAATTAACCTTCTGCATAATTTTCAGCTCCACCTTCGACAATCTACTCTCTCCCCTTAAATATTGTTCTTTTATCTCTTGTTTTCATTTATAATATGGCATATCAGACTATTGATTCCAGTCACTTATTGATTTACATTGACTTAAGTACCCACTCTTGTTTACCAACTTCACGTATAATATCTTAGATTTGCATACTCTTAGATAACATCCTGTGAGTGAGCAAATTTACTTCAACTAAACGTACAGAGCTTCTAGTATTCAGTCAAAGATATTTTTCATGATAGTAATTTCCTTTTTTTTTAAATACCTTTAACTTTGAATAATCTCTATGTAAATATTCAAAATTTAAAACTGTGCACTAAGAAAAATTCAAGTGTGTTTAATTTTGTTTCCAAGTTGTAAATTTTGCAAGCTAAATAAAAGCAATTAATTTTATTTTGATCTAGGATTTCCTCTCTCAGGGGGTGTCAGATTTTACTTGGTTATCATGGCTTTGTTTTGTTTGAAATCTGAAGAAAGCTACAAACCCCAAGTAGGTATGTAAATTTTTCAATAGCAGATATATACATATATCTATCTACCTTGGCAACTAGTGATAGATAGATAGATAGATAAATTTTATTTGTAATAAAATCAAATTTTGTTACAATGGTTGGCCTTAAAACTATGAATAATTTCAAATGAGCTTAAAAATAATTAAAATAAGAAAGAATAAAAAAGTAAATATTAAAAATAACATTATGGCCCTTGCATTTTGTTTACAAAAATATAGTAAAAACAAATTAAACTAACAAAGTTACTAAGTTACTATTCCACTCAACATAATTATTTATCATTCATTTATTCGTTTCTGATAAAAGAACGAATCCTCAAAGCTGCCTGCACATAACCAAATATTTTACTTATATCCGATCTATTCTCTGTATTTAGGAGCGAAGTAATTTCGTTATAATGAGCTTGTAATAATGCTCTAATATAAACTTCCCTAAATTGTTCATATAAGGAACACTGTTTAAAAAAGTGATTAAAAGATTCAAGCTGCCCAAGCTCACAATTTGTACACATTTCATGGCAACTAGTGACATTAGAAGTGTGATATTGGAAAGCAAAAACTTCTAATTTGGCAACAAGTGACATTAGAAGTGTGATATTGGAAAGCAAAACTTCTAATAAAAAGCAAAAACCTCTTCTTCAGCTATGAGGAACAGGTTGACCTATGCCAACCCCAAGTAGGTTTGGGAAAAGACAAAGTTAAAGGAGAGCAAGAAGATATAAAGTTTTGTACTAAAATTATGACATTTTTTTTTTTTAACCGCTTTAACTATCAAGTCATTTGCATATTTTTGGATATTATTATATTCTGTGGTATATGTTTAGGTTTTTGAGGTATACATACATAGAATTTATTCCATTTATTCTTGCTCATGTGTACAAATCATTTTATTATTTTAAAATTATGTAGTTAAAACGTTAATCAAAAAATCATTTTTTTACCCCCTTGGCTTAGTTAGAGTCTTCGAATATTTAGAAATATATTAAATTTAGAAATATATTAACAGTGCTGTTAAGTAACGTTCCACTGTAAAATTCAAGATGGGTTTAAAATATCTATGTATTGAAATTGCTACCATATAAATTCAGAACAAACGTGCATTCCACTTAGAAAAAAATCTTTCTGATATCTTGGACATTGGGAAACAACTTCTAGTATTTCAATATTGAAATAATAATATAAAGATATTTCTCAAGTCTTGTGCTGTTTAGTTCAACAATGATTGCTCAATTCATTTTTTTTTTACAACTTGATCATAAAAATATTTGTATTACACCTACAGGGTCCCAAGCTTTGTATGGCCTGTATCTTGTATGGAGGTAAAAATATCGAAAGACCTACCTAGTTCCTGTATCTTGTATGGAGGTAAAAAAAAACTAAATACCTAGGTCAGAAAGCTAGACGTACTTCAATCTTCAGTTTGTTTTGCAAAAAGGTTTTAGGAAAAAAGGTGTTGTAGGACATACACTTCAAGAGCATTGTATTAAATTTTAATGTATCTGAAACACAGTGTACACTGTACATGTACACTTGTACAGTACAAGTGTAGCAAAATTGTTGTCATCAGATACCACAGCAAAATTGTCTCCCCGGGGGCTCTAAGTGAAACCTTTCTTCATGATTGATTTTTCTAAATTAATAATGAGGAGTTAAGGTCGAAGGTTTTACCCTCTAATCGCTGGGATACGCCACAACTATCCACATTAACCTCACCCAGCCTAGGTGATGGTTTTCTCAGCCAACTTTTGAAAAATTGGCTCGTCCTGAACGGCATATTTCTGTGTGCGATCAATCATCGTGAGGGATTTGGACTTTTTCTAAGCCATTAATCCCTTGGAAAACTGCAAGCTAGCCTGGCTTGTTAGGGTTGGCTAGTATGTTCTCTCTTTATAGTCCGTTCTCTCTTTATAGTCCGTTCTCTCTCTATAGTCCGTTCTCTCTTTATAGTCCGTTCTCTCTTTATAGTCCGTTCTCTCTTTGTAGTCCGTTCTCTCTTTATAGTCCGTTCTCTCTTTGTAGTCCGTTCTCTCTTTGTAGTCCGTTCTCTCTTTGTAGTCCGTTCTCTCTTTATAGTCCGTTCTCTCTTTATAGTCCGTTCTCTCCTTATAGTCCCTTCTCTGTTTATAGTCCTCTAGCGAGACACACTCCAGGGTTTTCGACATTACAGAAAAACGTTCCGGGTGTTGTACAGTACCCTGTATGGAACAGAAGGCTAATGTTTCGTGTCTTCTGTATCTCCGAGGCAGGGGCAACACTTTCCGAGAGTATATTTTTAGACTCTCCTCCACTCTCCATTAGATACTAGACTCCGTGCAATAATAATAAAATCCTCTCCATGATACTGATAACATTATAATTATAATGTTATGTACAGTAACTAGTATTTTTTTGTTGTTGCTACTGATGTAAATTAAGAAAATAATAATGCTGTTGGTTACTGATAACGATGAAAGTGAGATAGTAAATTAATAACAGTATTAAAAAAAAAAACAGTAATTAATAAAATTAATAACATGATGCTAGTAGCTATTCCCGGCCCAACCCAGGCTGGGTGAGCTTAAAGTGGGGTACATGATTTGTGAGTTTCCAGCGAATGGCGGGTAAACATTCCGTCTTGAATGACCTGATAAGACATTAAGAAAAGGATTCAAAGATCAATTATACTACCTACAACCATATATTATGTAAAAAACAATATTACTATTTATGATAATAATAATGTGAGTAGTGATATCCCAACTACTCAAACTCGCTTTACTAAATGCATGCTTAACCTGGGACTTGAACCACCGACCTCCAGATTACAAGCCCACCGCCTTATCGATCAAGCTACTGAGGTCGGTCAAAATGAGTGATAGGTACTGTTGATACTGATAATTATCATTATCACAATGCTGAGAGCACCGCATCCCGCATCTCATGAGGATGATAACAAGACGCGATGAATTGAAACATCTGCCCCAGCTTATTGGCTCAACTCAAGAGGATATTGGCTCTGCCTCCTGTCGATTCCCAGCGGGTTCGATTCCAGTCAAAGTAGAACATTCCCTATCATTTCCTTTTTCTCTCCTCCTTCTCTCCTCCTCCTCCTCCTCCCCCTCCTTCTCCTTCTCCTTCTCCTTCTCCTTCTCCTTCTCCTTCTCCTTCTCCTTCTCCTTCTCCTTCTCCTTCTCCTTCTCTTCTCCTTCTCCTTCTCCTTCTCCTTCTCCTTCTCCTTCTCCTTTCTCTCCTTCTCCTTCTCCTTCTCCTTCTCCTTCTCCTTCTCCTTCTCCTTCTCCTTCTCCTTCTCCTTCTCCTTCTCCTTCTCCTTCTCCTTCTCCTTCTCCTTCTCCTTCTCCTTCTCCTTCTCCTTCTCCTTCTCCTTCTCCTTCTCCTTCTCCTTCTCCTTCTCCTTCTCCTTCTCCTTCTCCTTCTCCTTCTCCTTCTCCTTCTCCTTCTCCTCCTTCTCCTTCTCCTTCCTTCTCCTTCTCCTTCTCCTTCTCCTTCTCCTTCTCCTTCTCCTTCTCCTTCTCCTTCTCCTTCTCCTTCTCCTTCTCCTTCTCCTTCTCCTTCTCCTTCTCCTTCTCCTTCTCCTTCTCCTTCTCCTTCTCCTTCTCCTTCTCCTTCTCCTTCTCCTTCTCCTTCTCCTCTCCTTCTCCTTCTCCTTCTCCTTCTCCTTCTCCTTCTCCTTCTCCTTCTCCTTCTCCTTCTCCTTCTCCTTCTCCTTCTCCTTCTCCTTCTCCTTCTCCTTCTCCTTCTCCTTCTCCTTCTCCTTCTCCTTCTCCTTCTCCTTCTCCTTCTCCTTCTCCTTCCTTCCCTTCTCCTTCTCCTTCTCCTTCCTTCTCCTCCTCCTCCTCCTCCTCCTCCTCCTCCTCCCTCCTCCTCCTCTCCTCCTCCTCTCCTCCTCTTCTCTCTCTCTCTCTCTCTCTCTCTCTCTCTCTCTCTCTCTCACACATACACACACACACACACACACACACACACACACAGACACACACACTTCTTTGAATCTCTCTGACATACATACACCCATCACTTTCTATATCTCTCTCTTTCTTTCTCTCGCTCCCTCCTTCTTCTATCTTTCATATCCATCCACCACTAGCAGGTATATCTCCTAGAAATTTCCTCCCCCCTCTTACGCTTCCACAGTTACTCCATCTCTCCCTCCCTCCCTCCCTCCCTAGCTCCCTCCCTCTTATTTATTTTTTTATTTTTTTATTTAGAAACTCTTTATTAGCAGAACATATATACAGACAAACAATGGTAAAAATTAAATATAAAATTGACAGTATTAATAATATAAACAAGAAAAAAATAAATAAAATATATACATATGTCCTAACTAAAGGGCGGGGTTATTGCCTATGGCAATCTCTTCCACCCAACCCTTATCTTTCAAACCTGGATTACCATAGACTAGCGCCTTAACCACTTGACTACCAGTGCACGGTACTGAGCTAGTGAGGTTGTTTATTCTCATTCACACCCCTTTCAACGCATCAATCTCACCCTCCTCATCAGTCCCACCCTCCTCTCTAGTCCACACCCCTCCCTCCCTCCCACCCCTATTGTTTTCAAGGTCAACGCGTAGCTTTTTGTACATAGGGATATACATTTTGTACATAGGGATATACGTTTTGTACATAGGGATATAAATAACTCCTTCGACACGCCTAGGAGTAACTGTTTTAAGCTCTGCCGTATAGTGATTAGAGGGTATGGATTTTCTCCCCCCCCCCCTAGCATAAACTGCCCTATCTCTCCGGATGACTCATAGACAAGTCTGTAACATTGCCATTGATATTAATCTTACCTACCTCAAAATGTATTGATTTCTATTTTTAAATACGTATTAGTATTGTTTGATAATCTGGCTAGGGGACTATAAACAGGGTGTAGACCAGCATTGGCTTGGTTCTAGGGGGCACTTGTCAATTATTAGCCTTCTTGTAAAGAGTCATTCCTCCTCTGTCTGGCTACCATCATCGTTCACGATGACGCCACCTTATGATGATTGTTTGATAATGTCAAGCCTTCCTCACCCCTTTTGGTGACAGCGTTACTCAAAACTTTTTTTTGGTTTAACTTCGCTTTCCACTGCATGGTCATATGACGACCGGGGTGTTACCCTCCTATCGCAAGAAACTCAGAATCCTGCTAACCACATTAACAGCACCCAGCCTGGGTTGGGCCGGAATGCCAGCATCACGCAGTTTTCACCTCGCTGGACGTTGCTTAACTTCGGTGATCCTACGAGAACCGGCGTATTCAACGCGCCATGGACGCTGGTTAGCTCAGTGGTGCTGGCATTCAGACTATGTGAACGACATTTATAAGAAGTGGTTTCGTGTCACTGAATTTAATTTCAAGCGGAACCAAATTCCAAGTTCCAAGTGGAACACAGTGTAGGAAATGTTAATTAAATGACACTGACCAAGCCGTCAGCCCGCTCTGTTTTGCCATAAACCTACTTTACACTTCATTGTAGCGCCCTCGACGCTGGCTCTCGCATGCTGGTTCAATGGAAAAAGAATACATTTGACGTCACACAACGAGGTCATCCCTGCCAAATTATTGGTTAATAATAATAATAATATCGCCTTATTTATACTGCCCGATTAAGACTATTAAAGTCCCATTATTCCAGCAGTAAGCCCAAGATATATTATTATGTGGTAAAAAATCCCACCCTAAGTAAACACCCTAAGTGTGCAAACACAACGGAACCCTAGACCCTAGGGTAGCCCCAGTACCACGCAAAATAATCTAACCGTGTTATTAAATGTAAGCGGCCTCAAATGAGTCCCAGAGTCCCACCCATCGTCCCAAGATACGCGGCCTCAACGAAGCCCCGACCCTAGACCTCAGGGTAAGCGGCCTCAACGGAGTGCCGATCATCGTCTATATCTAGGTGTTGGGTCTAGGGTCTAGGCCCAGGGTCCTCGTTGTGGCCGCCTAAGAAGGGTCAAATTATCACCCATTTATTTATTTATTTACACTTTATTAATAGGACATATTATATACAACACAAATAATTAATTACAAATTAAAATACAATATATTAGAAGAAAAAAATAAAGAAAAAATAAAAACACTGCCAATTATGGACACAATACTTCCTCGTGATTGCTTCACATTGTAAACACATGCCAATTTTGAGATTTTATAGAAAATTACGTGTATCTCCAAAACGACTCAACCGATTTTCTTCAAATTTGTTTTATATGGTAGAATATCGTTTTTTATACATTCTAGATTCCACAAAAAATTCTGTATCGGCAAGTCGTGGTCCTTATTTTTTTACTTTTTTGTCAAAAATTTCGGATTTTCTTAAATATCAGAGTCAAATTATAATTAATTTAAAAATAAATATAAATAACCTATGTTAAAAAATAATATGCATATTCTCACAAAATTTCATCGAAATCGAGTGTACCGTTCACGAGATATAAGCGTTTAAGTAAAAAGTTAGTGGTCAGGCGCATGGTCTCTTTCACCCAGAACCGCTGGTATGAATTCAATGAATTTAAAATGGGACCATCTACAGAATGTCTCCTAGATGTGTGCAAAATTTCATCAAAATCGGTCGAGTAGTTTCCGAGATTTGCGCGTTACAAGGAATCGTTTTTACAGACCGACAGACAGACAGACAGACCGACAGACAGACACAAAACCAAATTTACCCAGTAGGTTATGAAACGTCCAGAAATATGAAAAAAAATGAAATCGGAGCAAAAAAATATTTTTTTTTTTACAAAAACGAACACAATACTTCCGATTTCTAATATTAGAAATTTCTCGGAAGTAATAAATATATACATAATATATGTCATAACTAAAGGGCAGGGTTATTGCCTTTGGCAATCTCTTCCACCCAACCCAACCATTCATTATTGTCCTGAGTCCCATGTTGTACAGTTACACCCTGGGTGTCCCGAATCTACTCCCCCCCTCCAAATCCTCCCTACTCCCCCCTATCAAGGCCCATGTCCTCGGATGAGGTTCATTTACCTCTCATATAGTGTCTTGGTCGATTGTATTAAAACATTACACAGAATGTACTCGTATGAATACAGGGTGTAGCAAGGTTGACTAACAAAATAATAATAATATCGCCTTATTTATACTGCCCAATTAGGACTGTTAAAATCCCATTATTACAGCAGTAAGACCATAAGACAGTAAGACACATTATTATGTGGTAAAAATCCCAAATGGGAGGAAGATAACTTGTCATGTTTCGGCTGGGTTTCGAAACTGTTTTTGAGAAAACTGTTTTTGCCAGCGTCGATGGCGCGTTCAATGCACCGGTTCTCGTAGGATCACCGAAGTTAAGCAACGTCCAGCGAGCTGAAATCTTCGTGATGCTGGCATTCCTGCCCAACTCAGGCTGGGCCAGGTAAATGTGGGTAGCAGATTTGTGAAGTTCCAGCGAATGGAGGGTAACACCCTCGTCTTGAAAGTTGTGTGATATTCACATCAGTTTATACTGTATACGTAATATTCACTTAATGTTCAAGTAATATGTGGTTCACTTTCGTCTGGCTGATTTTATTTCACCCTGTACAGAAATGAGTGTATACTCAATACTCTCTTGCCGTTCATTTCGCTGTACACATATATACAGATTTTTAATATCACTTTCCATATCCCATTCGTACATTCACTAGAGTATCTACCTTTCAACACTTCGTATATCATGACCTATTCAACGGGACAGAGCAAACCATACTAAATTTACAGGGTGAATGGACAGATTAAACCATACCTGTACAGGGTGAATAAACTGAACTCTTTTCAGTTTACCTTCAGAAAAAAAAACATGAAGTCCCCATTTAGATAGACCCCAGTTACAACTCTTGGCACTTGAGTTTTATTCGATTGTATAGCAGGGTGGACTTTGGTACATATTGACGGTGGCTATACTAAGCCGGAAGAGTCAAAATTCTGACAAGTTAGAAAGCTAACTAATCTAGATAGGTACTTTCTCCTTGCTTTTTAAGAAAAATAATTGTGTTAATCACTTTCGTGATATCACCACTACTCAAACTCGCTTTACTAAATCTACGCTGAAACCGGGACTTGAACCACCGACCTCCAGGTTACAAGTCCGCCGCCTTATCGATCAAGCTACTGAGGTCGGTAAGAAGAATAATTATAAATAATATTAATTTTTAGAAGTTATTATAAATTTATTGTTATAACTACTTCTTATTATTATTTCACACTCAATTTGAATTTGAGACTTCCCAAAACATCAAAGACGCCGCCGCATAATTATTTGACACCAAGTGTTGCCAAGTTTCCTGAGGAAGTGAAATTTCAATTCCGTTGTCTTATCTGGGAATTTTTTTCATTATTATTGTTTATTTATCTAAGTCTATATCTAACCGACCTCAGTGGTTTGATCGATAAGGCAGCGGACTTGTAGCCTGGAGGTCGCGGTGGTTCAAGTCCCGGTTTCAGCGTAGATTTAGAAAAGCGAGTTTGAGTAGTTGTGATATCACGAAAGTAATTAACACAAATATGATAACTTAAAAAAAACTATACTATCTATCCATGTATTTATGGTCTATCAGCACACTCATATTCGATTCTAGCGTGAGACAATATTTCTGACGGTAAATTTGTCCTTAAGAAAAGGTAATTGTGTCCCGGGAACGCTTTCACATTACTCCAGGGAGGGCACTGTATCTTTACATCCATGCTATGTAGACCAGTAGTCTGGCTGGGGGACTATAAACAAGGAGTAGACCAGCAGTCTGGCTGGGGGACTATAAACAGGGAGTAGACCAGCAGTCTGGCTGGGGGACTATAAACAGGGAGTAGACAAGCAGTCTGGCTGGGGGACTATAAACAGGGAGTAGACCAGCATTGGCTTGGTTTAGGGGGCCCTCGTCAATTATTAGCCTCCTTGTAAAGACAGTGGTAGAAGTGCTGAGTCATTCCTCCACTGTCTGGCTACCATCGTTCACGATGACGCCACCCTATGATTATGATTCCAGAAAAACTCGGTTAGAATTTTCCGCTCCGGGTCAGCCAATTCTCTTGACCTCTGAGCCACGGAGGTCGTGAGGTCGGCAAATTTATCTTCTCCTGGCCATAAAAAATACGGAGTAATGATGTTTTGAAAGAGCCTTTTAAGCTCTTTTTGAAGAGCCTGATCATGAAGTGAGCCTAGACAAGGTTGTTCGGGGTTAATTGGCAGAGAATGCCTAAGGCATTAATTTCGTCCCGGATTACAAGACAATTTTATTGTAAATATAAATACATATAAATAATGTTTTTCTATATTTTATTTTGTAAATATTGTCAAGTTTTTTTCCCTAGTTAGTAGTTTATTGTTGATGGTTTAGTATAAAAAATAAAGTGTAAAGAAATAACAACATAAATAAATTGATAAGGTTTCCATTGATTGACCCTGACTGAGATTCTACTGCCCTGTTACCCTTAGGCCAATACGCAGTAGTCGTCAGGTTATCAGTTAGATTAGTGGTATTTGTGACCACTTTGTATTAATTAATTAAATTAAGATAATAATTATTATTTTCATGATTGTTAACTGAGGTGGGTATTACGTCACAAGTAGATTTTCTCAAGGTGTGTCGAAATTTATTTTTTCTTACAAATTTCGAGGTGTTATCAACTCAGGAAGGCCATTCATTCCCCTCTCATGTGCCTATTGACGGTCATTTATAAAAATACATTATCTTTTTCATATTGTAAAATGATTAATATGTATATTTAGTGATACGTACTAATAGGTACCTATATTAAAAGTATTATAACTTTCCAATCCAATGATCAAGTCCCGGTGGCTCAATGGTCAAGGCGTCGGTCTGGTAATCCAGAGGTCGCGGGCTCGTAACCCAGCTGGGACATGATAAGTTATCCTCCTATTTGGGATTTTGACCACATACTGCTACTGTCTTGGGCTTACTGCTGGAATAATGAGACTTAATAGTCTTGGTTGGGATAGAATGGGAAGTATAAATAAGGCCATATTATTTTTATGCTTATTCCCATGCTAAATAGAGTGTTTTTATTTATTTTATTTTTCAAATTTATTTGTGTTTTTATGCCACAGTATGTAAGTTTCAGTGGGTAAGCAATCATTGCGGGGAACGAAGGGTCTCACTTACTTTTTTCCTCTCATGTGAAGCATAAACTTCACATGAGAGCCCTACCCAGGCTGGGTGAGGTTAATGTGGCAAGCTGGTACGATTCCAAGCGAATGGAGGGTAACACCCCCGTCCTGATCAGTTGGCGTCAGTCATAAAAAACGTGCTCCACCCTACCAAGTCTACCAACTTCAACCATGAGTTTGAACAAAGCCGACCCCAACCCCGCCCTTTTGTCAGGACATCTGTATATATTTTATCTATGTTGTTTATCTTTTCTTTTCGTGTTTATATTGTTCTAAATTTTGAATTTTAATTTTTATAACTACTTGTTAGTACATAATGTCCTATTATAAAGAATTAATTAATAATAAAGACTTTTTTAATTTATGTGTAACGTTGCTTTCAACTGCATGGTCATATTGGTCATATCACGACGGTCGTAAAGGCAAATGAGTATCAGTAGGTAAATAATAATAAGGATTTATTTACATCCTTTTGAACAAATTAACTAATATGTTTATCATTTGTTTCTATGTTACAGGTAAGTGTATCTGACTGGAGTTGCCCACAAAGTGTGTGATTTCGGGTGAGTTTAAAGAGAGCATCAAAACCTCTGCTACAGTTTCTCAACTCAAAGTTCGTACCCCGGCTGGGTCAATTAATTTTTTAATGAAATATTTGATCTCGAATTGGCTGGTTTTCTTTCATTCTACACAGTTTTTTTTTTAATGAAATGTTAATTATGTTATATATATCATCAAAGGTTAGCGTAGAAGGGAATGAGCCCAGCATACTGACAGCGTTTCCTCTTTGGACTGCCAGTGAGATTCTTTGAACAAGGAAGACTGCTCCCTGGGAGTCTCCGGTCTTTGCTACCAGGTAGCTTCCCAAGGAGTCAATGAAATGGGACATCTCCTTGCAGAACGGGCCCATTCTTTC